>CM056507.1:21234862-21251548 GCA_029783415.1 Anisodus acutangulus | reverse complement strand
CCCATGGCTAGCAGAATCATGTTTGGACATAGAGTTATTACAATTTCCGAAAATCCAACTTGAAGTTCAAGTTGAATTCTGAAATTCCAAAAATTTTGAAATTTGATTTCGCTACACCCTGAATCGATCAAAAAGCTTGATGATTTTATTCATTCCATTCGTGGTAGAATTGTTCCGTCGTGAAATTTTTTTGACAATTTTTTTATCACAATTGCATTGTCCAAGTGAAAATTGATGAATGGGTGATCTGCAATTAGCAAACGCCATGATATGTCTCAATGAGTTTGAATTTCACATAAAATTTTATCAGTATGATGATATCATAAACAATCAAGTTATTAGGATTGCAATTTTGACTTCGCATCTTTTTATTCAATGGTATCAATATTTCTTCCACTTAATTTGAAATAGTATCGAGTTCAAACTCTCTAAAATAAGCACGTCTCTTCAAATCAATTTGCTATGTTTCTGGAAAGCTTGCCAAACAGGCTTATTATACAATAACTTACAAAAGATTCTTCTTTTTGAAGCTTGAATTTATCTTTAGTAGTAGGAGACATAATAATTTCATGTTTTTGAAACTTGAGTTCATCTTTTGATCTTTCAGTTCTTCACTTGATAGGCTTGTAACAATAACATACCTAGTGCAATCCTATCAAAAGACATGATAGGCATGCATCATATCTTTCAATTGGTAAATGTGAACAACCCTAGGTTGATGCATTTTTCTACTTTATATACTTTGTCAGTAACTGAAATAGGTCATAATGCATAAATGTGTGGGACTAATTTGCACAAATTTAGTTAAATTAAACTTAAAGCAGGATGATGTGTTATTGAGTTTTAAACGATGTCTATCTATCATGTATAGATTCATATTCCACTGTGAAGGGAGTCTTAGAGTAACGGGTAAAGTTGTTGTCACGTGACATCTGTGATCAGGAGGTCATGATTTAAAGCCATGAAAATAACTTTTTGCAGAAATGTAGAGTATGACTACATACAAGATACCCTTATGGTCCAGACTTTCTCCAGACCCCACGCATAGCGAGAACTTAGTACACCGAGCTGCCCTTTTTTTCGTGACTGTATTTATGTTTCTTACAAGTAAAAGTAAATTTTAGTTAGAGAATTTAATTTAAATATTTTTGTGCAATAAATCACTAGTTTGGTACCATCCATGAAAGTAAACCCACTTCTGTCAGCCCAATGTAAAAGAGGGCGTTAGACTTTGTACGTCTCAGTTTTCATCAAGAAAATTTCAGCAAATGTTCAATCTCCACGGAGCAGCACAAGTCAGTTAAACTCATACGATATTCAACATCAAATATTAATAAATATCTTTAAACTACTGTCACCAAATTTTAAAAGCTGCGATTTCCATATATATAAAAATCTTAAGACCGTATTTTTCCACAGTTTATACCATCACCCAACTTAAAAGGTTTATTTTTGTTATTTTGGAGATTACAGCAATCGCAAAAGTGAAAATGGGAGGCACCAACGCGAAAGCCTAGATCCAAAATTTAAAATAAATGAATTAATGCTAAGACATCACTTATATATAGCTTCTTTTAATTCTTCTATGACATGCATAAATACAAGTACGAGGTGAATATAGATAGTGTAGCAGATACGGTAAGGCTGCAGTTACTTTGTTATCGAGATGTGTCAACGAAAACCACGAGAATCCAAAAGACTAACAAGTAAATATTTTGGCCTTGAGTAACACTATCATTGCATTTGCTTGCCACAAATACATGAACATCAAAAAGAGTAGCTTTTGCATTAGAGCAAGAAAGAATTAAGTACACACTGGTCACTAAAGCAGAAGGATAAGAGCAGCCATCCACATAGAGCAGCTTCAAACTGCATAACATTACACACCCAAAAAAAAGAGAGAAAGAAACCACTCCGAAGTCATCACCTACTTAACCATTCTTGAATACAAAGACCAGTGTTTACTTTGTATAAATGTTAAAACATTAAATCAAGTATGTACAATCACTAATTTAATCACAAAAATGCATCATTCCTCAAAGCTACCTAAAATTACATATTTCCCAGGACATCGGGCAGATTTCTGCTAGGAACAAGATCAAAACTTAGTAGGATAGAGATTTCTACCCTATTCCTTAGTAGGATTATCTTTAGAAGCTTCATTATGACTATCGGCAGACTGGAAACTAGGGTCGTAAACTAGTTGGAAGCCAGAGCTCTTCCCTACTACTTAGACGTCTTCTAATTGCTAACCTAGAGACCAAAAGGTCCAAACAATATGACATAAATTTTGGTGCTGAACCAAAAACCAATCAATAAAAGAATAGAATTGATCCTTAGCACTGAACGACCAGGAGATGTCCTAGCAGGGCGTCTTCCTGGAAGCTTCAATATCACTATCACCACACTAGTTGAAAACCAGAGCTCTTCTCTCTATCTCAGATGTCTAGTGAACCTAGAGACCTTCAGTCCAACGAAGATGACCAAAAAAAATGGAGCTGAACTATATCCTGCCAAGCTCCAACACAGAAAAGTTCATCCCTAGTACTAAATCCATCAAAAGAGAGAATTTCAACACAAGGACCATTCTTTACATAAACCAGAAGCGCTAATTATGTCCAAAACAAAAAATATTTAAGAGATTAGGAAGGGAATGAGGACAAAAGGGAAGACGAAGAGTGTAGAAGACTGATTGGACGATGACGGAACTACTTTGGACTTGTCTGCTAGATCTATAACAGAGTTTATAGTACTTGTCTGTTAGATCTATAACAAAGTTTGCACTTCTAAAAAGAACATAGATAGTAACATTGGAAGAGCATAATAAGGATCTCCAAATGATATTTATTGACCGTGGTGTTCATGCCAGCTTGCTAAATCCACGGGATACCCGTCACCTCCCACCCGCAACAAGTACTAGGTAACTCTATCCGCCAAGGCTTAGGACAGATGGGAAGAAATCACCTAGTTTTTTTTCGCCGCTGGGATTTGAACCCAAGACCTCATGGTTCTAAACCCACTTCATTGACCACTATGCCACAACCTTGAGTACTTGAAACCAGAAGTCCACAAATGTACCGGAGATGGCTTACGAGTATTGTGAACAGGGAGAGACAATAGGTTTTGATTGGAAAATATTAGAAATGATCACCATCATACAAAGGTGAGCTTAGAAGGAACATACGGATTAAATTAAAAGGATACCTGAGATAATTAGGCCATATCCCACAGGAACCTATAACCAGTCTATTAAGTGTACCATTATGGTGATTGAAGGTGCTAATAGAAGAAAGGTAGACCTAAGATTAGATCGAGAAAAGAATCACACTAGACCTACAATTTCTAAGAAAATTATGAACTTAGGTAAGAACGAAAATAATGAAGCAGAGAATCTATACAAGGGATAAATTAATTGGGGTTACTGCCTTGTTACGATTAAACCTTACATTAGGTCCGGTGTTCCCAGTGAACCATAGTGTGAGATTTCAAGAAACTCTAGAAATTTTAGTAGTACAGAAGGCACGAATAAAGGGGAAGGGATACAGAATTCATGTTAACTAACGCTTACTAAGAATAATTGACGGATAGTCGACAAATTGGAAATATTAAACAAGCAAGTTGCTACACAACTCATGTCTTATACTATAGAAGCAATGATCTTCACCAAGAAAAGATGAGATGACAAAGCACAAATAAGTTAAAGATGTGCAGAAGTGTCTTTCCCCTTCCTTAACGAGGCTAGAGAGAACCTTTTGATGAAAGATTTAGACAGGAGAAAGTCCAAAGACTTGGGAATTAATTTCTCTAAGAAATTCTCTTGCTAGTACTAGGATAATTTTGAGTTGTAATTAAATAAAACAACAAAACGAGGTGGCAGATCAATATTATGCACATAAAATAGAGTCACAAGGCAACCAATAAGTAAACTGAACAAATTGTTTGCCTTTTTTGTTATAATTCTTTCTATTCCTAAATTTAATTTCAGTTCTAGTCTTCCGAATCAAAGATCTAAAAGGCTGTCAGTGTGAAATAGATTTGTCTTCCCCTTTATTTTTCAGTAAAGTGAATAGATGAACTAAAAGATTTCAAAAATAGATACAAGATAGAGAAAGGTGAAGGGGATGGCATCAAATTAGATAGAAACATATACTTAATGAGAAATCGTAGAAGCAATTGGCACCGGAAACTGCAGATCTATGATTATATGGAGCAGTAAAAGCTTCATCCCAAGTTAAGCACAAGAAATGTTCCTTCTTTAGAGGATCTTGAGAATTCGGAGATGCGCACTGGTTATTAAGAAATACCTAATAGTGCTCATGCACACAGCAGAGAATTTATCTAACTCATAGGAAGAGCACGTGAACCACATGTCATCTGAGGGCAAAGAGGAATCAGTAACAAGATACTGAAATCCATGTAACATGAGCTTGACAGCTGATAACAGACAAAGTTCCGTATAAAGTTAAAAGAGCATGGGAAAGTAGGAGAAAGTTGGAAGCCGTATTCATCAAAAGATAAGAACTGATGACAGACTGTCAAAGGAAAGATAATGTCCTATGAAGTTCTAACCAAGCAGATGAAAAGAACGCCTATCAGGCTACATGGCTGAACCTATATAGGCAGAAAACAGAACAAGCGGTCCAGCTTTATAAATCCTTGGCAAACGTTCCTACAGAGAAGAGTTAGCAAACCTACGTAAAATGACACTCTCCAGCACGAGAACCTACCATATCCTAGAGCGGAACTTCTGAATAAGGAGCTTTGATATTTAGTCAAGGTCACACCTTCAGAAAGGAGAAGTGTCCTTATTGCTCAAGTCGCCATTATGAATGCCTGAATCAAGTTTTCAGCAGCACGCTTCTGTTCCTGTGTACCAGAAATTATAGCAATTTGATCACCTCGAGAGGATTTGGAATCGATTATATCCACAGATGCTCCAGATATCTGCAAGACGATCGATGACTTTAAGAAAGTAACCAACCATATTAAAGTAGTAGTAAGTAATACCTACGGAGTCAAGATAAAGTAGCTAGTATCTAATATTCAGATATGAAGGTATTCATGCATAGTGGCATGCACGGAGATGTTAGAGGGCACACCCACACGCACAAAACAAAAACATCCTTTTGTTTTTTATTCTTTGGGTTGAGTGGGTTGGACATAAGAAGTTGCTAGACATAAGTGTCAGTGACAACACCAGCCTTGACCAAAATGTAAATGCCACATCAAGAGTAGTAGAGATGCAGGATGAGGTTAGTTTTAAAAATTCAAAGCCCATATAACTTCAACAACCATGTAAATTAGAACACCAAAGGAAGATAAGTGTCGGACATAAAATCAAATTCTAAACATGGCTCAAGAAACTACTGACCTTGCGGATATTATCTATGTTTGAGCCACCTTTACCCATAACTTTACCAACCGCATGTCCTGGGATAACCATCTCTAGAGCTGAGGGTGGAGGCAATCTGCTGAAAGACATGATACAGCTCAGAATAAATGGCATAATAATTTGGCAAGAGAGAAAATACAAATTATTTCACCAGCATAAAGTACTTACCCGCCATATAACTTTGAGGAATATGAAGAGTACGTTCCATAGCCATCGTCCGCCATCTTCCAACAGAAAAAGCAGTGTAAGTAAACATCCAGGAACAGTGAAAGTTAAAAGAACAGATGATGAAGAATTCAGCAAGAAGCGGAATCCATGGCACCGCAAAGCCAAAAAAGGCTTTAAAAAATAGAGCCAAACTTCACAACTAGTAAATCCGTCAAGATGCAAAATAAACATCAACAGTGATTGGAAAGTTTCATAATATGAAATGCAGAAAAAATCAGGGGGGTAAATGGCATGCATGTATGTCACTTCACACATATTCGTATTACATCCTCAGAAAGAGATTAACATTTCCATGAGTTACACTTATATAATGAATGGGAAAGAAAGATTGGTCCACCAGAATGACGTGAATGTAACTTCTCCATAACTACCTAAACTTTATAGTAATTGATAGTAAAAGAAGGAGAAGGGGGTAACATGTTTTCCAGACTATTAGTTACTCTCAATATCACTCCTTTACCGAGCGAGATAACTGTACTCTGCATATAGATTTGGGGAGATTTTGTTTGCTCCGCAAGGTAGCCAGAGCCAGCCAGTTTTTCATTAAAAAGGCATGATAGTCTTCAACTGCATTCATCAAGTAAAGTTTAGGTATCACCAGTTCCAAATGCCTCATTTCTTGAATCACCTTATAACAGCTATTTCAGACAATTTATTCAATAATATGAAAAGAGAAACAATTGACATAAGATGCATTTTCCAAGGCTGCACTTGATTAAAAATCGAAATTGAAATGCCCAGATACACAATAGCATGGAAATCGAACTTTGTGGCGTGCAGGGAAAGCAGAAGTATACCGAGAGTGACTCATGGTGACCATAGTGGCTTCCCGAAGAACGCATTCCAACACCATTCCCAGTTTCAATCCTGTGTTCATAGCTCAAAGGAGCAGGTGGAGGAACATTGGGCAATACTGGAGCCAACGAAAAACCAAATGCTGATTCTTTACCACCAGCGCGTAAAGAATCAACACCTGCAGATGGATTATGATTACCTTCACGGCCTTTTATAACATCATCTCTGAGCCTCAGTACAATCTGGATAAGGGCATCCCTCACACTACTAACTTCCCCAGATACCTACGCGTTTAAAATGATGGCTCAACCACTTGAGGAAATATAAATATCAGCAAGTAAAAGACAGCTTAATTGATTAAAATTATTATGAAAGACAGACCTCAACAAGTTCATCATTTGAATCCGCACATTTGGGCTTCTCGCCTTTTGAGATACGTACATCAGCTCTAGTTCTCTTCCGGATTTCATTAACGATTGAACCACCTTTCCCAATGATACATCCAATAATCTTTGATGGAACAAGTAGACGAAAAGTTACAGTATCCTCATCTTCGTCGTTTATTTTCCCTTGCAGCAGCAGGACAGCTTCAACTGCCATTGATTTAAGATCATCCACTGACTACAGAAAACCAAATGCTGAATATGGTTAATACATGGAATACAAGAGAGTGGAGATGAAGCACAAACTACTTTCATATTAAGGTTAAACTGCAAAAGCAACATAAACAAACTATTAAATAATGTTTCTTGCATCAAATAAAATGAAATATATACCGCCCCTTTCTGAGCAATCTAACGTACCACCCCCTTCCTGAGCAATCTAAGTACACATTTACCAATTGGAACACACGTTACAGGCCTATCATGTAAAGACATCATAGATCAGAAGCGGGAGCAAAAGCGCATAGCCTTCTTATACCTTCTAGTAAGGATAAACCAAAAAAAAAAGATGAAAAAATGTCACCAATGCTTACTGTGTAAAAGTTTGTTTCACAATGATCTAGGAGAAGAAACTCACTGGCAAAGATAGTACACTTCCACAAAAAGAAAGACGACTGCTAAAAGGTCAAAACCTCACCAACTCGAGTACTAAAGAATTCTGGAGAGAAAGCAATACCTCAGTGGAAATGACTGTGATAATGCACTGATCACGATCAGTTTTGGCATCACAAACCTCGATACGAGCACCACTTGCTTGCCTTATACTTTTAATCGAAGCTCCTGCCTTGCCAATAACACGACCAATATTGTTAGTTGGACACAGCACTCTAATAGTCAATTCCTCGGTTTGAGAGGCACCACCGTAACCAGAAACCATGGGAAGAGCAGAAGAATAAATCGGCCATGTGCTTCCTGCATCGACATAACCTGGAAGCTCCTGTATGTGTGTGATACCTAAAACAGATGGAACAGATCGAGATGGCATAATAGGATCCACACTTGGATAAATCCCAGCTGGTTGATATATGGGAACATCTGAAGGGATAATAATGCTTGGACGAACTTCAGGAATATTTGTACTAAGAGGAATGTCTTCCTTAGGTGTGAACTTGTACATGATTGCAGAAACAGCAAAGAGTGATCTCCTTACAGATTCTGGGTCACCCATTATCTAAATCAAAATAACAAGCTGTCAGTTCAAGCATAGGAGCAGAATGCAAAGTTATAAGCTTCGCCTGACGCACTAACACTACTTAATTATCAATGAATAATTAAATAAACTAACCAGAACAAAGTTATCAAACTCAAGTGCACAGGAATGTGTTGGATCACTATCATCTCTGGGAACTACTTTAATATTGGCCCTCATCTTGCTTCTCAACTTCTTTATGGTGGTACCAGATTTACCAATGATATTAGCAGACTGGCTTGCAGGAACAAGAAGCTGACACTCTTCTTTATCCTTCCGCTTCTTATCAGATTCTCCAATTGCAGCCAAAGCATTTGCAATTGCCGTATAAACCTTGAGAAGAGCATCCTGAGCAGTGCAAAGAGGTCTTTTCTCATTGAACTCCTCATCGATCTCAACGTCTTCCTTTTCCTTTACATAGCAATAAATGGTTATAACTCTGTCCTTGGCACCTGGAAATGGATCCACCACTTTGACCTTCGCCTTGGTCTCCCCTCTAATCGCATTTATAACTTTCCCATTCTTTCCAATAACACTGCCAATCACATTATTTGGGCATAGAATTCTGTATACTATTAGCTCCTCATCGCCTTTCTCATCTCTCTCTCTCCTCCTCTTCTGGTACTTGTTATCCCCGTCATCCCTACGCGATCTTTTTCCAGTCTCACCCATAATTTACTATAAGAATAATCCCTAGATGCACCATAAAAGTTAATAAACCTAATTAACCGGTTATACACATTATTGATAAACAGAAAAATGAAACTAAAACAAACTGTTCAGGTATTACACATTCCAAAAATATGATTTACAGAAAGGCACTTCAGACAAAAATCAAATTTTCAGAATTTTTTTCCAGCTTGCCCCTCAGTAATTAAGCACGTGATAATAAATATTCCCTCCGTCCCAATTTATGCGGCACCTTTCGTATTTCGAGATTCAAACAAGTTTTTTTTATTCTAATTTTTTCATATATGTTTTAAACATTTTGAATTGTCAATCATTTATCTTATAGTACTTCTTACGTAATTTCCAAATATATAAAGTTTTCCCTTGCCTTGCGCCAATTCCAGTCATGAGATGACTATTCCAAGAAACATGAAGATCACATGCCCCAGATTCATGGTCAAAATAAAATTGTTCCCAACTACAACAACAACAAACCCAGTGGGAAACAAGGTGGGGTGTAAGATGTATGCAGACCTTACCCCTACCTTTGTGACAGGTTACCCCAACTGTGCCACGTAAATTGGGACAGAGGGAATACAAAATCTATAAGAATAAATTGCCTATCATTTATGCCTCGATCCTAAACTAGTTGAATCATCTACATGAATTCTCTGTAGTATGGGAAAAAACACATCCAATTAAATAGAAACATAAAGAAGTAAATTGGAACTATTCTGAAGAATTAAACAAACAAAGAGGCAAAACAACATAGTACATACAAAAATCTTAGCTGATAAAAAGATCGAAAAGCAAAAAACATCATAATCTAAGAATGATAAAAAACACAATTTTTTTAAAAAAAATATTAAATTACAGTACATGGGTCATAAAGAATATGTACCTAAATTGGATTATGAAGAAAGATTACACAATTGACTAGTAACAAACCCTAAAAGCTGATGTGATTCAATTGAGAGAGGGGGGGTAAATAAAGCTGCGCACCTGTGATGATTGCATTGTGAGATGATATTCCAAGACTAGGGTTTTTAGTTTTCTTGATAACTGGTTCAGACCGATTTGGTTCGTTTGGTATTTGGGGCTTCCTCTTTGGGAATAATGTACTAAAGAGGATACTTTTATGAGTTGTGAATTCAAATGTGTGACATTATAATTAGGAAAATTTTTATTTCTCTAGTAATTCAGATTTCGAGAGTTAAACTTGTTTATGATTATAAATTTGAACATAGTTATTTGAAAAATAATTTACTCCTTCCGTTCACGTTTACTTGTCCAGTGTTCTAAATATAAATTTTCACTTTTACTTATCATTTTTACCATATCAAGAGAATTACAAATTTTTTTCTGTTTTACCCATAGTATTAAAGTACTTATTTCAAATCATCTTTCAAATTCATTAAAAACATCCATCAATTAATATGGGTATCATGAAAATTAAGCACTTTATTTATTATTTTTTAAGAGGTGTGCAACTTTCATAGTAGACAAGTAAAATTGAACGGAGGGAGTACATATAAAAAAATTATAAAAAGTAATATAAGTCACAATAATTAATAATTTAAAATATTTAAAGGGAATATGAATAAATGCGGTCAAAGATTTTCTTATTTGACTCTCCAAATCTGAACGTGGGCTGAGTTAATAAATAAGCGGTCATTGACCCGTCCAAAGTTACTTCGGCTGAAACGATTTGGGCTGAAATGGGCTAAAAAGGATTATAACTCAACCCGCCCAATTCTAACTATATTTTAAATCCTTTGATTGTTTTCTTATAATTTGTTTGAGTACCTAATAAAAAGAATTCTTTATATTATGACTACATATAGCATATCAAATAAAAAATGTATTTTAAAAATATTTAAATAAAGTTTCTCATGGGTCAATCTGGGTGGCATATCATCCAGTTTTTAAATAGGCTGAATTAAGTGGATCAAAATGGACTGACTTAATAAAATAAGCGGGTCATTAACCCGCCTAAACCTAAATGGGTTGGGTGGATCGTGATATATTGGGCTGATTTTTCCACCTCGTGTATATATGATTTTTCAAAAAAAAAACTAAGAGAAAAATCAAATTTTCACAATTTTTTCCATCTTCTCCTCAATAATTAAGCAAATCATAATTAATACAAAATTTACAAAAAAAAAATTGCCTATCAAATACGCCTCGATCCTAAACTAGTCCAGTCAGCTACATGAATTCTCTGTAGTTAGTGTTAAAAGTCCCACATCGGAAATGAAATGGGAACATGGACTTAGACAATCCTCCCCCTACAAGCTAGCTTTTGGGTTGAGTTAGGTCCAAAATTCATTCTTTACATGGTATCAGAGCCAGACTCATCCCAATTCTTTATTCACCGACGTTGGGCCCCCAAATTATATTGTCCACGCTCCAGTTAACGAGGTCTTGGCGTGCGGGGAGTGTTAAGAGTCCCACATTGGAAATGAAATGGGAACATGGACTCCTTATATGGACTTGGACAATCCTCACCATACAAGCTAGCTTTTGGGGTTGAGCTAGGTCCAAAATCCATTATTTACAGTTAGGAAAACAACACATCCAATTAAATAGAAATTGGACCCATAAACATAAAGAAATAAATTGGAACTATTCCGAAGAATTAAACAAACAAAGAGGCAAAGCAACATAGTACATACAAAAATCCAAGCCGATAAAGAGATCGAAAAGCGAAAAACACGATAATCTGCAAATAAAAAGATACACATAGTATGATAAAAGATAATTTTAAAAACGCAGACAAAATTAAAATACACGGATCATAAAGAATATATACCTAGTGGATATATATATATATATATATATATATGTGTGTGTGTGTGTGTGTGTGTGTGTGTGTGTGTGTGTGTGTGTGTGTAACGACTCAAAAAGTCATTTTACTTACTTAGCCTTAAAACTCCTAAATTACTCTTCCAGTCTTACTAGCTTGCTTATGACTTGCGGGGATTGGTGACATATTTTTTGAGGTGATCGGGTAGGTTCCGGACCCATTTGTTAAGTTTGAGAAAATCCAAGTTAAGAGAATAGAAAATTTTGATCCATATTTGACTTTTGGTAATCGTGCTTCGTTCGTAGTTTAGTCGGTTTCATTAGCTCTAAAACGACGTTTATGACTTAGTTGAGCATTTGATTCGGGTTCGGAGGCAACCCGATATGTTTCAGGGGATTAGTTTGTAAAATTGTGAAATTAGAACTTGAGAATTGACTTTAGTCAAACCCGAGCGTTAGAGATCTTTTTCAGGAAATTTGAGTGCGCGAGCAGGTCTGGAATGTGTTTTCTGATAGGAACGCGTGTTTGGTTTGTGTCCAGGAGGTCCCGGGAGTGTTTTGGGTGGTTGATGGGGATTAAATAACTTTGGACTTCTGCTGGTTACTGGTGTCCGCGCCAGCGATCGGGAGTCCGCCCCGGAGGGTTCGCCTCAGTGGAGGTCAGGCTCACCGAAACGAGACTAGGTTTGGGGTATCGATCCGCTTCAGCAAATGGTTTCCTCGTCGGGGTACATGCACCGCATCGGAGCTTGCCCCGCCCTAGCGAGAGACGGGTGTTTAAGTGACTTTCGCCCTAGTGGATGGGCTTTCCGCCGGAGCGGAAACACTATATAGATTTATGTGAGTTTATGACCTAGAATTCATTTCATTTTCCAAAAGTTATTTCTCTTGAAACTCGAGCTTGGGCAGTAGGGTATTGAAGAAATTAAGAGGATTCCATCATTAAGGTAACCATTCTTTCTTCCATTAACTTGTATTAGTAACATTACATCCTAAGTATGTTTCTTAAGTGGGAAAAATGGTAGAAATGTCTTATTGAGAATAAGAGAGTTGTAATTGAGGATTTGGGATTGGGTGTTGATTCTTTGATGCTTATATTGTAAATTAGTGATGTATTTAACTAGTAGATGGTGATTAATTGACCAATTTCATGTTATAAACCCTTTTTGGAAATTGTGAAAAATCTAGGATTGGAATTGGGGCTTTTACCAATTCATGAAATTGAGGATCCTTTTGGACTTCGTTGATTAATTAACTTGGAATTATGACTATCTAGTATGTGTCAGTGCTAATAGAGTAGAAAAATTAGTATTTTGATAATGTAGGTCAGGGTTGCTTTGTAACCTAGTTTGGGGGATATCTTGGGGGATTATGGTAAATGTTAGACCATAATCTCATGTACTCGATGTCATAGTGGGCTCGTAAGGAGGCTCAGCGGAAAGAAAAGGCGGTTGTCTGAGTCTTCGGCTTTGTTCAAGCAAGTTGAGACTTTTTAGACTCTAGTGTAACGTATTTGTGTTGGTATGCTTTTAATGAACTAAGGGGAGTAATGGGGATCTGGGGGTCCCGTATTAGTGAGGTGACGAGCAGTAATACGGATACCGGGTGAACTTAAATGGATAATCAATGAACTAATATAGAGCAAGTGAAGGAGTTTATGTGTTTAACCTTCGGACCACAGAGCGCGGTACAATAGTTCGCTTAGCTTTATTATACACTTCTCATATATATATATATATATATATATATACGAGAAGTGTATAATAAATGTATGCATAGTGAATACTATACATTTTGGCTATAATATGTCTTTTTATTATGAGGTCATCCGGTTGTCAATATTCTCACCGGATGGCTATGTATGTCCTTGGCCCTATTCTAAACTAGTTACATGAGGCAAGATGTAAATTTAGTATTATTTTAATTATAAAAGTATAATTTGTATTTCTTACCGCACAATTAATATAATCTCGTGACACATTAATATGAAGACTTATTGTTAATAAGTCTTTATAATTATAAAAATTTCTTAGGACCTGTTTGGCCATATTTTTTGTGTGTGTGTTTGGCCTTGAATATTATAAATCCAACTTGAAGTTGTATTTCAAATTTGGAAAACGGCTTTTAACACGTTTTTCAATTGACTTTTCACTTATGAGATTGTATTTAAGTACATTCAAGCATGAACATTATTTCAAATATTATTTGCAAAACATGTAATCATACACAACTCCATCTTTAATTTTATTTTCTTAAATTTCAAAAAATTATAAAATATTTAGAATCTATGGCCAAACGCCTACTCAGAGCCTGTTTGGCCAAGTGGTTTTGACGCCAAAAGCATTTTTTTCCTGAAAAGGTACTTTTTTTGTTATTTGATGTGTTTGGCCAATTAGTAAAATTGCTTTTATGTAGAAGCATAAGCAATTTTTCTGCGGTTGGGAGAAGTAGAAAATTTATGCTTCTTGAAAAACGCAAAAGTAGAAATTTGTTTTTTTCTAAACAAAATATCCCTATCATAAATACATATTTATCAAGTATATCCCTCATATTTACCAAGGAAAATCATTAATTCATTAATTTATAATTAATAATTCTTTATTTTATTTTACGTTGTATTTTTGTGGTGAATTTTAATTGTGGGATGATTTTAAATTTTATATTGGTTGATGTCTTTTAGCATATTTAAATCACTATGTTGATATTATACCAATATTTAATATATATCTATGTATTATGTTAATTAAAAAATTTAATGTTAAACTTTTAAATTTTAATTAAATAAAGGTAAAAATATAATTAACGTCTTTCATATAGATATTTAAAATTAATTTCTCTCTATAAAATAATCTTAATAATAAACGTTCATTGATATTTGTTCTTTTTTATAATTTTACACATTTAAAAATACTTATTGAAGAAGATTAGTAAAACACAATCTGCTTATCAAAAGCATTATTCAAATAAATTAGCAAAACACAAACTATTTATCACCAAAAGTACTTTTTCGAATAGCACTTCTCAAAATAAGCAGTTTTAAGTTTTAACCACTTGACCAAACAGACTCTTACTCACCTAATTAGATAATTTTTAAATAAAAAATTATGTATGAGGAAGAAAATTTGGCAAGAAAATTATCAAATATCAAAGGGACACAAGCGACTCAACATCCTTTAAAGCATCTTTACGACTCTATGAAAATCATAAATTGAAAAATATTGACATTTTAATTTTATTTGTGAGCATATAATTTCTGTATTTATCGCTAAAAATAGCTTTTTTGGTACTGATTAAGTTCTAATTTTACTCGTGATATTTCATGTGGCAAAAGTTTATGCTAGTTACATGTGGTGATTCAAGCTTAGTTTTAGACGAAGTTAAGGAAACTAAACTAAATTGATTAAATGAGCCTCAAGAATTAGTTTAGTCCTTCATGTATAGTTTATGCTTAAAGATATTATTTTTCAGTTAAAATTGCAATCTATAGTAATTTGTTTTGTATTTTTAAATATTAAATATTAAATTTTATGTTAAAATATTAAATCGAACAAATTTAATTTAGTTATGGAAGATCTTATTTAGTATCTCTTTGAATCGAGACCCGAGCTGGCCATATCGGTCCAACAACTGGCCTTAGTATACATTGCGTGCAGTAATTGAAAGTCCTATTACACTTAAGGCCAACTTTAATTACAAGAATATTAAGTAGATCGTTGATGTACCACACTCGACCTTATTTTTCATCAATTTAATTCTCAAAAAGAAAAAAGTAACACATATTTTGAGATAAGTTAAATATTAGTCTAGAAATGTGATCATAACCTAGGGTTGTTCTGTGTGGAGGAACATATTTCCTAGAAAATGCGATCTTGAAAAAAATAAGTAAAGTTCTACTTATTTTCTCATTTTTGGTTTGGTGGTGAAAAATAAGTGAATTTCTAACTTATTTTCTCATGTTCGGTTGATTAGTTGAAATATTTTAAAAAAAATACCCACCCAAGCCTCGCCAACCCCACCACCCACTCAATCCCACCCCAACCAAATCCCACCCGCACCCAATCACTACCCTCGAACACACTTCATCTTCACCCACCCCTACCCCACACCAACACCCATCCCAATCCCACACCACACAACTGCTCCATCCCCCCTCCAATTTTTTTATTTAATATATTTTATTTTACTTTTATAGAAAATCACAACCACCCAACCCACTATCCCTCACCACCACCCCACTCCACTCCACTTGACCCCACCACAACCACCCACCCCACTAGCTCCCACCATAACAACCCTCCACCCCCACTTGTTCCACCACAATCACCCCACAAACCCCCACCCTAACCACAACCCACCCCCACTTGCCCCATCCCCACTAGCCCCTACCTTAACCACAACCCACCCCCACTTGCCTCCACTATCCATCCCACACCAAATTTAACCCCACAAACTTCTCATTTTTATAACAATTGGTGAGGGGGAGGAGGGAAAAAGGTGGGGTAGAAAATAAAAAAAAACTTTTTAATTTTTTGTTTAAATAATTTTTGTGGAGGGGTGGTAGGGGTCGGAAGAGGTTGGGGGTGGAAAAAACAAAAAAAAAACTTTTATTTTGTTTAATTTTGTTTTATAGGATGGGGGCAGCAAGGTAAGGAGGGATGGGTGGTGTAGAAAATTAAAAAAATAAAATTGGAGTGGTGAGGGTGGTGGAGGAGTGGGGTAGAGAGGTGGGGTGAGTTAGGGATAGGGGCTGGGGTGGTGGGAGTGATTGGAGTTTGGTGGTTGGGGCTGAGTTGGGTGATGAATTGGTGTAATATCACTTGAAATTTATTTTTACCTATTTTTATTAGAAAAGTCATTTTTCTAGGCGAGGAACAAAAAAAGGTGGAATTTGTGTGGAAACCTTGTCACTTTAACTTCTCTCTTTTTTGTAAAGTAACTTATTTTATTATCAAACGGAATTATTATTTTTGTGCAACCAAATTATGTCCTATTTGCTAATGCTGATTTTTCCTTCAATTGGTCAGCCGAATTCAGAGCACATAATTTCTCTGTTCAATATAAATAAATTTCTAGTATTTTTTTTATGATCCAAATGAATTAAAAAATTTAAGTCCAAAAACATATTAATTAATTATTTTCTTCAAAACTATCCTTCTCTTTCATTT
>CM056507.1:19568559-19969042 GCA_029783415.1 Anisodus acutangulus | reverse complement strand
CGGCTCTCCAGAACCCGCCAACGCTCGTGAAAACCAGGGTCGGTCGGTCCTCCATTCATCCGACCGGAGGTATGGATAACGAGGCCACCTTCACAACCTTCTCCCTTCTGTCCCTATGTTGGAATAAGATAAGGCGTTTCTTTCCAAAACAGCGCTTCTGGAGATGACAATTCTTTGTTAATTGTCCATGGTTCATTCTCAACCATACAAGCTAGAAGACTTGGAACAAGTATTTGTCCCCTCTTTACTCCATCTCGGTTCAACATCCTGAATCCCTGAGTTCTGTAGATCTGGAATATTAAGTTCTAGTTAGACAGCAACTTTCGAGTCCTGTAGATACGGAACGTCTAGTTCCGGACAGTCAGGCACTCGCGGGTTCTAGTTAACCTTGAGCAATTACTTCTTTTTCCTTTTCAAGGAAAGTTATCTTCAAAGAATTAAGCATTATTTGACTCCAAGCGGCGATAAGGATAAATAAATATGTAAAGCAGTACGGGAAGTAAATAAATATTACAAGTGTTCGAAAGGATAAACAAATAGCCAATATTCAGAACTGCCGCAAGGTTGTTGAGTCTTGAATCTTGATAACCTGAAATCAAGAAACACTAAATCTGGATTGTTACAACTGTGACTGTCGAGAGATGGCTCTCTGTCTTTAAGACAAGATTTCTCCGTATATACGCTTTTAGGTTAACGGGCAATAGTCTCCCAAGATAAAACAGCAACTAATCAACACTACAAAGCAAATAGGTTGATTCTGACGAAGAAAACAAACACGAAACAACTTGCTGAAGAATGGAAAAGGAAGAAAGAGTTTTCTGTTTGTCCACACGTTTTTGTTGCTCACGTTTTTTGACAGAATTTCAGTTGTTCTCTTTCTGTTTGTCTCTGTGTATATATCTTGTAGTCTCGTTTTTAGTCACAACAATTGAGCCAAAAAGCTCCAATATATAGCATAAGGGGAGGGACTCCTCAACTGCCAAGTTATGGCAGTTTATGGCCAAGTAATGGTTGTTTATGGCCATTAGTGAGGGAGTTAATCAGCCAAGTAATGGCTGATTTAATGAGCAACATAAAGGAGTTGTTATGAAGGAGTTAAGGTGCATATTAATGGAGTTTTAACGCTCCAAAAATCAACTCAAACGGTAGGCAGAAATTTTCTGCCTTCCGTCGTTCCCAATTTCATCTTTCCAGAAACTCCAGGGATCAAACTGTAAATATTAAATAATTTTGGGGTCTATCAGAATAAGCCCAAAGCCCAAGACCCGAGCCCGGACCGGACGGGACGGGAGGGCGGCGGCGGCGCGCTTGTGGACTTAGCCTTGAACCCAAGCACATCTAGGTCATCCCTCCTTCAAACACATGAGTTACCCCTTGGGGTCCCAAACCCTTAGCCAATTTTGAGACTTATAAAGAGAACAATTCTTCATTTTCCCACCGATGTGGTAGATTTGTCCCACACCATATTTTCATGCCTCAAACGCCTTACTTTGTGGACCAATATCTCTTTCATTTCTCAACGAAATTTGACAATTATTGGCCCTATGGTCATCTACTCACTTAGTATATTATGCACGTGTGAAGAGACAAAGTCTCCAACATGCGGAATCATTTAATTCATTAAATATGGGTGGACGCACCTCCCCACCAAAAAAAAAATTCCAACAGTTTCAACATAAATAAACAGAAAATAAGCATATTATTTTAAAGCAAGGTAGATAAAATGTACATCTTACTAATTAAAAATACAAACTAATAATTTAGAAGTGAAGTTACAGACCCTATCTGGATATATAAAGCTTTCAAGTTTTACTCAAACAAAGTAAGTTCCAAGTTATAAGACTTCTTCACATTCTAAATGAGTGTTTGATCACAGCAGAGGCAGAATTTTCACCAAAAAAATCAAAATACAAAGAATTAACTATATGAATAAGTCAAAGAGACCTACTATATATACATAAAAGATTAATTTTGACCTTATACATAATAATTTTTCGACAATGGAGTTCGGATGAACCTTCTTCCTCTTCCTGTACCCTAGCTCCCCATGTTTTTGATGTAACTTGCCCTATTCTTTATTAAATTTATTAAATCCACAATACACGATATCACACACATATCCCATATATACTAAAAATATAAGAGCAAATGAGAATCTTAATAAGTGAATAGGTATGGATTTATTACATGAAGCCAACTGTTCTGTCTAAGAAAGTCAATAACAACTAACAGCCAATCAATTGCCAATAATTACGCAAAAATAACTACCATGAGCCAACCCAGGGCCGTCTTTGGGCCCATGCGAGATGTGCTACCGCACAGGGCCCCGAAAAATGAAAAATTTTAGGGCATCTTTTTTTCATTTTTTATTAAGTAGTATTAGTCATAATTTACTGTAAAGGCCCATAATTCGCAGGTCTTCACAGATTTTAGCCCAATATAATTATTGAAATCGTATATTTACTTATATTAAGGGCTCACTTTTACGAATTAGAACAGAACCCTCAAAATGTTCGAGACCGCCCTGAGCCAACCATTCTCTATGATGAGCTAACTCCCAACAAAAACATTGAATATTATTACAAAAATAGAACAAGAATAAAACAACTTGAATCTTTTTTTTCTCATACTACTTAATAAAATCTCTCAGATAATGAGAGAATAGAAAGAAAGAAGAGAAACAGAAAGAGGGTTTGCAAAGCAATCTCTCTTCTTTGGATCTCTCAAATCATATGATAACTTTTTTTAATCTAATTAGTACAATCTGACCCCCCAGAAAAGAAAGGAAAAATAGTTTAGAAAGTAACCTTTTCTTCTTAATTCAGCATTCCAATTCATTACTATTCTCTATATAATTCATTCTTCCTTTGTCTTTCTTGAGAATTTTCTCTTCATATTTTTGAGATATTGATCATGAGTAGACTTCGCGTAAATTCATCTCCTGATTTAATTGCTAATACATCATTTAAACAATTCTATGATGATTCAGCTTTAGAAGGTAATGTTTGTTCCTTTTTCTTTCCTTTTTGTTCATGTTTGTTTTATTAAGGTTTTTTTATTAATTCATTCATGACACTTTTAAGAAACATATATGGTTGATATTCACTGAAGAAATAGAGGAAGCAAGGTTTTGGTATAACCAATGATAGGCACCATTCTTTTTATTTTTAGATATGTTTTTGTACTCATTATTGCAGCATTGTATTGATCACGAGTTTTATGAGATATTCATGTTTTGAATTTTTTGTTGTTCTGCAAATTTCTGTATTTTCAGGGGTTGCGGCCAACATTAAGCTATTGCTAAAGTTGATTCAAGAGCACAAAAATGCTTGTAATAAAGAGAAGAACGATGGCCGGAGAATGTTGAGGGTGGCAACCATGATGACCATTCTTGATAATGTTAGGACAAGAATTCAAAAATGTCAATCTTTTGGTAACAAGTCATCATCGGATTCTGAATCTACTAGTCATGTTCCCATAGACAAGAAGTACCACGAGCCGATGATTGATGAGAAAGAAAAGCTGAGGAAGCAGCTAAACGCGAGCTTGGTAGAACGAAAGAGCCTCGAGGTCATGTGTTCAAGTTTAGGGAAAGAAAAAGAGATCATGGCAGCAGAGCTCTCGAAGAAAGTCCACGAGTTGAATGAAATGGAGGACCTCATCAATGATCTAAAAGAACAAAATGAGAATTTAGTGGAAAGGTTACACGAACGTGCCACCGAGCAAAAAGAAAGGAGGTACACCAGTGGTGGAGGAGAAACACAAGGAAACATTGCCCTCCAAGAGAGAAATAAGGCACTTTCGGAGAACCTCCTAAGGTCATTGGATGGTTATAGGTATATCAAGAGGAAATGGAAGGATGCACAAGCGGAAAACATGGTGATGCATGCAACCATGGAGGAAATGACAGCAAAAATTGGAGCTGGACTAGCCCGACTCAACAGCTTTAAAGAAAAAATCGCCTCTGAAAGTGTGCCCTCAACGGATATCCAAGAGGAGATTGTTGAATTAGAGCATATGTTTGAATGCTTTGAAATGCAGGTGGCGAAACATGGTCCAAAGGAAGGTGAATGTGTCAAACCAAAAGCAGAGATTAGTGCTGTCAAGCCTACAGTCTTTGCATGAGAGCACAGAGTAACTTAGAAACAAGCAGACACAAAGAAGAAAAGATTGTCCTCAAGGTTTTCTTTGACATGGTCCAGGATCATGGTGTTCCATAAAATCTACTGAAAATGGAGAAGCAATAGCACATTCTTCTCTGTTATGGAGTCAATGTAAGAAAGGGTCATGTATATGGTATGTAACAGGAAAATAACTAGTGATGTTGCTTCTTTATTCATCTGCAATTTACAGGTATTCTGTTTTGTCTTCAGTTTTAAATTAGTGCTAATAACATCAATGATTTGACCTCACTGTCCTAACTTGCATTGTAATCCTTCTATGAAAATTAGTGCTAATAACATCAATGATTTGACCTCACAGTCCTAACTTGCATTGTAACCCTTCTATGAGACCTTGAAGTGCACTATTATGGAACTATAATGAAGAGCAGAGTCTACTTTTTTAAGGAAGGTGTGGGCGGAGGGTATGCAGTTGTGGACCTTTCAAACTATGGAATATGCAAACTGAACTGAATTTTCATTAATTTTTAACTTATACATCAACAGGTGAAAAAAAATTATCGTTGGGGTACAAATGAAACTATGAGATATTTTTTACGAGTCATTTGGAAAATTTACAAATGTTTTATATAACTACAGATAAAAAAGGCCGTCTTGCCTATGTTGCTGAAAGCTGAATGATGTAATAATGGGTGGAAATTTTTACACAACTCCAGCTCCAGCAACTTAGAGCCAACAATGCAGTTTAGAATCCATAAGTTGTTGGCAGCAACAGCTCCAGTTGAACTAGCCAAAACTTGTGCATCGGATCTTCTGCCCGCTAGAATTGAAATTTTTTCGCTTCCATCACACTTGTCAAGTTGCTCGTGACTATAAATTACAAAAGGTGGAGGGCATCCGGGCGAAAGAATTTCCTGATCCACTGCTACAGGCTTCCTGTTGAGGGCAATTCCTCCAGCAGCAATTACAAGGTCATGTAGATAGCTCTTGTAAGAAGGTAAGAAGTCACCCATAAAAAAGAACTTGTATCCATTGAAAAGCTTAGGTTGCTGCAAAACCCGAATTTTGATAATTAGAGAATGCATAAGACCTTAATGCAATGATGAAATGTCCAACCTAAGAATGTCTTAGTTAAAGCAGGAAATCCGCAAGTGCAGCCAGCAGAAGATGAAAATGCAGTGAGGCCTTTAAGCAATCATTAACAGAGGGAAATGAAGGTTGAGATTTCTTTAAGTTCATTCTTCCAGAATGAAGAAAAGGATCAGTAAGCTCTAAAATGAACTCATATTCCTTGAAGTAATAGAACCTACAAGAGTGTTTTATCCACAAAAGGACTTAAACATTGCTCTAAACTGCCACCACTCCCGGGAAAACAATTACAACGGTGACAAGTGCTATTCAAATGAATTAAAATGCATTTCATTAGTTTATTGTTAATGATAAATCTGGAGAAAGATGTAACCTTGTCTAAAACCCTCAGTCTTCCAAGTTTAGGGCCATCCACAATGCCATGAGTATCTATTTTAATCGCATATTGCTGTTCCTCAACAAATTCTGTGGCTTCCAAGCTAGCAATAATCCGTGGAGGCATAAAATCCAAACATCAAGATGGACACAAAAGAAGCTTTACTCTGGCAGCAGAGAAAACACATTTGTAAACTCAAAATATTAATTTGCAGTTAAAAAAAAGGTTACTGACAGTCGGTGCTCAATATCCATTTCCCAGTCAAGACACCCATCAAATATTTGAGAGTTCTTCGGCATGCCCCTTTCTCATCTGTAGAAGCAATGACATGGGTGACACTTAGGTCCCAGTTCTTGATTACTGTCACTCCAGACAACCTCTTTAATGTAGAAACAAGCCCCTGCAAGTTGAGGATTTAACTTTACAGTTAATGAATATTATTTGTCTCAAACAACTATAATCTGCGAAAATTATCCTGCTTGCTTACTTTTTCATCAGCAGTTAGAGCTGAACAACAGAGCACCAAGTTTTTGTTCTTCTTCTGAGACTTCCACTGCAAAGTAGCAGCATTATCAGGTGTTGCTGAGAATTTGGGTTGGCGGATACGAGAATTTCTGCAGATTAAAGGCAAAGAGAAGGGGAATAAGAACTTTGAGCCAAAATCTAAAAGTTTAGCTAACAATGATTCTAAGAATCTGTTGGTCCAACCTTTTAATACTTTCTCTAATCTTAAGACTTTTTTCCAGGGACCTCACATGGAAGCTTAGAGTTGGCATGTAAAGGGCATAACATAACAAAGTTGTCCTGAAATAAGGAAAATAGAGTAAGTAATGATTTTTAATGAAATACAGGTCTGAAGGGACGACTTCTATACGTACATAATCACATCGACACTCTGGTGTCAACTTGGCACAAGGAACATGAAAGCTTTTGCGACAACTCATCTCATAACACCCAAGAGCTGCCCCTTTTACCCCACAGAAAAAACAAGTAATCCTCCGGCTCCTCTTCAACTCAGATTCAAGGTTGATTGTGTCATCATCTTCAAAATATACATTAGGGACCTGCAGAGATGCATTTCTTTTATACTAGAAACGATTTGACTTGCAACAGATTCATAGAGTCTAGAATTATTTAACTTATAAATGAAGAAAAGGTTTTGACAAGGACAAATTTCTGTACATTGTACACACTAGATGCAGATATGATATTTAGACTTCCCTTTTTTATTATAAAAAAATATATATATACACTTCCTTAAACATGACATTTATGACACTCATGATGAAATTATCTAGAAACCAAGAAATTTGTGATGTTATTAAGATGATTTTCGAATTACTATATCACATTTTATGAAGGAAATACAAAGAGACCTTTTAAAGATTATTACCATTCTGCACAATGTTTATGCACATTTATAACCCCTGATACTCCATTTGCATCTCCTTTGACAGGCTTTCCATTAAGATAGCTTAACATGACTCCTGAACCTGAAATGCGGTTATTGAAAATGGAAGTATATAATCAATATACAAAGTCAAGAGGCAAACAGCTCTAACAATAAATGAAAAAAGAAACACAAAATCAGTGGTTTATACCTCAGATTCCTCCGCTGAATGGCGGAAAGCACACTGGATCTTGTTGTGGCTTGCCTCACACTTCCGCAAAACCAACTCATTTAAGTTCGAAACAAATTTCTCTGTTTCCAATGATTTAAGCACTCTCTTCTGAATCTTTTCTAATGTAATATTTTCCTTGTCAACATGCTGCTCATCTTCAGTAAACTTCACCTTTTTCTTACCAAGAAGCTTGGAATCACACTCAAGCTCACATATGTTCATTTCTGTACCAGGAGTAGCTTCCCCATCATTATCCATGGGAACCAATCTATTTGCTGATTCAAAATGTGAAGTTTCATCATGAGCTTGTGTATTGTTATATTTCCCTGTTCTTATTCTGCTTATTGGTCTAAAACAATATTTATGTTCTTCACTAAGAGATTCCTGGCGCCGTTTATGAAATGTCTTCACGTCAAATGTCTCAACACTTCCTTCACCGCATTTTTCCTGATCCACGGGAGTAGAAATGGAATTATTTCCCTTGCGGAGTC
This sequence comes from Anisodus acutangulus, assembly GCA_029783415.1. Lineage (NCBI taxonomy): Eukaryota > Viridiplantae > Streptophyta > Magnoliopsida > Solanales > Solanaceae > Anisodus > Anisodus acutangulus. The sequence continues at coordinate 19,961,343 of CM056507.1, read as the reverse complement.
TTTTAGCGCCACAAGAGGCAGAGATGTCTTCTACTACTGATTCAGTGACTTTTGTAGTGGAACTGCCCTTTTTGTTTTTCATTTTTTTCTTCTTCGAATTAAATGCATTGGCATTGTCCTGATTATTCTTTATAGTTTGTTCAGCTGCTATTTGTGAATTATTGTGGACTTCTGATACTGCACCAAGTACTTTCTTGCCTAGTTTCTTCTTAGTACTTCTCAATGCCTTACTCCTGCTAGACTTGCAAACACCTTTTGTACTAGTGGTTTCATTTTCAGGAGGAAATAAAGAATGCGAAATCAGTTGTCCTTTATCAGTACCCCTTTCACTTGCCACAGCTATTCTGTTCTGAGTTACTGATTCCTCATTAGCATTTTCCAGTGAGTAAGCTTCAGCTTTCTCTTGAGCTCCAGCACACTCAATAGTATCTTTGGTCTTAACCAGGAGAAAGCGTAAACCGGCATAAGAGAAAGAATTTAGAAACCAAACAAGCATGGAGAATGAGAAAGAGGAAAACAGTTTTGACTCATTGGCAATAATGTTCCACAAAGAAATACATTTGCCTTGAAGGGGCTTGAACAAAGTTCAGACGAGCAGGCTCTGTGTCCATTCGAACATCTCACTGTCAAAAAGATCTGCTCCATTTGCTGCATTATGAGCTCCTCTCTGTATAGCAGGACAGTGGACAAACTAATGAAACTTCTTCAAATGAAATAAGTACATAAAGTGTTAAAGTGAACAAGATCATCATTAAGCTCGAATCTGGATCATAAAACAAAAAACTAAGTCAAAGGGTAGGAGAGGAGAATATCCAAAAACAGGTTTCTCTAAACATTTTATGTACTATAGGAAAGTTGAATAACAAAAACCAAATGATTAGAAATAAGCAAAGTGGGAAGCCACCCTCTTCCTCATCCAGCAGGAAACCCAAAGATAATCAAAAAAGTAATACAGGAGAAGTATTCAGAAGATCATAGTGAATTCTAACAGCCTATTGTGCTAACAGATCAGGCGAAACAATCAAGTCTTATAAATCTTTTGATTTAAGGATAAATTCTTATTCTGGAGCTGAAGCAGTTATTTCTTCGTATAAGGATATCAGGTTACTTACTTTGGGAGACATTTCACAAGGGACCCCATCATCCGAGTCCTTTATATCACTGAAGCATGGAGCATCTGGAGGTGTATCCATGATAAAGTCCCCATCTGTTTGCTCAGTTGATCTTTCTACATCCTGTTCTCTCAGCCAGAAGAATGGAGATAGTACTGGTTCTCCTTTTTCATTTAACTCAGACCAGTCTTTCTCAGTGACCAAAGGTTTCTGAGCGTCATTGGTGATGGATTTACTGTTTCCACCAACCAACTGAAAGAAATAATCCCCTTGATTATTTTCATAAATTGAAAGGTATTTATACAAGTTACAAAATAGGAGAATCCTATTCCTATTCTATTCCTAAAACCTTATTCTACCATAATTCTAACTATACAATTATGGTAAGTGTATAACACTAATTAAGGTAACCTTTACACCACAATATACTACAAATATATATACCATATATACAAGATTGTAATGCCTACAATCTGCCTTGTAATCTGCCCGAGAATCTGGGCCAGTCCATTAATATACTGCGATATACACTGCTGTAATTCAGTGTATATCGCGGTATATTTCCTTGTTTAACACACCCCCGCAGTCATAGCGGGCGGTCTTCGAACGCTGAGACTGTCCCTAAAATCTTCAAAAAGGACCGCTGGTAGACCCTTTGTAAAGATGTCTGCAACTTGATAACGAGACGGGACATGGCATACGCGAACGTGACCCTTTGCAACCTTTTCACGGACAAAGTGAATGTCCATTTCGATATGCTTAGTGCGTCGGTGCTGAACCGGGTTACCTGAAAGGTAGATGGCACTAATGTTATCGCAATATACCAAGGTTGCCTTCTGAATGGGACAATGAAGCTCCAAAAGCAAATTACGTAGCCAACATAATTCGGAGACCACATTCTCTACCCCTCGATATTATGCCTCTGCACTTGAGCGTGATAGAGTTGCCTGACGCTTTGCCGACCAGGAGACCAAGTTGTTGCCAAGGAACATACAGTAGCCAGACGTCGACCGTCTGGTGTCGGGACAACCACCCCAATCAGCATCCGTATACGAGACAAGTGTGGATGTAGAAGAAGGATACAAGTGCAAACCATAGTCCAGTGTCCCCTGAATATACTGAATGATGCGTTTGATTGCATTCATGTGCTCAACTCTGGGATCATGCATGAATAAACACACTTGCTGAACAGCATACGTAATATCCAGTCTGGTAAAGGTAACATACTGGAGGGCCCCTGCAAGACTGTGATAGCGGGTCGGGTCCTCGTATGGTGCACCTGCCGCGGCACTAAGCTTGGATTTTGCATCAACCGGAGTGGAGGTGGACTTACAGGATGACATCCCAACCCTCTCGATGATCTCTGCCGCATACTTTCTTTGAGACAAAAACAAACCACCTGAATGACGCTTGACGGCAATCCCCAAAAAGTAACTCAAGGGTCCTAAGTCTTTCATAGCAAACTCAGAACTAAGCATGGCCATGATAGACTGGCGTAAGGCATCGGAAGAGGCAGTCAAAATGATATCATCCACATAAATCAAAGCATTTGTAACCACGATGATTAGACGGATATCCCAAAAATACACACGGAGTAGACCGAGCCTGAAGTTTGTTAATTGTGGTGGATGGGAATAACGGATAACACAAGCACCCAAAAATCCGAAGATGAGAATAAGAAGGATTCTTATTATATAAGATTTGGAGGGGGGAAGAATATGTCAGACCTTTGGAAGGAATTATGTTTAGGAGATATGTTGCCATTTGCAGAGCAAAATGCCAAAAATATGGAGATACGGAAGCATGAAGTAAGAGGGTGCGGACAATGTTATTTATTTAACGAATTTTGCGTTCGGCTTTCCCATTTTGAGAAGATGTATGAGGGCACGAAAAACGAAAATTGATCACATTATTATCACAGAACTCCCGAAACACCCAATTGTCATACTCTTTCCCATTATCACACTGAATATTTTTTATTTCTCTTTCGAATTGTGTTCTAATGAATGCTCTAAATTTTATGAAGACAGAAAACACTTGAGATTTATTGGCAATTGGAAACGTCCACAAAAATTTAGAATAATCATCCAAAAAAAGAACATAATATCGATGACCTAACGAACTTAGAACAGGAGACGTCCATAGGTCGCTATGAATAATATCAAAAGGCATTGAAGTATGAGAGTTTGATTCCACAAATGGCAACTTAACAATTTTTCCTAACGAACAAGACTGACAAATTTGAGTACGACTCGTATCCTTACAAGAAATAAAGCTATTTTTATCTAAAGCTGATAAAATAGAAGATCCCGGATGACCAAGGCGAGCATGCCATACGGAAGGAGAAATGGCTGCAAAAGCTGAAGGCAAGGCTTGACTCGAGGGATTGAAACTGGGTGTGATAGGATACAGATCTCCCCTACTATCACACCTCATGAAAGGACTCCCCGTCTTGAAATCCTTCACAGAAAAACCAAAAGGATCAAATTCAACAGAAACGGAATTGTCAGTGGTAAACTTGCGGACAGACACCAAGTTTTTAATCAATTTGGGGGCATGTAAAGTATTTTTCAAGATAAGGGGTGGATTGGGGGGAGACAACGTTTTATGACTATAACCCTTAATTGGAATAGAGTTACCATTTCCGACAATTATACCACAAGGGTTGCTCAAATTGGAATAAGACGAGAGAGTACCTTGATCGGAGGTCATGTGTGTCGTTGCGCCGGTGTCCATGTACCAATTTGGATCCGGTTGCGTCAACCCAAGTGTGTGCATTGCGGCCTCAATGTCGGTGGATGTGGGGCCTGCGGCGTGGTGGGCTTGCGGAGGTCGGGGCCCAAGAATCCCAGAGCTAGGCTGCTGACCATAGCTGTTGGCCATAGCTGCTGGAGCTGGAGTTGCTGGGCCACTGGCCAGTGGGCCGCCACTGCTGATTATTGGGCCTGAAATGCTGGCCAGCCCACTGGCTGCTGGACGCTGCTGGAGCATAAGGGCTGCTGGCCCACGGCCCACTGCCCCAGCCCCACTGCCATGGGCCCCACTGCTGGGATCAGTAAGGTGGTGGGCCACTATTCACTGGACGAGGCCCATTGCCTGTTTGCTGACCACCATGGGTACGGTTTTGGCCCAAATTATCAACAAAACCTGAAGAATTTGTGGAGGATGCCATCATGACGACGGGGATTGCTCCGGTAGCCGCCTTTTTAGCCAAATCGTCTTCTTCCAAAGTAAGCATGGAGCGGGCTTGATAAAAGGCGGGAAGGGGGTTGCTTTGACGTAGGGGAGGCCGGCAACCAATTGTAGAACCAGACGATTATTTGTGACAGGTGCGCCAACATTACGGAGTTGATCCGCCAACTCCTAAAGTTTCTTACAATAGGCAGATACGTTTGGAAAATCTTCCATGCGAACTAGGGAGAATTTCTGCTCAAGTGTGACGGCACATGAATATTGGTTATCTTGGAATATGTCACGCAATCTATTCCAAGTAGCAATAGCCATGGTATCCAGCTCAATAATCGTCTGTAAAAGGTCAACCAAAATAGTGGAATAGATCCACTGGAGAACAATAGCATCAAGGGTAATCCATAACTGAGGATCCTCCACGGAAAGAGGTGTAGCAGGAGGAATTATGTGATGGATAACTTGATGGGAGATAGCGTGAATTTTAAACAACTCCGCCCACGTCGCATATTGAACGTTTTCCATCTCAAGCACAATAGGGATAATGTTCTTGACGTTGGAAACTATGAGGGCAGGATGATAATTGTTCTTAGACATATTGAAAGAACAAAGAAGAAGGGAAAATTTAAGTGAGATTTTGGAGTGCGGAAGACGAAATTTGGGAGAGAAACCCGAGGGGGGGGGGGGTTTCGGCCGAAAGGGAAACAAAAGTTGGGAGAGAAAACCTTTGTTTAGACCTAGTCTCTTGATACCATGAAAGAAATAATCCCCTTGATTATTTTCATAAATTGAAAGGTATTTATACAAGTTACAAAATAGGAGAATCCTATTCCTATTCTATTCCTAAAACCTTATTCTACCATAATTCTAACTATACAATTATGGTAAGTGTATAACACTAATTAAGGTAATCTTTACACCACAATATACTACAAATATATATACCATATATACAAGATTGTAATGCCTACAATCTGCCCGAGAATCTGGGCCAGTCCATTAATATACTGCGATATACACTGCTGTATATTCAGAGTATATCACGGTATATTTCCTTGTTTAACACCAACTTTGTAGGTGGCAGAGTCTCTGAAGGTGGATATTGTGGCACCTGCACTCTCTTCTTTGTCGGAAAGGAAGGTCTACAAGATTTGATCCGGTATTCTTTTTGTTGCACTCTGAAGTTTTTTTTGATCCTTTCCCTCTTTTTCGTTTCTGATTACCTGGAGCCTCTGTTACAGTTTTACCTTTATCTTGTGAGCCACAAGTTTGTTTGGCATTAGATTGGTTGTCTTCATCTGCATATGAGATAAAGATGCTCGAACCAAAATTATTTAGTGAAATGATAATAACTATATCTGAATTGGCTAAGTTAAACCATAATAACAGATCAAGAAGATTATTTGGATTATAATCATGAAATAAAGAATGAATATGAGATGCAAACAAGTGTTACTGGTATCTATATCATCTAATTATCTACATGAATTAAAAAGATGATTTCTTTGGTGTGGTATAATGTTAACAAAATCATATTTGACTTGACAAAAACTAACTGAAAACAATATAAAGTAGTTGTTTTAATGGAGAACATGATAGATACAAAAAAATATATATTTATTACAAGGCGTGCCCAAGTTAAAAAAAAATGCGGATGATAATTGTAGGTGCATTTGTGCAGACAAGAGCTCTAGTCATTGATGGATGATGACTGATGAAATATACCTGGTAATTTGGATGAAGAATTGGTTTGAATAACAAAGTTATTGACTCCTGAAGCAACTTCCATGTTCTTATAGATGTTCACCGAGTTATCCATGTGGAGAGCAGGTCGAATTTCTATTAATTCAAAACATTAAAAGATAAATAAAGAGAAACAGCAATGAAAGCCTACTGTGGTACAACAAATTGAACTGACATAAGTTTTTGTCGTAACCAAAGTTATTGGTTCTAACAAGTAGAGCCGCAATATGACTCCAAGAGTACAGGAAATCATGAAAGAACATGTGAAAGGGGAAACTAGTCATTCAGACATTATGCACTAAACTAAAATCTATTCATATAAAAAGAGCAGCACTTCTGATTGAACCCGACCGCTAGAACTGTTGGTACTCTATTGTACTTTATAAAGCAGTACGGGAAGTAAATAACTATTACAAGTGTTCGAAAGAATAAATAAATGGTCAATCTTCAAAACTGCCGCAAGCTTGTTGTGTCTTGAATCTTGATAACCTGAAATCAAGAAACAACTAAATCTGGATGGTTACAACGTTATGTGTTGAGTCGAGTGATTGCCCTCTGTCCTTAAAACAAGATTGCCCCGTATATATGCTTTTACGTTAGCGGGCAATAGTCTCTCAAAATAAAACAACACTTTAATCTCAACGCTACAAAGCAAATAGGTTGAGCCTGACGAAGAAAACAAATATGAATCGACTTGCTGAAGGTATGAAAAAGGAAGGAAGAGTTTCTGTTTTCTCTTCTGTTTTGTCTTTGTGTATATAGTGTCTCTGTTGTGTATATCTTGTGTATATGTGTGTTTGCTCACTGTTTTGCAGTGGTTTTCGTCACTGTTTTGTGTTGCGTTTTTCTAATTTTTCGTGTAACACAATTGAGCCAAAAGACATCAATATATAGCATGGAGAAGGGACTCCTCAACTGCCACAAACATGGCTGTTAATGGCATTAGTGAGGGATGTTAATGGCATTACAGAGGCTGATTTATGGTCATGAATGAGGTTGATTTATGGTCATGAAAGAGGGCTGTTTATGGAGGAGTTAACAGCCAAGTAATGGCTGGTTAATGCTCCAAAAATAATCCAAACGGTAGGCAGAAAGTTTCTGCCTTCCGTCACTCCCAAAAACAACTTTCCAGAAACTCTAGGGACCAAACTGTAAATATTAAGCAATTTGGGGTCCAAAAAAATAACATCAGAAAGTCCCCACAGTCCACAGTCCACAGCCCACGACCCGTGACCCGAGACCGAACGAGCGGGCGGCGCGCGTGTGGGCTTAACCTTGAACCCAAGCACATCTAGGTCCTCCCTCTTTTAAACACATGGGATACCCCTTGGGGTCCCAAACCCTTTACAACTTTAGAGACTTATAAAAAGAGCAATTCTTCCTTTTCCCACCGATGTGGTAGATTTGTCCCACGCCATATTTTCATGCCTCAAACACCTTACTTCGTTGGCCAATATCTCTTTCATTTCTCAACAAAATTTGACGATTCTTGGCCCTACGGTCATCTACTCACTTAGTAGATCATGCATGTGAGAAGAGACAAAGCCTCCAACATACGGAACACTAGTGTTTAATTCATTAAATATGGGTGGACGCACGCACCTCCCCGCCAAAGGCAAATTTCCAACAATCCCCTCTATAAAAGAGAGATTGTGGCACACACACAAGGTGCCTACTTTCAGCAATCTTTCAGCGAAAAGATATTGCATCAGGAGAGGTATCTTCCGCGGGAACAGCTTTGGATTCATGTTTCCGTACAGAAATCATCACCCGAAGTGCTTCTTGCTTCCACCGAAGCGCTCAACTGAACCTTTTGCCGCTTAGTTTTCCCATTGAACCAAATTCTTGGGATCTCCAATCAGTATGGTTGGGTTTCCACCGCAAAGGTTCATATTGTTTGGGTTTTAAGCCCATTGCCCTAGACAGACAGAACACTTAATCTCCGGGTAGTCCCTTAGTTAGTAAGGAAGTGACACCCGTGATGATCAACTGCCATACGGTCTTATGTCTCCTAACAGATCCTGACAGATATGTCCAGACGCCGTCATCCGTGTCCTTCCTGAAGCCGACCAGCTAGCCACAGTGTATAACTGCTGAAGGCACGGGTTTCTCCCAATAAGGGACGTCCTCTAAGAAGTCATGAAGTTACTCAACTTCTTTCATGCTTTGTATAAAGCGATAAACTCTGATTCCATGATAAATCGGCCGATGCAAGTTTGCTTAAAGGATTTTCCAAGACCCACCATACACATTTACTTGTGGCTTTGGTGTTCTTCATAACTGATGTCCAGTTTGCATCACTTTGTTCTCCCAGAACCGCTGGACATCCAGAATACCATAATCCGTAGATAAGCGAATAATTCAGATATCGTCATATCCGACTTAACGCCTTCTATTGATCATGTATTAAAATCATCAGTGAACATTAGTTCAACTGATCTGCTTTATAGGCCTATACCAAGTCGGTTGTAGTGTGTACAATACATTGAACTACACGTGACCTAAGCATATCGCTCCTTGTCTATTGGTGCACCATGATTCCAATCAGTTCTATGATTCATATCCATTGGTGGCTTCAACGAGACTGTCAACTATCGACCAGTCCGTTAGTTGTCTTAGAAATTCAATTCCTAAGATGTCATATGTGATACACATATCTTTCATATCGAGACTTTGTTTGAATATAACTTCCACTCTCAGACTGATGGTTTTCCAAGTGTTGGCTTTCTAACTTTAGAGTCAATGTTTCTGTGGTCAAATTCATTGTTTCTGTTTTATCTGAAACTTCCAGGACCAAAATGTAAACATTTCAGGGACCAAAATGAAAGTTCAGGAAGAAGCCCAACAGTCCAGCAAACCAACTCTGATCCTCCCCTTCCAACTCTCCGGTTAGGAAGGATGTTTCAACAACCATGCCACGCAAGACTACAATGGCCCAGGATGTTAAGCTACTCACAAGGGAGCACTTGTACAAGTAGCCGAGGCCTTATACTCGACAGTAGATCCATCTACTTTGTACTCACATTTGAGTATCCATTTTCACAACCCAAAGGTTCTTTTCCCGGAGGAAGATCAACCATTACGCAAGTATGGTTCTATATGATGGAATCTATTTCTCTCTTTGTAGCTTCTTTCCAAAGCAGTGCTTTTGGAGATGACAATTATTTGTTAATTGTCCATGGTTCATTCTCAACCATACACGCTAGAAGGACTGGAACAAGTCTTTGTCCCCTTCTTTGCTCCATCTCGGTTCAACATCTAGAATCCATGAGTTCTGCAGATCTGGAATATTAAGTTCCGGATAGCCAGCAACTTTCGAGTCCTGTAGATACGAAACGTCTAGTTCCGGACAGTCAGGCCCTCACGGGTTAATGTTAACCTTGAGCAATTACTTCTTTTTCCTTTTCAAGGAAAGTTATCTTCAAAGAATTCAGCATTCTTTGACACCAAAAGGCGATAAGCACAACTGTTATTTGCAGATCCAGTGGATATGCAATCTACAGTCTTAGGTACAACTTGCCTGTTTCGGTATTCCAACTTTTACCAAGACACCCCACATAATTTGGGCGTACAACTTTGCGCTTGGCTAACACCGTTGGACTGAGGTGAGAAATGAACAGTCGTTTAATGAACGATGCTTCACATTCTCCCCCTCTATCACTACGAATTTCGCTATCCATAGGCTTAGTTGATTTCCAACTTCTGCTTTGTAGCGCTTATCCTCTTCAACAACTTCATCTTTGCTTTTTAACAAACAAAGGATTACATACATTGTACCATCATCAATGAAGGTCACAAAGTACTTGTCTCCGCCCTCTATTTTGTATAAACTTTAAATCACCCATAAAGGTGTGACTAAGTTCTAGAGAAGCGGTGCTTCTTTCGCTATTCCTTTGACGGAATTTGGAAAGGTGATTTTGCCTCTTCGCCTACCTCACATTCATTTTGAGAGTTTATGTCAAAAGAAGGCAACAATCTCAACTTCGCTAGCTTTTGAATGACTTTCTATTTAACGTGTCTTAATTCTATGATGGCATAGATGCACGGATTATAAATATATCATTCATTTGGCTACAGACATACTGTACCATTCTTAGTTATTACAGACCTGTTGGACTAGTCTCAAACCAGCTTGACCAACGTCCCTTGAACCAAGTTTAGGACATGTATCACCTCATTTTAGAGTGATTCCATTCCCTGAAGTCCTATTGAGGACAACCTCTCCAACCCCTTCTACTTTAGGGGTGGCGTTGCTTCACATGAACAACCTCTTGCCCGTGGTTAGGGCGTAACCGGATCATATGTGATATGAATACTCTGGCCCACTCCAATTGTTTTAGCAGACTGAGTGTCCAATTTCTTTTTTACCTTTCTTTAGGCCTTCAGATCATTTAAGACCTGGAAACTCTAGCCCACCTTACTAGATGTCCATTACTTTTCCTATGAAATGAATTCTTGCCCCACTCCAGTCGCCCGTAGGCTTTGTATGACTGAGTGTCCAATATCATCATATCAAAGGAATTTTGGCCCACTCCAGTAACCCGGAGGCTTTGTATGACTGAGTGTCCAATATCATCCTATGAAGGATCTTCTGCCAAATAGTGTGACAGGCTCAACGTCTTTAGCTTTTAGTCTTCTTCCGTTATTATTGGTGCCCAGATAATTCTTGGCGCTTACTTAAGAGTGGTAATAGTTTTCGCACAATTAGTGGATCTTTCTCCCTCGTATGTGCGAACATACTTTACACACTTTTAATAATTACACTTAAAAGAACGGATCTTTTTAAGTCGTTTACAAAATTCAATCTTTAAACGGGAATGAAAAAGAGATTAAACTTCTGATTTTAAAGCGTAAGGAATATAAATTATTTCGTGAAAATATTTTCATATTCCTCCTTACTTTAAGCTATTTTTAATCAGACATCATTTAATCTTTATTCTTGACAAGTAAGAAAAACTACTTATCCCAATTTTGGATTCTGGCCCACTTCAGTCACTTCATCGGACTGAGTGTCCATTTCCTCCTTACCATTATTCGGATCCTTTGTCTGGAACAGATATAGGCCTTCTGCTGCAAGATAGAACCACATCTTCAGCCTTCTCCTCTTGTCCCAGTTGACATCATCAGCCTCTCGTGAGCGCTTGGGAGCGGTGACACCATGAACACGTTCATCATCATCACTCTCTTCTACCAGAAAACCACAGCCATATCAAGATTTGGTCACACAACTTTTGACCGACGTCTTTCGAACACTAATACAATACAATCTTGTCTTAAATTGTTGGTACTCTATTGCACTTTATAAACCAGTACGGGAAGTAAATAACTATTACAAGTGTTCGAAAGGATAAATAAATGGTCAATCTTCAAAACTGCCACAAGCTTGTTGTGTCTTGAATCTTGATAACTTGGAATCAAGAAACAACTAAAACTGGATGGTTACAACATTGTGTGTTGAATCGAGTGATTGCCTTCTGTCCTTAAGACAAAATTGTCCCGTATATATGTTTTTACGTTAGCGGACAATAGTCTCCCAAGATAAAACAACACTTTAATCTCAACGCTACAAAGCCAATAGGTTGAGCCTGATAAAGAAAACAAATATGAATCGACTTGCTGAAGATATGGAAAATAAAGGAGGAGTTTCTGTTTTCTCTTCTGTTTTGTCTCTGTATATATAGTGTGTTTCTGTTGTGTATATCTTGTGTATATGTGTGTGTTTGCTCACTGTTTTGCAGTGGTTTTCGTCATTATTTTGTGTTGTGTTTTTCTGATTTTTCGTGTAACACAATTGAGCCAAAAGGCATCAATACTCTTCAACTGCCACAAACATGGTTGTTAATGGCATTAGTGAGGGTTGTTAATGGCATTAGAGAGGCTGATTTATGGTCATGAAGGAGGCTGATTTATGGTCATGAAGGAGGGCTGTTTATGGAGGAGTTAACAGCCAAGTAATGGCTGGTTAATGCTCCAAAAATAGTCCAAACGGAAGGCAGAAAGTTTCTGCCTTCCGTCACTCCCAAAAAACAACTTTTCAGAAACTGTAGGGACCAAACTGTAAATATTAAGCAATTTGGGGTCCAAAAAGATAATATCAGAAAGTCCCCACAGCCCATGACCCGTGAACCGAGACCGGACGAGCGGGCGGGCGGCGGCGCGCGTGTAGGCTTAGCCTTGAACCCAAGCACATCTAGGTCCTCCCTCCTTTAAACACATGGGATACCCCTTGGGGTCCCAAACCCTTTACCACTTTAGAGACTTATAAAGAGAGCAATTCTTCTTTTTCCCACCGATGTGGTAGATTTGTCCCACACCATATTTTCATGCCTCAAACACCTTACTTCGTGGACCAATATCTCTTTCATTTCTCAACAAAATTTGATGATTCTTGACCCTACGGTCATCTACTCACTTAGTAGATCATGCATGTGAGAAGAGACAAAGCCTCCAACATGCGAAACACTAGTGTTTAATTCATTAAATATGGGTGGACGCACCTCCCCGCCAAAGATAAATTTCCAACAAGCACTTCAACATTATATTTATTAAAACGTTAAGCATATATAAGCTGCTCTCATGCCTTAAAATTTAAGGTAGTAATCCATCAATTTATTCCTAGTATAACTGCTGAGCTTGATAACAACGGATGTGACATACACAGTAGACTCAGAAACAAGGACTGAAGTGAAATCCAAAGACTTTCATGTTTGAGCAGTTTGTTTATAAGATTACAAACAACATACCCAATATAATATGATGAGTGGGATCTAGGAAGGGTGGGTGTATGCAGACCTTACCCCTACCTTTATGGGGTAGAGAGGCTTTTCCCGATAGACACTCGATTTTGTTTATAAGATTGAATAACAAGAAACAATTCCATTTGCTGATTTATTAAGACACTAGATAGCCCTTTATTTATTGCAAAATCAAACACTTAAACAAATTTAAATTGATTACAACTTGAAAAAACTAAAAGTGGCTCCTATCCTCTACGGAGAAAAATACGAACACGATATACAAAATTCGAAAGAAGGTTAGGAAAAAACACAAACCTCTGCGATTAAAAGGAACTTTGCACACTGGACAATTGGCTCCAGATTTCATAGTTGTCTGAATACATAAACTACAACAAAAGATAATAAAAATAGTCATTCAAATTATCCCATTTTTCAGACTCGAAAGCAACAAATCATAAGCATTTTGTTATATAAATTACTTACTTGCAGAATACATGATTGCACATGAGTGAAACAGCAGAATTCAACAAACTCAAGCAGCGAACAAAACGAAAAGAAAATATTAAGATTATACAAAATTAAATCCCCAAACGACAAAAAAATTCCAAAAAAAAAAAAAAAACAGCAAACAATTAACTGTACCATATTGGGCACTTAAGCTCTCTTCCCATTTTTTCGAGATGCGAAATATCTGACATTTTTTCCCCAAAAAATCCTGAATTTCTTAGTAATTTATGATTTCTGGGGGTTGAGATGAGAAACTTGTGAGAGAAGCTGAATAGTGAAGTGTGAATAAATGTTTAGTTTTTTATATATTTCTGAGGGAGAAGGGAGAAAAAAATTGAACTTTTACTGAAAGCGCGCTTATTCTGTCCCGCCACAATATCTTGGATTTTTCGGCCTGATTCGAGTAGGTGGATTCTGGGCGTCCGACCCATTAACCCGCCCATGTAATATTTACCCATTTATTGGAAAATATTTTCTATAAGTAGTACTCTCTCCGGATAAAAAGAGTATTCTCTTAGCCTTTATTTTTTTAGTCTAAACGAATGTTCACTTACCGAATCAAAAAATAATTAATCTTACTTTTCCAGATTTGTCATTATTAAGTGTTAGGTGACCAAATCTCAATACATATTTAATTAGGGGCATTTTGATCAAATTATCTATTTTAAATATTTTCTTAAGAAGTGTGCAAATGGCTAAGTGAACACTTTTTTTATCCAGACGGAGTAATATTTCATTCCTCCCCAGTCCCCATCCTTGAGCATATACAATCAGATATAGAGCTAGCATTTTTAAAGTTTGTGGGTTCGAAATTCTACTCCTTTAAAGTCATTGGGTTCTAAATTAATAGTTTATACTATATATTTAATTAATTTTATAATACAAATACAGGGTATGAACGGAAGCAACTAGGTTCGGCCAAATCCATAATAGAAGCACTAACCCTGCCCCTTGCACCAAACCCCACACTCCTAACCCCTACTCCGCCTCCATAGTGTTTGTCCAAATTTTATATAAATATTTTTGAGATTATATTTTGTACTTACTTACCCAACAACAAAAATATTTTCAGTGAAAATCATTTTCCTTCGTACCAAATACACCCTCAATGAGAGTTCTTATTTTTTGATAATAAACAGACCTACTTTTATATACCAAAACTGAAGTTATGTACAAGCTCAAAAAAAACATCTAAAAAATGGGTTTGGACATAGTTTAAGCTCCAGCAGCAACAGATAACCAAACCAACACTATCGGTACGGTAAAAAAAATTACATGTTCATCATGGATAATAATTCAAATCAACAATCTTTTGTCCAAATCTTGGTCTCATCATGCCTCTTGCAACCGACTCCTGTTTAGCGAGAACAATTGGAGGTCGACTCTTACCTTGAAATACTCTATACTTTCTTTCTTGCCATAGTAAATACACAACCGGCATACACAATTCTAAACATCTGAGAGTTTGCAGCCTCCTCATTCACATTTGCTATTAGAGTAAGTGCATAGAAAGAAGAGATATTCCAGAGACTCCTCAACTGCATCACTATCCTCTGTGAGATGCCACTTCTTGAGTCTATCTCTGGTATACAGTGCCAGAAATATGCTGAAAAAATCATTTATGAGCTCCCGAGTTATTGCAAGTCAATCTTGTCCATGATATCTTAGGGTGATCACCTCTAAGCTTGTTGTATATTTGAATAATGGAGAAAAATATGGACTCTTGCACCATTTGATAATTCCATCCAACTTCCTTACGAGTCTTAGCAACTTTGAAAATCTTTTTCAACATCCATGAAGCTTGTTTAAGTATGAAGTTTCATATAGACTGCCCTTTTAGATAGTAGGCATGGACCCACCTCACCCAAGGCATGTCTTCCTCTTTTGCATAAATTCCACAACGTTTAAAAATAGTAGCTTTGTTTTAAGTGTGGATATGCAGTATATTAAATCCTCCTGCAGTTTTAGAAAGACATAACTGCTCCCATGCTGTCATAGCTTTCTTGAATGATCTCATGTCCACAAAAATGTTCAATTGCTTTCACCACCTGTTTGGGCAGGATAAACATCTGATGCCAGAAGATTTATATTGCAAGTAAAACATATTTGAGCAATTGTACCCTACCAACATAAGAAATAAGCTTGGAGGACCAATGACTAACCCTCCCCGTCATTTTATCAATTAGGAGAACACACTGAATAGCAGACAACCTCTTTGTTCTTAAGGCACCCCAAATATCTGAATGACAAAGTTCTCTATGAGAATTGTAGCTTATCCAGTATGACTTGATGAGTGGAGTAATCCATGCCTCCAAAATATACAGAGCTTTTACTTGTGTTGGCAATAAGCCCAAAAGCTGCAAAAAAAACTTCTGAAAATAACCAAATATTTTTCAACTGATTTAACATCACCTTTACAAAATAGCAAAGATCATCTGCAAATCATATATGAAGCTTACTACATTTAGGGTGATAAGTGAACTCAGTATCCCTTCTCAATGTCTTCAGCAATCTGTTAAGATACTCCATGCATAGGACAAACAAATAGGGTGACAATGGTCACTTTGTCTCAACCCTCTCTTTGCTGCAAAAGACTTAGTCAATCTTCCATTAAACACAATAGAATACATCTTGAATAAGCAGCAGTTGATTATCTTTGTCAAGTATAAACCCATCCTTTATAACATCAGGATGAATAACAGGCATTGAGCTTACATTGGTTCCAAACAGCCCTTGATAAAACCTATAAACCTTTGCTTCAATGGCCTAGTCAGTATGCACAATTATACCACTATCAGTGATGAGATTTGTAATTCTCTTCTTAGCTACCCTACTTTTCATATTTGTAAAGAAGAAAGTTGAATTAAAATTTTCAAGTCTGAGACAATGAACTCTGGACTTCTGCCTGATTATGCTCTCTTCTATCCGAGCCCATTTTTCATATTGCATTCTGATTAACTTCTCCTCTTCAACCAGTTTTGGTTGACCCCTATCAGCAATTTGTTCTTGTATTTCCAAGAGTTAAGTTCTAGCAGTGTTTGACTTTTCATCAATACTGTTAAAGTCCTTCTTCCTTAGTTGCTTCATACCACTCTTAACAACCATCAATTTTTTTCCATAAGTAGAGGTTAAGGTAGCAGTAGTGTTGTACCTATTCTAGCACTCAGCAACAATAGTTTGAAAGTCCCGGTGATCAGCCATGTAGTTAAAAAACTTGAAGAGTTTTAGAGTCCACATTCTTTGTAATCTATGACAATGAGTAATTAGAAAAATAGTGGCTCCATAGCAGTCACACTTATAGAATTCATTTGCATCATCCAGTAGGAATTGACAAGGGCTCTGTCAATCCTACTGTAAATGATGTCATTGCTCCATGTATACTTTCTCCTCTGTACATTCAACTCAGTTAGTCCAGTGTCATGAAGGAATTGCCTAAAGTCCCTCACTTCTGGTTCCTACACATTCACTCCATTTATTCTATCATTCACTTTCGGTTATGGCATTATAATCCCCCATAAGATCCAAGGTTCCTGAATTCCAGTATGATACCTTTTAAGTTCACTCCATAGAGTTTTTCTATCAGCTACTGTTTGCATCCCACATACAGCCGAAAACAGAAATTAGACTCTACTAATACTGATCAACCCATGAATGAATTGATCATGGACTTGTAGCGTTGTAACACTGATTCTATTTAGATCCCATAATAACCATATTCCCCCTTTTTCAATAGTGTTATAGTTTGATTCCAACTCCAATTTCTAGCAACTTTGTTCACTATTTTTGTGCAAATTTTCTATCAACTCTATTCTCAGTGATAGCAATGAGACATACATTATTATCCTTTATAAACCTAATCATCTCCATATGATTGTACAGCTTATTGAACCTCCTCATATTCCATGTAATAATCATTGAGAATTGGGGGGTTGGGGAGGATCAGTACCACCATATGATCCAGTTGTATTAATCTGCCCACTAGTACCAAGGACCTTAAACACGTTAACAGGACCAGTGACATGTGCACTAGTAGATACCACATTGGTGCTCTTAACATATGATTTTTCTTTCTGCCACCCATTTTGACTTGTAACATTATTGATAGGAATACTCTTTACTATTCCTCCTGTAATCCATTCTGCATAGCTTCTCATGTTGCAGGAACATGATTATATTATTGTCCGTGTTTGGTGTGTTTAGCAGTTGTTCTCTGAACACCAGTCTTTGGTACAATATCTTGCTAGGACCAGCATTAGCAATCACTTGCTTATCCTTGGCACTGTCATGACACAACTGACAACATATACCACAGTAGAGAAGTCTCCAGTCATATAGAACAAGTTGATCAAACCAATTCCCATCAGGATCGAGCACTCTTATCATTCTAAGAAGTGGTCTACTAATATCCATTTCAATCAACACTATAACATAGAAGATTCTTTCCATTTTAGTTATACATCATCTGCATATAAAGGGTTGCCCAATCCACTGCTCAACCTACTTAAAGAGTCCATAAATCGAAAATTCAGTGAAAGGTTTAGGAACTTAGCCCAAAGTGGGATGCTCTTAAGAGCCTCTTTCAAAATCAAAAACCGGTGTCCATGCTTTGATGATGATTGGTTTGTTATTCCACATTTGAAGACCACCATACATGACTTCATTTCTATCATCAATGCTCTCAACCACAAAATACTCATCATTGTGATAGTAGATCTTAGGTTTATCAATATTATTCCATTTGCTAGCAATAAGTCTCTTTAGACTTGCAATGATAAGGTCAACTCCAATCATATATATTATAATTACGTTCAACCATGGTTCACTAGTCCTAGCAAGTTCATCCTGAGATAGTTCAATTACCTCCACCTCATCCTGAATTGAAGGGGCAATGAAGGTGAGACCCATCACATGCTCATCCAACCGATTCCCTTTGAATAAAGTAGTCCAAGTAGATCCTCCATTTTGTCCTTGTGCTATCTGTTTGCCAGGTTCGATTGGAACTGTTGGATATGTAAAGCAGTACGGGAAGTAAATAAATATTACAAGTGTTCGAATCGAAAGGATAAACAAATAGCCAATATTCAGAACTGCCGCAAAGTTGTTGAATCTTGAATCTCGATAACCTGAAATCAAGAAACACTAAATTTGGATTGTTACAACTGTGTGCTGAGTCGAGAGATGGCTCTCTGTCTTTAAGACAAAATTGCCCCGTATATATGCTTTTACGTTAACGGGTAATAGTCTCCCAAGATAAAACAACAACTAATCAACACTACAAAGCAAATAGGTTGATTCTGACGAAGAAAACAAACACAAACGACTTGCTAAAGAATAGAAAAGGAATTAAGAGCTTTTTGTTTTCATCCCAACTTTTCTACTCACGTTTTGGACTTTCTGTTTTGTCTCAGTGTATATAGTGTGTCTCGTTTTTCTGTATATATTTTGTGTCACACAATTGAGCCAAAAGGCTCCAATATATAGCATAAGGGAGGCTTCTCAACTGCCACGACATGGCTGTTAATGGCCATTGAATGAGGGAATTAAACATTCAAGTAATGGTTGTTAATGGAGGGAGATAATATCAGAAGAAGCCCAAGTCCCAAGTCCCAAGACCCATGACCCGTGACCTGAGACCCACGACCCGTGACCCGTGACCCGAGACCCGAGCCTGGACCGGACCAGACGGGACGGGCGGGGGCGGCGCGCGTGTGGGCTTAGCCTTGAACCCAAGCTAGGTCCTCCCTCCTTTAAACACATAGGTTACCCCTTGGGGTCATTTTCCCACCGATGTGGTAGATTTGTCCCACACCATATTTTCATGCCTCAAACACCTTACTTCGTGGACCAATATCTCTTTCATTTCTCAATGAAATTTGACGATTATTGGCCCAACGGTCATCTACTCACTTAGTAGATTATGCATGTGTGAAGAGACAAAGCCTCCAACATGTGGAACCCTAGTGTTTAATTCATTAAATATGGGTGGACGCACCTCCCCACCAAAGGCAAATTTCCAACAATCCCCTCTTGAAAGAGATTTTAGCGCGCACACATGGTGCCTACTTTTAGCAATCTTTCAGCGAAAAGATATTGCATCAGGAGAGGTAGCTTCTGCTTTGAACCTTCCCTAGTTGAATACCAACGGACTTACTTACTGCGCGGTGAACGTGATGTCTTGAACCGTCAGTGTTTAGTGTAATCCAAGATAATGACACCACAATAACTCTCCTTATTCATTTTCTTCTTATTATTTTGTCCGTTGTGGCCATGGACACACTTGGATTCTTAAGTGCGTTCATTTGAGGCGGCCTGTCCTCGCACATAAATAGGTGATCTCCTACAAGGTATCATGTTATACCCCACTTCACAAGTGTTAGGATTCATTAAAAGTTTCTCCAACCTTAACCTCAACCGTTTGAGGATCGTTAAAGGTTTGGAAGCTTAACATTTACCCACCATGCAAGTAGCACTTTAATGTCTATCGCGGGAACAGCTTTGATTTCATGTTTCCCTACAGAAATCATAATCCAAAGTGCTCTTGTTTCCACTGAAGCGCTCAACTGAACCTTTTGCAGCTTAGTTTTCCCATTGAACCAAATTCTTGGGATCTCCAGTCAGTATGGTTGGGTTACCACCGCAAAGGTTCGTATTAGTTGGGTTTTAAGCCCGTTCCCCTAGACAGGCAGAACACTTGATCTCCGGGTAGTCCCTTAGTTAAAAGGGTCCGCTATATCTTTTGATTAGTAATCAAGGAAGTGACACCCATGATGATCAACTGTCATACGGTCCTATGTCTCTGACAGATATGCCCAGACGCCATCATCCGTGTTTTTCCTGAAGCCGATCGGCGAGCCACAGTGTATAACTGCTGAAGGCACGGGTTTCTCCCAATAAGGGACGTCCTCTAAGGAGTCGTGAAGTTACTCAACTTCTTTCATGCTTTGTATAAAGCGATAAACTCCGCTTCCATCATGAATCGGCCGATTCAAGTTTGCTTAGAGGATTTCCAAGACCCACCATACACATTTACTTGTGGTTTTGGTGTTCTTCATATCTGATGTCCAGTTTGCATCATTGTGTTCTTCCAGAATCGCTGGACATCCAGAATATCATAATCCATAGATAAGCGAATATTTCAGATATCGTCATATCCGACTGAACGCCTTCTATCGATCATTTTCAGAATCACGAGTGATCCTTAGTTCAACTGATCTGCTTTGTAGGCCGATACCAGGTCGATTGTAGTGTGTATAATGCATTGAACTACATGTGACCTGCACATATCGCTCCTTGTCTATGGGTGCACCATGATTCCAATCAGTTCTATGATTCATATCCATTGGTGGCTTCAACGAGACTGTCAATTATCTCACAACTGAGTTTGGATTTAGACCAGTCCGTTAGATGTCTTAGAAATCCAATTCCTAAGATGTCATCTGTGATACCCATATCTTTTGTTTCAATATGACTTCCACTTTCAGACTGTTGATTTTCCAACTGTTGGCTTTCTACTTCAGAGTCAATATTTCTGTGGTCAGATTCATTATTTCTGTTTTATCTGAAACTTTCAAGACCAAAATGTAAACATTTCAGGGACCAACATGAAATTTCAGGAAAAAGCCCAACAGTCCAGTAAACCAACTCTGATCCTCCCCTTCCAACTCTCCGGTTAGGCAGGTTGTTTCAACATCCATGTCACGCAAGACAACAATGGCCTTGGATGTTAAGCTATTCACAGGGAAGCACATGTACAGGTAGCCGAGGCCTTATACTCGTCAATAGATCCATATACTTTGTACTCACTCTTAAGTATCTTTTTCACAACCCAAAGGTTCTTTTTCCGGAGGAAAATCAACCATTACGCAAGTATGGTTCTATATGACGGAATTTATTTCTCTCTTTATAGCTTCTTTCCAAAGCAGCGCTTCTGGAGATGACAATTATTTGTTAATTGTCCATGGTTCATTATCAACCATACAAGCTAGAAGGCCTGGAACAAGTCTTTGTCCCCTCTTTGCTCCGTCTCGGTTCAACATCTAGAATCCCTGAGTTCTGCAGATCTGGAATATTAAGTTCCGGATAGTCAGGCCTTCGCGTGTTCTTGTTAACCTTGAGCAATTACTTCTTTTTCCTTCTCAAGGAAAGTTATCCTCAAAGAATTCAGCATACTTTGACACCAAGAGACGATAAGCACTACTGTTATTTGCAGATCCAGTGGATATGCAATCTACAATCTTAGGTCCAACTTGACCTCTTTCAGTATTCCAACTTCTACCAAGACACCCCACATCACAATATTTGTATGTGAGATCCTTTCCATGTTTCACACGGAGAGTTATCCTTATCCTTATGCGTATTTCTATTGAGAATCGCATTAGCGGTAAGGATCACCTTGCCCCACATAATTTGGGCGTACGGATTTGCACTTGGCTAACACCGTTGGACTTAGGTGAGTAATGAGCAGTCGTTTAATGAATGATGCTTCACATTCTCCCCCTCTATTACTATGACTTTCTCAATCCGTAAGCTTAGTTGATTTCAACTTCTGCTTTGTAGCGCTTATCTACTTCAACAACTTCATCTTTGCTTTTCAACAAACAAAGGATACAATATGTTGTACCGTCATCAATGAAGGTCACAACGTACTTGTCTCGCCCCTCTATTTTGTATAAACTTCAAATCACACAAGTAGGTGTGACTAAGTTCTAGAGGAGCGGTGCTTCTTTCGCTATTCCTTTGACGGAACTTGAAAAGGTGATTTTGCCTCTTCGCTTACCTCACATTCATTTTGAGGGTTTATGTCGACAGAAGGCAACAATCTCAACATCATTAGCTTCTGAATGACTTTCTATTTAACGTATCTTAATTTATGATGGCATAGATGCACGGATTATAAATATATCATTCATTTGGGCTTCTTCTGATATTATCTCTCTCCATTAACAACCATTACTTGGCTGTTTAATTCCCTCATTCAATGGCCATTAACAGTCATGTCTTGGCAGTTGACAAGCCTTCCTTATGCTATATATTGGAGTCTTTTGGCTCAATTGTGTGACACAGAAAAATGAGACACACTATACAAAAAGACAAAACAGAAGAGAAACAGAAAGTCCAAAACGGGAGCAGAAACGTTGGGATGAAAATAAAAAACTCTTCCTTCATTTTCTATTCTTCAGCAAGTCGTTTCGTGTTTGTTTTCTTCGTCAGAATCAACCTACTTGCTTTGTAGTGTTGATTAGTTGTTGTTTTATCTTGAGAGACTATTGCCCGTTAACGTAAAAGCATATATACTGGTCAATCTTGTCTTAAAGACAGAGAGCCATCTCTCGACTCAGCACATAGTTGTAACAATTCAGATTTAGTGTTTCTTGATTTCAGGTTATCAAAATTCAAGATTCAACAACTTTGCGACAGTTCTGAATATTGGCTATTTGTTTATCATTTCGAACACTTGTAATATTTATTTACTTCCCGTACTGCTTTACATATCCAACAAGTTTAAGACAAGATTGTATTAGTGTTCGAAAGATGTCGGTCGAAAGTTGTGTAACCAAATCTGGATATGGCTGTGGTTTTATGGTAGAAGAGAGTGATGATTATGCTGTTGAAGGTCAACGTGTTCATGGTGTCACCGCTCCTGAGAGTGGTGGGAGCAAGCGCCCACGAGAGGCTAAGGATGTCAACTGGGACAAGAGAAGAAGGCTGAAGATGTGGTTCTATCTTATAGCAGAATGCCTATATCTATCCCAGACAAAGGATCTGAATTATGGTAAGGAGGAAATGAACACTCAGTCCGATGAAGTGACTGAAGTGGGCCAGAATCCAAAATTGGGACAAGTATTTTTTCTTCCTTGTCAAGAATAAGATTAAATGATGTCTGATTAAAAATGGCTTAAAGTAAGGAGGAATATGAAAATGTTTTCACGAAATAATTTATATTCCTTACGCTTTAAAATCAGAAGTTTAATCTCATCTTCCTTTCCGTTAAAGATTGGATTTTGTAAACAACATAAAAAGATCCGTTCTTTTTAGTGTAATTATTAAAAGTGTGTAAAGTATGTTCGCACATACGAGGGAGAAAGATCCACTGACTGTGTGAAAACGGTTATCACTCTTAAGTAAGCGCCAGGGATTTCCCTAGGCACCAATCATAAGGGAAGAAGACTAAAAGCTAAAGACGTTGAGCCTGTCACACTATTTGGTAGAAGATCCTTCATAGGATGATATTGGACACTCAGTCATACAAAGCCTACGGGCGACTGAAGTGTGCCAAAATTCCTTTGATAGGATGTTATTGAACACTCAGTCATACAAAGCCTACGGGCGATTGGAGTGGGGCCAGAATTTATTTCATAGGAAAAGTAATGGACACCTAGTGTGGTGGGCCAGAGTTTCCACGTCTTAAATGATTTGAAGGCCAAAAGAAAGGTAAAAAAGAAATTGGACACTCAGTCTGCCAAAGCAACTTGAGTGGGCCAGTGTATCCAAATGACATATGATCCGATTACGCCCTAACCACTGGCAAGAGGCTGTTCATGTGAAGCAACGCCACCTCTAAAGTAGAAGGGGTTGGAGAGGTTGTCCTCAGTAGGACTTCAGGGAATGAGATCACTCTCAGATGAGGTGATACATGTCCCAAACTTGGTTTAAGAGACGTTGTTGGTCAAGCTGGTTTGAGACTAGTCCAACAGGTCTATAATAACTAAGAATGGTATAGACCCGAGACCCGAGCCCGGACCGGACGGGATGAGCGGGGGCGGCGCGCGTGTGGGCTTAGCCTTGAACCCAAGCACATCTAGGTCTTCCCTCCTTTAAACACATGGGTTACCCTTTGGGGTCCCAAACCCTTAGCCAATTTAAAGACTTATAAAGAGAGCAATTCTTTCTTTTTCCACCGATGTGGTAGATTTGTCCCACACCATATTTCCGTGCCTCAAACACCTTACTTCGTGGACCAATATCTCTTTCATTTCTCAATGAAATTTGACTATTCTTGGCCCTACGGTCATCTACTCACTTAGTAGATTATGCACGTGTGAGGAGACAAAGTCTCCAACATGCGGAACCATAGTGTTTAATTCATTAAATATGGGTGGACGCACCTCCCCACCAACGGCAAATTTCCAACAGGAACTAGTACCGATGGCGATACTGTTCCATTCACCCTAACGTCAGTGTTAGGGTTCGGTACAGTTGTTACAGAGTCCTCCATCTGAGATGTTCTATTGCTTGGCACAAGGGTTCACACATTGTCAACCTTAGAAATAATTAAAACCGATACTGACGTAGTCAAACCCACACTCATTGGAGTCGAGATATGTTTACCAGATCCTCCACAGGAAAGGGAGTAGCTACTCTGGATGGTAATGGTGGTCATGCCTCATTCACCCCAACCTCGAGGGGTTTGGGAGGAGTCTTCGCTGCAAAATTTGTCGCTTGTTGTTGTAAATTCAATTTTCTCTTCCAATATTTGTTAGCGCATTCGTGATATCCTTCTTCTTCGCCCTTCCTCGAGCCATTCCGGTAAGGAAGTGCATGTTAACAGCAGACTATCGTGCACTAGAGAGGAGAGAGAAGAGAGCTTGGACTATAACAAGACATTAAGATTTCAATATGAGTTCTTAATTGTCTTTAATTATGAAATTAAAGTCAAAAAGATTTTAGAAAATGAAAAGGTTCCTTTTCGTTGAGTCTAGGGGTGGGTGTATATCGATTCTGTTCGATTTTGTATCCAAAAATATTAACCGAATAAAAATCAGTTTTAAAAAAAAATCGAATACAACTTTTTTTTAGAAAAAAACCAATATGTTCGGTTTATATCGCCAAACGTATCGGATTATATCGGTGTTTTCTAGTGGATCGGGTCGGGTCGAGGATTTTTTTTAAAAAATTGAATTTGCAAAACTGAAATTGACATTCACACCTACACTACCATGAAATTTCGACATTGAAATCTATTGTGTATCGTGAAATATTCACTAAAGAAAAAGAAAAATTAGAAACCGATTTGGGGGAAAATACAAATTGATTGGGAAAACGGACGTTTTTGTAAAAATTGGCTACGCCAAACTGCCTTGTGGGAGTTTGGGCCGGCCCCGTCTCGAAAAAATACCTAAAATTAAAAAAAACTGGGTAAAACGGACATCCAAGCGCAGAGTTATGACAATTTAAAGTTTCACCAATTTACAACTATTTTCTCTCCCTACATTTTATGTCAATGCTTTCGTGATTAGGGATGGCAGGTGGGTATAATTTTGCGGATTTCGCACCGCACCCGCCCCAGTTGGGGCGGGTATGGGTATAACTTTGGCGGGTAGTAGGCGGGTATGGATATTGAAAATGTATCTGTCACGGGTAGGCGGGTAGGTGGTGGATTTGCAGTCATACTCGCCTACCCGCCTGCCTACGCACCCGCCTTATACCCGCCCCAATCCCAAAATATTAGCAACCCATAAGTCGTGCCTTCAGCCCATAAGTCACGACAAGTCTCTCATTCTCCAACAAAACTCAAAACCCTACGCCTCTTCCTTCACGCCTCCCTCTCTCTCGTTCCCATTCACACCGTCTCTCCTCACTCTCTCATTCTCGACGTCTCTGCCTTTTTCTTTAAAGGAAAAATCACAAACTTTTTTCACGAACCACCTCGACGTCTCTGTTTTTTTCTTTAAAGGAGATGTTGATCGGAAAATATTGGAAAATATTGCTGTCTTTACTTTGTGCTTTGGGGTTGTCTTGGTGAGGTCAATTTTTGTGCATTTGTTAAGTTTTACCTATTGGGTTTGTGGAGTTCAATTGAAAAAGTTGAAAAACTTTAGCTTATATAGCTGAAATAATATATGGATTTTGTCTACATTTGTAATATATAGTTATTTGGGTGGATAATTTTTGGATTTTCTTGAAAATTTTGTTTTCTTGATTCTTTGTTGTGCAAGGGGAACGAGGTGAAAAAAATGGGGAATTCTGATGGTGAAAAAATCTGGAATTCTCCTCCCTCTCTCCCAAAGAAAATGAAACTGTGACAATATTGATTCTTGACTCAAAATTTTGGGATAATTTTTGAAATTTGAGTTTTTGGGATCATGTTGATCACTAATTGATCAAAAATGAATAGATTACAAAATATGACAGGCGGGTACAGGCTTCCGTGATATGTTAATCAAGTTCATGCCGCATTCGACTTCCATAAAAGCTTCATAGATTAACTTCAATGGCTATGCTTCAAAAGATAGTAGTAGCCTAAAATAAAAAATAAGAATAATTATATATTTAATTCAGTTTTTTCGGTTCGGTTCGTATCCAAAATTAAAAAACCAAACCGAATTACAAAATCCTGATTCGGTTCGGTTTTTCAAAAAATTGGTTTTTTAAAAAACAAAACTGAGAAAAAATCGAACCGAATTTCGATTCGGTTCGATTTTTTTCGGTTCTCCTGATTTTTTGCCCACCCCTAGTTGAGTCCAACAACCAAAAAATGAAATTGTAAATTAGAATTTAAATTGCTTCTCCATTGAATGTTTAGTACAGTCGATTTTGCAATATCCATTTTTAGATAAATAATTCTATTGTACAACAACAACGTACCCAGTGAAATCACACAACGTGGGATCCGGGAGGGTAAAGTGTACGCAGACCTTACCTCTACCTTGGTAGGTAGAGCGGCTATTTCCGAGAGACCATCGGCTCAAGACAAAACACAAGCACAAGAAAAGCAAGAAAAACGATCAGACCCGGACAAGAAATTTAAAGCAGTATGAAAATGTCGGTATCAAAAGCGATTAAGTCATGATAGCGCATTCTGAAAAAGAAGCATTAATTAACGTATAAGATAAACAAAGTACACTAGAGAACACAGAGCAGCAGAAATCAAACGACAGGTGACTATAAAGCAATACTGCGCCTGCTAATATGATAGGTTAAACGGGCCTACAATAATAACACTACAACTACCAGTTTGTAAGTGTAAGTAGGACTACGCTAAACTACCTACTACTCTTCTACCCTAATTCGTGTCCTCCATAACCCATTATCTAAGGTTATGTCCTCAGTAAGTTGCACATGTGCCATATCCCGTCTAATCACATCTCTCCGATACCTTTTTGGCCTACCTCTACCCCTCATGAACCCGTCCATAGGCAACCTCTCACACCTCCGCACTGGGGCATTTATGTCTCTTCTCTGCACGTACCCGAACCATCTCAATCTAGCTTCCCGCATTTCATCTACCACCGAGGTCACTCCCACTTTGTCACGGATATCATCATTTCTAATTTTATCCCTCGTTGTATGCCCACACATCCATCTCAGCATCCTCATCTCCACAACCTTCATCTTTTTAGTGTGCGAATGTTTTAGCGCACAAGACTCCAGATGCGAGCCTCCATTTCATCCACTCTGCCCCAATACGATGTGTGACATCGTCATCAATATCTCCATTCATCATGATATAAGACCAAAGGATAAAATTATGAGCTATTGTGATTTACTCTCATTTGGAAGAACAGGCAAAAAGACCAATGACAACTAAGCTTGTACTATATGAAGAATACGTTTAAAATAACACATACCTTCTCAATATTCATAGGTAAAATAACTTTATTTATGGCTTTTGGGGTCCATATCTTTATATCATACTCCATTCCACTACTAGCAAGTACTGTGGTATGAGGATGAGATTCAACATAGTTTATAGCGCCTTTATCTACTTTCATAACACGAACAAGCTCCCCACTCTTTTTATTCCATATGTAAATTCGACCACAATCAGATTCACCCGCGATATATTCACATCTGGGCCTAAAAAACTAACATCTTTTAATTCTTCAACATATATGTGGCCTATGTAGACTTGTAGGCCAAAGTTCGTGCCATCATCCGATGACGGAGATGAAAGTATATTTATGTCCTAGAGACAATCCGTATTAGGACAAATGTATTTTATACACATTCATATTATTATTAATGGAGATTAATATTTTGGCATTTGCAATTATTGAATTATTATTTGATTGTTTGTAATTATTCATTAATGTGCATCCATTGAGCTTACATTGTCATTAATAGAATGAGATATTAATGATAGAGCGTAACTCTTAAAATAGCCTCGACTAATGATCATCGAGAATGGGATATCGATGATATGTGATATGTCGACATGTGGTCTGCATCACATCCTTAGAGGATGTAGTATGTCTCACATGCTACGAGTAATTATTACTCGTGATGGACACATGGATACTTTGGAAGTATTGGTATACCCTGCTGATATATTGTTTGGTATACTTGTCTAAAGTATGATCAACGTGTGGAAGATAGAAGTCCTTAGACTTGAGGTCAATACGCGCATTGTCTACAAAGTAATGTACTTTGATCTCGTCTTAAGCTCAAATGCCTTATAGGTTGAGATACGGCTTGTATTGGCTACATTACAATGTGGATTAAAGGTGGTAGTTGAGCCAAGATTACGATTCATTCCTCGGATGTATATTCGAGAGAACACTCGGATTCTCAGTGATATTAGGTTGACTAAGTCGTTGGCCAATGTAATAAACATATTTAGAATATGATCTAGTTGTCAACTAATATAGATGGGATACAATGATTAAACCATTTGGATAGACACTTGACAAATCCTAAGCTTGATCGGGTGTGTCGTGAATGAAAGAATTTTATCTTACCACGTAAAGGTTATGTTTACTGGATTCGTGTAAACGTACTTCACATAGTGAGTTCGTCTTCCGGCACCGTCTAGGAGTTCCGTGTAGACCTTAATTTGATTAATGTCGATATAAGAAGGCATGTATGGTCACACTATATCGATTATCTGTTTCGATCTAAGGATGTATTGAGAGAGCAATTAAAATGTTCGATTTGGAATCGAGACATTTAAATGAATAATGATTATTTTAATTAAGTCAAAATTGGATTTTGGATTTAATTAAGAATGCACAAAAAAATAAAGTTGAGCGCCGCGGCAAATAAAGTCGAGCGCCGCGGCGCCCATACCCTAGGGTCGCCGCGCCTCTGCCTCGATTTTTGGGCTAGGCCTAAGGTCAAATCCTAATCCGATTTTGACCTATTTTTCAACTATAAATAAAGGCATTCAGCTCATTATTCAACACACAATTTTTCTGAAAATATTCTAAGCCTTAGAGACTTAGAATCATATACTCTCGAACCTATGCCGGATTTCCTAGTTTTTCGAAGGAGAAATACATTGAAGCTTGGAGCTTGCAATTGGAAGGGCAATCGCGTGTGCACCACACAGTTGCTAAAGATTTCAGATAATCTAAACTTGTAAGTATATGCTTTATGTTACAAGTTCCATTGTTGTATAACCATACCAGAATTATTGTTGGGGTAAGTAAGAAACAAAACTTTTAAACTTCCGATGTGCCTTAGTTATGTGTTTTGAATACAACAAAAACCTATAGTGGTATCAAGAGCTCATGCTGGTTAAATGGTTATATAACAATTGAATAGAATAATAATATGGGTTAACCATAAAATTGGATTAAAATGAGGTTTTCTGAAATCCTATATGTCTTGAACGAATGTTGACCTTTTGGTATCACCCTAAATTATCTCCTACGCTAACTCGAGGAAGTCATTCTGCTCTAACTCGAACTAAGCCAAGTGTGTTGTCCGGCTCATTGCACGGTGCACGGCTAAGAATGAGTAAAGAATGGATGATGGTCGATATGAGCGTTATTGATAATGGTGGGTGATGATAAATGACCTGTGTATTGATCCCTAAATTGGATTTAGGGGTTGAATAATTTTTTGAAAATCAACACAAAAACATTTGTAAGGACGTCGGTGTCGCGGCCCTATGGTAGGGCGTCGCGGCTCTGACTAAGGTTTCAAGGAGGCGTCGCGGCGCTAATGCTTCGTTTTTAAAATATGAACTCACTGGACAATAGGCGTCGCGGCTCCATGGTGGAGCGTCGCGGCGCTAATGCATTTTCATAAACATAAATGTTTCTGCCTCTGCAGCGCCGCGACGCTAATTCAATTGCAGAAGAAGAAATGTTACTGCCGCTGAAGCGTCGCGGCTCCATGGTGGAGCACCGCATCGCTAGTGCATTTTTTAGAATTTTGGCGTTACTGCCTCAGTGACGCCACGTCGCTAATGATTGGCGCCGCGGCCTTACCTGTCCAGAAACAAAAAAAAATCTGAGTTCAAAATGTTTAACCCAATATATTATTTGATAAGTATATTGTTTATGTGTTAAATGTCAAATTGTTTGTCATTTACATTTCTAGAATATTGTCCGCTATAACTGTCTGGGCAGGCGGCGCCCAATGTTTGATTAAACCATCTTATATCATGCATAGTGAGTTGACGGTTCCCAAACTATATGTGTCTTTAGTTTGCATGATGTTAAGATGTCATATTGGATATGGCGTAAAAGTGTTGATCTTGGTTAGAACCCTAAAATTAAAATGTTCCCCAAAACTTTAAATACAAATCTAAATTAACGTGTGTCGTCCATTACAATTGTTAGAGTGCAAAATCCTTTTCGGCGATACGAGTATTTATGCCAAAACATTTGCTCTAAGTCTACGAGGACTCAGACTCTTTCATAGATGTGTTTTAATGTAAAGGTAAATGATAACCTTTTGTGGGTATTTACACCAAAGTGTTTGCTCACAAAGGCCAAATTTGCTTAGATATATAAACGCAGTCATGTAATGGGGTTGACTTGCTTAGACAAATCTTGGCGCCAAAGTGTCGGACTAATCTAAGGACGCAAGATTAAATGTAATAATTTGATCAACCAAGAGTTGCGAATAAGTTTTGCAATTGGATTAGAACCTACCAAGATATATTACTGAAGTTATCAGCCAAAGCAAATGCGGAGATAACATAGGCTTGGATCTTGTCCCATTATGACCTCAATTAATACAGGTTCGTATTCTACCATGGGGTCGTAGAAGTATGTTAAAATAGTGGGAGCTAATTAAACAAAAGGCCTTGTTGATTAACCTAAATGAATGTGCATAATAGGAAATAGATTTTGAATTTGATTTTCGTTCTATCTAATTCTTCAGATTATAAAAGATGTCGAGCTTGTCATTGAAAATGTTGATTGAGATGAATACAATTACTGGACCAAACTATTGACTGGCTAAGGAATTTGCGAATAGTACTCAGACAAGAGAAAATAGAATACGTGTTGGACACGGTGATCCCAACAGTCCATGCGACAGATTTTGAAGAATATGCCTCATTTGATAAAGATGCTTTACCAGAAACATCTAGATGATGCCACTTCGGCGCAATGCGTAATGTTGTCTTCCATGTCGATGGAACTTCAGAGACAGCATGAGAACATAGGGCCCAATGAGATGCTCGAACACTTGAAGAGTCTCTATGACTCTCAATCCCAGATAATGGAATATGAGTTACTAATAGAACTCTTCAAGTGTAAGCTCAATGAAGGGGGTCCGGTCTCGCAGCATGTATTGAAGATGATAAGGCTGATAGAGAGGCTTGCTTCGATTGGAATGAAGCTTGAAAAGAATACCGCTACCACCCTCATCATGAACTCTCTCCCTCGTTCTTTTGAAAACTTCATAGTGAATTACAATATGAATGGAACGAAAGTGAATCTGCCGGAGCTGCACAACATGCTCAAGACCTTTGAGTCTTCCACTTCCAAAGGCAAAGTTGTGCTCATGGTGAGCTCTACTAGACGACTCGAGCCGAAAGGTAAGGAATGGCATAAGAAGATGGGGAAATCAGTCGTTGCGCCCTCAGCTATGAAGCCTAAGAGAGGTGTAAAGAAAAAAAAGGTGAACCCGGCTAATGATGTATGCCTCAACTGCAACCAGAAGGGGCATTGGAAGAAGGATTGCACGGCACCAGGAGGAGGAAAAGCACCAGGTGTTTCTACCTCTGGTGGACAAGGTATGTACGTCATTAAAATAAATATATCTATAAATAACTCTTATTCCTGGGTATTGTATACCGCTTGTGGCTCACATATTTGTATAAATGTGCAGGGGCTAACTGATAGTAGGAAGGTTGGACCGAGAGAGGTAGACTTACGCGTAGGAACTTATAGATTAAATTTGTCTTCTGGCTATTGTTTAGTGTTAAATGATTGTTACTATGTACCCTCGTTAACGAGGAATGTCATTTCTATCCCTGTTTTGGACATGGAGGGCTTTTCCTCGTATATTTATAATGGCAGTCACGTACTACTTTTAATAATGTTATATATGGAACTGCTCCTCTTGTGGATGGATTATATACACTGAACTGTAGTCGAGAGATTTTCAATGTACAAAATAAATAAGCCAAGACAAGTAATAGAAACTCTACCTACCTATGGCACTACAGACTTGGTCATATCAACGAATCAAGGATAGAAAGATTGAGAAAGTTAGACTACCTCAAACCATTTGACTTGGAGTCTTATGGTAACTGCGAATCTTGCTTGAGAGGAAAGATGACCAATAAACCACTTTCTAGGAAAGGTGTGCGAGCCAAGGGGGTGTTTGAGTTGGTCCATACTGATGTCTGTGGGCCATTCTCGACTCAAGCTAAAGGAGGCTTCCCATACTTCATCACTTTTACTAATGACTTCACAAGGTATGGGTATGTGTATCTTATGAGATACAAATCCGAGGCTTTTGAGAAGTTCAAGGAGTACAAGTCGGAAGTAAAGAAGCAACTTGCAACAAGTATCAAGACCCTTCGATCGGATCGAGGAGGTGAATACTTAAGCAAGAATTTTCTAGATTACTTAAAGCTACATGGAGTCCAATCTGAATGGACACCTTCAGGAACGCCACAGATGAGCGGTGTTGCCGAAAGGAGAAACCGAACCTTATTGGATATGGTTCGATCCATGATGAGATCCTCAGCCCTACCGACATACATTTGGGGACATGTTATACAAACCTCTATATATATTCTAAACAGGGTTCCTTCTAAGTAGAGATGGCAGTGGATCTTGGACCCGATCCGAATCTGGTGGATCTAGATCCATTTTATAGGATATGGATCTTTAAAATTTAGACCCGACGGATTTGGATCGAACCCGGATCCATTTCTGACGGATCGGATTTGGATTTGGATCTTGTATTTGAGATCCGTATCCGGTCCAGATTCGATCCGTGGATCCATTTTTTATTAAATATATCCATAACATAGAATGTAATTTTATAAGTATTTTCTTAAATTTTTTTCATAATTTATGTATTGGGTAAAGGGTTGAACCAGGATAAGGCACAAGTCACACATTCATGTAATTTGTCTTTGAATTTTCATTTCTTTTACCTATATGCTCTCTGTAGTTTTTCATATTTTCATTTTTCTATAAAAAGAAAAAATTATCACTCTTCTTTAAATTTCTCTTTCTTGAATCTGCTAGCCGTAAGATTTAAGTATCTTTCTCTCATTTGTTTGATCAGTAAAAAAAACTGGGACTTTTGATATATGACTGATATTGTTTTATGTTGTTTAATGAACTCAATCAGTAGAACTACAAGTGGAGCATCACTAAAGCCTCCAAAAATTAGCTCAAAGTTGCAACATGTTCAGCGTCACTAATGAAGTCAATCGTCTTTATTTTCTTGTGATGCTAAAACTTTGTTTAGTATTTTGGAAGAATTGTGTCATGTTTGTGTAGGTTGATTGAATGAACTCAATCATTTTTTTCAATCAGATTGCATTTCATTTTGTCATAAAAGTTTCAACATGTGGGAATATTATTCAAGCCAAAAAAATTACATGTAGATCCAAATCCGATCAGTGGATCCGGTAGATCAGATGGATCCGGATCTGATTTTTATGGACCCGATGGATGTGGATCCGGATCCGGATCTGGATCTAGTAGGATCCGATCCAGATCTGATCTGTTGCCATCCCTACTTCTAAGTCAGTAGAAAAGACACCTTATCAGATATGGTGTGGCAAGAAGCCAACTCTTAAATATATGAGACCATGGGGGTGCCCTGCATATGTTAAGAAGATACTCACTGACAAGTTGGAATCTAAAAGTGAGAAATGTTACTTCACGGGGTATCCAAAGGAAACTAAGGGATACTACTTCTATCTTCCTGGAGAATATAAGGTCATTGTTTCCAGGAACGCAACTTTCCTTGAAGAAGAATATGTCTACAAGGAACATAGCTGCACAGAGATAGAACTTGAAGAAATTCAAGAACCACAAGATAACAAGAAAATGAACCCTTGTCGAATGACCTAAACAAGGATTCAGTGGGAGTATCTGGTGAAGATTGGGTACTTAGAGTATGCCCTTCAGCCAATGGGAGTGTTGTGAGAGATAGTGCAGAAATGCAACGCTCTCATACACAACCAATGGAAGATGATACAGTGGTTGTACCTCATTCCATTCAGGAAATACATGAAAATGACATTCCTGAGAGCTCTCAAGGTGACGGATTGTCTAACACACAAAGACCTTCTCATAATCAGAATACAACAAACACTGAAACGCAGAGTACTCAACTCCGTAGGACCATTAGGACTCATCGTCCACCTGAAAGACTTAATCTCCTTGTTGAAACACACAATGAGATAGATATTCCTGATGACGATGAACCTACAACCTACAACGAAGCTATGTTAGACATTGATTCGCAGAGATGGCAAGAAGCCATAAAATCTGAGATGGACTCGATGTACGTAAATTAAGTTTGGAACTTGGTTGATTTGCCAACAGGGGTTAGACCCATATGATGCAAATGAGTCTTCAAGAAGAATATTGATGCATATGGCAAGGTACAAACTTATAAAGCAGTACTGGTGGCTAAAGGTTATAATCAACGGCCTGGGGTCAATTATGATGAAACATTTTCACATGTTGCTAAGATCATGTCAATTCGGATTTTGCTTGCAGTAGCTGCATTTTATGACTATGACATTTGGCAGATAGACGTCAAGACTGTTTTCCTCAATGGTAATCTAGTTGAGGAAGTGTATATGAAATAACCTGATAGTTTTTCAATCGAGTCCAAACCGAATGATGTATGCAAGCTACAAAAGTCCATTTATGAGCTTAAGTAAGCCTCGAGGAGTTGGAACATTTGCTTTGACAAGGCTATCAAGTCATTTGATTTCGTCAGAAGCAAAGAGGATCCATGTGTTTATAGTAAACGCAAGGATGGGAGTATTGCCTTCATTATCATATATGTAGATGACATATTAATAATGGGAGACAATAAGACTCTCATGCAGTTAGTCAGGGAGTGGTTGTACAGTACCTTCATGATGAAGGATTTAGGTGAAGCCTGCTACATTCTGGGGATTAGGATCTATAGAGATAGACCTAACAGATTGTTGGGGCTGTCACAGTCAGTCTACATAGACAAAGTGCTTAGACGTTTTTCTATAGAAAATTCCAAGAAAGACGGTCTACCTATGGGACAAGGCATCAAGTTATCTAAGAAGGATAGTCCTTCTAATTCTATAGAACTTGAACGCATGAAAAGGATCCCATATGCTTCGGCTATAGGATCGATCATGTATGCCATGACCTGTACTAGGCCAGATGTGGCATTTGCACTTAGTATGACTTGCAAGTTCCCACATAATCCTGGGAAGAACACTGGAAGGCAGTCAAGAGTGTTCTTAAGTATCTTAGACGAACTAAAGATTACTTCTTAGTCTATGGTGGGGAAGAGAAGCTAATATGTATTGGGTACACTGATGCTAGCTTCCAGACAGATGTTGATGACTATAAATCTCAATCAGGTTACACATTCATTTTCAATGGTGGACCAGCAAGCTGGAAAAGTTCCAAACAAGTTACAACTGCTGGTTTGACAATAAAAGCGGAGTACATTGCTGGATCGGAAGCTGGTAAAGAAGTTGTCGCGATATCTGAGTTCCTGAAGGAACTAGGGGTTGTTCCAAGTGCCACTTGTCCAATAACGGTTTATTGTGACAACACTGGTGCGATTGCGCAAGCTAAGGAACCAAGATCAACCAACAGAAACAAGCATATACCAAGGAAGTACCACATAGTCAGGGTGATGGTGGAGACTGAAGAGATTAGATTAGACTATGTTCCCACAGATGATAATCTAGCTGACCCATTCACTAAACCATTAAGCTTAGTCAAGCATAATGGTCATTTTGAGAATATGAGCATTAGATATGTTAGAGATTGGCTCTAGGCCAAGTGGGAGATTGAAAGTATATTTATGTCCTAGAGACAATCTGTATTAGGACAAATGTATTTTATACACATTCATATTATTATTAATGGAGATTAATATTTTGGCATTTGCAATTATTGAATTATTATTTGATTGTTTGTAATTATTCATTAATGTGCATCCATTGAGCTTACATTGTCATTAATAGAATGAGATATTAATGATAGAGCGTAACTCTTAAAATAGCCTCGACTAATGATCATCGAGAATGGGATATCGATGATATGTGATATGTCGACATGTGGTCTGCATCACATCCTTAGAGGATGTAGTATGTCTCACATGCTACGAGTAATTATTACTCGTGATGGACACATGGATACTTTGGAAGTATTGGTATACCCTGCTGATATATTGTTTGGTATACTTGTCTAAAGTATGATCAACGTGTGGAAGATAGAAGTCCTTAGACTTGAGGTCAATACGCGCATTGTCTACAAAGTAATGTACTTTGATCTCGTCTTAAGCTCAAATGCCTTATAGGTTGAGATACGGCTTGTATTGGCTACATTACAATGTGGATTAAAGGTGGTAGTTGAGCCAAGATTACGATTCATTCCTCGGATGTATATTCGAGAGAACACTCGGATTCTCAGTGATATTAGGTTGACTAAGTCGTTGGCCAATGTAATAAACATATTTAGAATATGATCTAGTTGTCAACTAATATAGATGGGATACAATGATTAAACCATTTGGATAGACACTTGACAAATCCTAAGCTTGATCGGGTGTGTCGTGAATGAAAGAATTTTATCTTACCACGTAAAGGTTATGTTTACTGGATTCGTGTAAACGTACTTCACATATTGAGTTCGTCTTCCGGCGCCGTCTAGGAGTTCCGTGTAGACCTTAATTTGATTAATGTCGATATAAGAAGGCATGTATGGTCATACTATATCGATTATCCGTTTCGATCTAAGGATGTATTGAGAGAGTAATTAAAATGTTCGATTTGGAATCGAGACATTTAAATGAATAATGATTATTTTAATTAAGTCAAAATTGGATTTTGGATTTAATTAAGAAAGCACGAAAAAATAAAGTCGAGCGCACCGTCAAATAAAGTCGAGCGCCGCGGCGTCCATACCCTAGGGTCGCGGCGCTTCTGCCTCGATTTTTGGGTCAGGCCCAAGGTCAAACCCTAATCCGGTTTTGACCTATTTTTCAACTATAAATAGAGGCATTCACCTCATTATTCAACACACGATTTTTCTGAAAACATTCTAAGCCTTAGAGACTTAGAATCATATACTCTCGAACCTCTGCCGAATTTTCTAGTTTTCCGAAGGAGAAATACATTGAAGTTTGAAGCTTGCAATTGGAAGGGCAATCGCGTGTGCACCACGCAGTTGATAAAGATTCCAGATAATCTAAACTTGTAAGTATATGCTTTATGTTACAAGTTCCATTGTTGTATAACCATACCAGAATTATTGTTGGGGTAAGTAAGAAACAAAACTTTTAAACTTCCGATGTGCCTTACTTATGTGTTTTGAACTCAACAAAAACCTACAGGAGATGCACCAGACTGATCATATGGGTCGATTTCCTCTCCATAACTGTCATACGCTATTGGGGAACTGGGAGATAGATCAAGTCCCAGCCCCATATCTTTTGTGAAAACATATATAATCTCCTCATAGTATGAAACAAGAAGCTCGCTGTGTCGGAGAAAGACAAACATGTAATTTCCTCATGCTCGATACCAACTAAATGTTGGGGACATAAATAGTCAACAGGCTGGCCAAAATCAGCAGATCCATCCCACCTATATTTGCGGATATCAAATATTTTTTCAAATTCATCTACTCCAGCGACAGCAAAGAAGTAGGGATTTCTTGGATCAACTGCAATTTCACGTCGACATAAAGAATTCTATTGTAGGTTTCTTAAAAGTTAAGTTCATAAGAAAAATAACACTCAATAAAATTTTATTACTACTCATCATAAGAAATGTCATCAAATGGCTAGTAGGGGCGGATCTATAGTTTTGCTTATGGCTTTCGACAAAATCAACAACTTAACTCAAACCATATATTAGTATTAAAAAACCAGTTGTTGTATATAAATAATATATTCAAAACAACAATAAATTACTATTATAGAATTCACAACCCGTAAACTATCAAAACCCTAGCTCCCCGTAATTTAACTAACTTAAGCAATCACGTGACAGTTAAGGGATGAGGATTTTGCACTACACAACAACTCCACAAGCGCACAACAAAAAGTGACCTATTTTTATTTTTATATACATAAATTTTAGTCTATACTTGTATACAATATTTACTTATTATATATTAAATATACAATTGTTATAGACTAGGTATATTCTTGAATATACACTAACAACGATTACTATTGGGTGAGTCGCCTAACTAAAAATGTTAAGATCACAAAACTAAGCTAACAAAAAAAGGATCAGCTGATGATTATGGGCTTGGTCTTGAGAGGTAAACATGGACTTCTGAGCTATCATTCGGCTGATTGTTATTCAAGCAAAGTGTGGTGAACGATCCCTTGTTTGGTATTGACACAATGTGAAGTTTTGGGATATAGAAGCATGACAGTTGTTACAATTGAAATTAGCTAAATATTTTACAGCCTCTAGCTTGAAAGGGGGAGTAACAGTTGAATAATCGAAATAGGTGTGATGAAAATCAGAGCGCATATGGCATATAGTTGTAGGGGTCATGATATTGTTGGAAATTTGCCTTTGGTGGGGAGGTGCGTCCACCCATATTTAATGAATTAAACACTAGTGTTCCGCATGTTGGAGGCTTTGTCTCTTCACACATGCATAATCTACTAAGTGAGTAGATGACCGTAGGGCCAAGAATCGTCAAATTTCGTTGAGAAATGAAAGAAATATTTGTCCACGAAGTAAGGTGTTTGAGGCATGAAAATATGGTGTGGGACAAATCTACCACATCGGTGGAAAAAGAAAGAATTGCTCTCTTTATAAGTCTCATAATTGGCTAAGGGTTTAGGACCCCAAGGGGTAACTCATATGTTTAAAGGAGGGAGGACCTAGATGTGCTTGGGTTCAAGGCTAAGCCCACGCGCGCGCCGCCGCCACCTGCCCGTCCCGTCCGGGCTCGGGTCGTGGGTCGTACTATCTCTTTGGACCCCCAAATTGCTTAATATTTACAGTTTGGTCCCTAGAGTTTCTGAAAAGTTGAATTTTGGAATGACAGAAGGCAGAAAGTTTCTGCCTACCGTTGGAGTTGATTTTGGGGGCGTTAGTGTGCATTAACCGACCATTACTTGGCTGATTAACTCCTCCATAATCAGCCCTCCTTCAATGGCCATTAACAGCCCTCACTAATGACCATTAACAACCATATTTTTGCAGTTGAGGAGTCCCTCCCTCATGCTATATATGTCTTTTGGCTCAATTGTGGAATATGAAAAAATGAAAAACACACAAAAAGACAGCAAAAACGAGACTACAATCTAATACATGCACAAATGTAAGAGAACAATCAAATTACTGTCCACAAACAAGGAATGTAAAACTCAACACTCTTCCTTCCTTTTTCGTTCTTCAGTAAGTCATTTCGTATTTGTTTTCTTCGTCAGAATCAACCTATTCGCTTTGTAGTGTTGATATTAGGTGTTGTTTTATCTTGGGAGACTATTGCCCGTTAATGTAAAAGCATATATACAGGGCAATTTTGTCTTAAAGACAGAGTGTCATCACTTGACTCAGCACACAGTTGTAACCATCCAGATTTAGTGTTTCTTGATTTCAGGTTATCACGATTCAAGACTCAACAACTTTGCGACAGTTCTGAATATTGGCTATTAGTTTATCCTTTCAATTCGAACACTTGTAATATTTATTTACTTTCCGTACTGATTTACAATATCCAACAAATTTAAGACAAGATTCTATTAGTGTTCGAAAAATGTCGGTCGAAAGTTGTGTGACCAAATCTGGATATAGCTGTGGTTTTCTGGTAGAAGAGAGTGATGATTATGTTGTTGAAGGTCAACATGTTCATGGTGTCACCGCTTCCAAAAGTGGTGGGAACAAGCGCTCACGAGAGGCTGAGGATGTCAACTGGGACACGATGAAAAGACTGGAGATGTGGTTCTATCTTGTAGCAGAAGGCCTATATCTGTCCCAGATAAAGGATCTGAATTATGGTAAGGAGGAAATGGACACTCAGTCAGATAAAGTGACTGAAGTGAGCCAGAATCCGAAATTGGGATAAGTAATTTTTCTTCCTTGTCAAGAATAAGATTAAATGATGTCTGATTAAAAAAGGACATAAAGTAAGGAGGAATATGAAAATGTTTTTATGAAATAATTTATATTCCTTATGCTTTAAAATCAGAAGTGTAATCTCATCTTCCTTCCCGTTTAAAGATTGGATTTTGTAAACGACTTAAAAAGATCCGTTCTTTTAAGTGTAATTATTAAAAGTGTGTAAAGTATGTTCGCACATACGAGGGAGAAAGATCCATTGTGCGAAAACTGTTACCACTCTTAAGTAAGCGCCAAGAATTGTATGGGCACCAATCATAAGGGAAGAAGACTAAAAGCTAAAGACGTTGAGCTTGTCATACTATTTGATAGAAGATCTTTCATAAGATGATATTGGACACTCAGTCATACAAAGTCTACGGGCAACTGGAGTGGGCCAGAGTTTCCAAGTCTTAAATGATCTGAAGGCCAAAAGAAAGGCAGAAAAGAAATTGGACACTCAGTCTGCCAAAGCAATTGGAGTGGGCCAGAGTATCCAGATCACATATGATCCGGTTATGCCCTAACCACGGGCAAGAGGTTGTTCATGTGAAGCAACGCCACCTCTAAAGTAGAAATAGTTAGAGAGGTTGTCCTCAATAGGACTTCAGGGAATAGGATCACTCTAGAATGAGGTGATACATGTCCCAAACTTGGTTTAAAGGACGTTGTTGGTCAAGCTGGTTTGAGACTAGTCCAACAGGTCTGTAATAACTAAGAATGGTACAGTATGTTTGTAGCCAAATAAATGATATATTTGTAATGCATGCATCTATGCCATCATAGATTAAGACACGTTAAATAGAAAGTCATTCAAAAGCTAACGAAGTTGAGATTGTTGCCTTCTGTCGACATAAATTCTCAAAATGAATGTGAGGTAGAGGAAGAAGCAAAATCATCTTTCCATTCCATCAAAGGAATAACGAAAGAAACACCGCTCCTCTAGAACTTAGTCACACCTACTTGGGTGATTTGAAGTTTATACAAAATAGAGGGGGAGACAAGTACTTTGTGACCTTCATTGACGATGGTACAACGTATTGCATCCTTTGTTTGTTTGAAAAGCAAAGATGAAGTTGTTGAAGCGAATAAGCGCTACAAAACAGAAGTTGAAAATCAACTAAGCCTACGGATTGAGGAATTTGTAGTGATAGAGGGCGAGAATGTGAAGCATCGTTCATTAAACGATTGTTCATTACTCACCTCAGTCCAACGGTGTTAGCCAAGCGCAAAGTCGTACGCCCAAATTATGTGGGGCAATGTCATCCTTATCGCTAATGTGATTCTCAACAGAACTACGCATAAGGATAAGGATAACCCTCACGGAAAGGATCTCACATACAAATGTTGTGATATGGGGTGGCTTGGTAGAGGTTGAAATACCGAAACAGGTCAAGTTGGACCTAAGACTGTAGATTGCATATACACTGGATCTGCAAATAACAGTAGTGTTTATCGCCTCTTGGTGTAAAGAATGTTGAATTCTTTGAAGATAACTTTCCTTAAAAGGAAAAAGAAATAATTGCTCGAGGTTAACAAGAACCCGCGAGGGCCTGACTATCCGGAACTAAACATTCCGTATCTACAGGACTCGGAAGTTGCTAACTATCCGGAACTTAATATTCCAGACCTGCAGAACTCAGGGATTCTAGATGTTGAACCGAGACGGAGCAAAGAGGGGACAAAGACTTGTTCCAGGCCTTCTAGATTGTATGGTTGACAACGAACCATGGACAGTTAACAAATAATTGTCATCTCCAAAAGCGCTGCTTTGGAAAGAAGCTACAAAGAGAGAAATAGATTCCATCATATAGAACCATACGTGCGTAATGATTTATCTTCCTCCGGGAAAAGAACCTTTGGGTTGTGAAAAAGGATACTCAAAAGTGAGTATAGAGTAGATGGATCAAATGACGAATATAAAGCCTCAGCTACTTGTACATGTACTCCCCTGTGAGTATCTTAACATCCTGGGTCATTGCAGTCTTGCGTGGCATGGATGTTGAAACAACCTTCCTAACCGAAGAGTAGGAAGGGGATGATCAGAGTTGGTTTGCTGGACTGTTGGGCTTCTTCCTGAACTTTCTGGAACTTCCAGTTCCAATCGAAGCATATAGATTCGTAAATAGATTTGTATGTATAGCCACTTCAGTCGTGCTCGTCCTTTCTCGAAAATATCTTTTTTCTGGGAACATGGTCAACCAGAAATTATTATGTTCGCGATTCTTCATCCACCAATGGAAAAAATGCTCTAGTTTTCCATTCTCATATGAGGCCGGAATGTGGATTGGCAACAGGTCGGCACAAAGTGATTTATCATGCTCAAACATGAGTCGATCGCTCGTTAAGGACGGTTTATAGATCATCAAATTCCCACAATATTTTGGTCCCTGAAATATTTACATTTTGGTCCTGGAAGTTTCAAATAAAACAGAAACAATGAATCTGACCACAAAAACATTGACTCTGAAGTTAGAAAGCCAACAGTTGGAAAATCAACAGTCTGAAAGTGGAAGTTATATTAAAACAAAAGATACGGGTATCAAAGATGATATCTTAGGAATTGGATTTCTAAGACATCTAACGGACTGGTCTAACTCCAAACTCAAGTGTGAGATAGTAGACAGTCTCGTTGAAGCCACCAATGGATATGAATCATAGAACTGATTGAAATCATTGTGCATACATAGACAAGGAGCGATATGTGCAGGTCACATGTAGTTCAATGTATTGTACACACTACAATCGATCTGGTATCGGCCTACAAACAAGATTAGTTGAATTAAGGATCACTCGTGATTCTGGAAATAATCGATAGAAGGCGTTAAGTCGAATATGACGATATCTGAGTTATTTGCTTATCTACGGATTATAGTATTCTAGATGTCCAGCGATTCTGGGAGAACACAGTGATGCAAACTGGACATCAGATGTGAAGAACACCAAAGCCACGAGTAATTGTGTATGGTGGGTCTTGGAAAATCCTCTAAGCAAACTTGCATTGACCGATTCATGATGGAATCGGAGTTTATCGCTTTATACAAAGCATGAAAGAAGTTGAGTAACTTCATGACTCCTTAGAGGACGTCCCTTATTGGGAGAAACCCGTGCCTTCAGCAGTTATACACTGTTGCTAGCCGGTCGACTTCAGGAAGGACACGGATGACGGCGTTTGGACATATCTGTCAGGATCTGTCGGAGACATAAGACCGTATGGCAGTTGATCATTATGGGTGTCACTTCCTTGATTACTAGTCAAAGGATATAGCAGACCCTTTTAACTAAGGGACTACACGGAGATCAAGTGTTCTGCCTGTTTAGGGGAATGGGCTTAAAACCCAAATAATACGAACCTTTGCGGTGGTAACTCAACCATACTGACTGGAGATCCCAAGAATTTGGTTCAATGGGAAAACTAAGCTGCAAAAGGTTCAGTTGAGCGCTTCGGTGGAAGTAAGAGCACCTCGGATAATGATTTCTGTAGGGAAACATGAATCCAAAGTTGTTCCCACGATAGACATTAAAGTACTACCTGCATGGTGGGTAAAGGTTAAGCTTCCAAACCTTTAAACGATCCTCAAAAGGTTGAGGTTAAGGTTGGGGAAACTTTTAATGATTCCTAACACTCGTGAAGTGGGGTGTAGCAGGATACCTTGTAGGAGATCACCTATTTAAGTGCGAGGACAGACTACCTCAAATGAACGCACTTAAGAATCCAAGTGTGTCCACGACCACAACGGACAAAATCATAAGAATGAAAACGAATAAGGA
This sequence comes from Anisodus acutangulus, assembly GCA_029783415.1. Taxonomy (NCBI): domain Eukaryota; kingdom Viridiplantae; phylum Streptophyta; class Magnoliopsida; order Solanales; family Solanaceae; genus Anisodus; species Anisodus acutangulus. The sequence continues at coordinate 19,916,836 of CM056507.1, read as the reverse complement.
GAGTTATTGTGTTGGTATCATTGTCTTGGCTAAGGGTTTGGGACCCCAAGGAGTAACTAATGTGTTTAAAGGAGGGAGGACCTAGATGTGCTTGGGTTCAAGGCTAAGCCCACACGCGCGCCGCCGCCGTCCGCCCGGTCCGTCCGGTACGGACTCGGGTCCGCCCGGTCCATCCGGCATGGAAAATTTGGGATTTTATGATATTATCTCTTTGGACCCCCAAATTGCTTAATATTTACAGTTTGGTCCCTAGAGTTTCTGGAAAGTTGAATTTGGGAACGACGGAAGGCAGAAAGTTTCTGCCTACCGTTGGAGTTGATTTTTGGGGCGTTAGTGTGCATTAACCCTCCATTACTTGGCTGATTAACTCCTCCATAATCAGCCCTCCTTCAATGGCCATAAACCTGCCATTAACAGCCATGTTTTGGCAGTTAAGGAGTCCCTCCCTCATGCTATATATTGATGCATTTTGTCTCAATTGTGGAACACGAAAAAATCTAAAACACACAAAAAGACAGCAAAAACGAAACTACAATATAATACACTGACAAACAAAAGAGAACAACTGAAATTATGTCCACAAACAGTGAACAGAAAACTCAATACTCTTCCTTCTTTTTCCGTTCTTCAGCAAGTCGTTTCGTATTTGTTTTCTTCGTCAGAATCAACCTATTCGCTTTGTAGTGTTGATATTAGGTGTTGCTTATGACTTTCGACAAAATCAACAACTTAACTCAAACCATATATTAGTATTAAAAATCCACTTATTGTATATAAATAATGTATTCAAAACAACAATAAATTACTTTTATAGAATTCACAACCCGTAAACCATCAAAATCCTAGCTCCCCGTAATTTAACTAACTTAAGCAATCACGTGACAGTTAAGGGATGAGGATTTTGCACTACACAACAACTCCACAAGCGCACAACAAAAAGTGACCTTATTTTTATTTTTATATACATAAATTTTAGTCTATACTTGTATACAATATTTACTTATTATATATTAATTATACGATTGTTATAGACTAGGTATATTCTTGAATATACACTAACAACGATTACTATTGGGTGAGTCGCCTAACTAAAAATGTTAAGATCACAAAACTAAGCTAACAAAAAAAGGATCAGCTGATGATGATGGGCTTGGTCTTGAGAGGTAAACATGGACTTCTGAGCTATCATTGGGCTGATTGTTATTCAAGCAAAGTGTGGTGAACGATCCCTTGTTTGGTATTGACACAATGTGAAGTTTTGGGATATAGAAGCATGACAGTTGTTACAATTGAAATTAGCTAAATATTTTACAGCCTCTAGCTTGAAAGGGGGGAGTAACAGTTGAATAATCGAAATAGGTGTGATGAAAATCAGAGCGCACATGGCATATAGTTGTAGGGGTCATGATATGACTTGCAAATCAGCCTTCATCTCTTTTTTTTCAGAATTATTGAATATGATGACTTACTAAATCGAGTGTAATTATATCTCCTTAATAAATACTTTGTTGAGCTACATATGTAAGGACCCACTATATCGGATATTCTGCTGGCAATTTTGGTCATTACAAAAGTTGATGATTTTATAACTAATAGAACACATTAATATGGGGGAAATCCGTGACCAACTTGTGACAATTTTATTCTCCGCTATATCTCAAATTTGTTTAGATTCCACTATATATAAAATTCTAGCGCCTCGTTTCATCTAATTACTTGAAACCCTAGTTTCTTTCCATCTTATTTCTCGAGCGATATTTCTCAATGGGTGACCTAGAATTGAGATTTTGACAGGGTGAGCATGGGTGGAGTTAGCACTTCGGTTAGGGTTTGGCCAAATCCAGTAATCATGGTCTAAACTCCGTATTTATATTAAAAATTCTGTAAATATGTACAAATTTATTAATTTACACCAAGTAATTTAAAGAAAAGAACTAAAATCATGAACCATAAATTTTAAATAATGATTTCGCCTCTACGAGGGGTGAATTGGGACATTCCCATTTACAAATGCTGCACAAACTTTTATCGGTGAATCAGTAGAGGGGAGGCTACAAGTACGAGTTGAACAACTGTTAAATCTCTTTAGTAAATACATAGAAAAAGATATTGGAAAAGTAAATGATAAAAAAAATGAAAGAAGAAATTAATCAAATAATTCCCAACTTGTGGTGGTAGGAGGTGGATCAAAAGTTTCCCACTTGGTAGTGACTATAACTGGCTTTATTTTAGCATTGGTCACTTTGAGCAAATCAAGGGTTTCCACACACTTTTGCACTCTTTGACCCTGCAAGGATAAAGTCATTACTTACCCCAAAAGCTCTATAATGAGAGAGTACAAGGAATTTATATTACAGAATTCACGGGGATGAGGAAAACATAGGGTAACATGAGAAGTATAACAATAGAATATACAGTGGAGATTGAATAATACACGAAATGTAAACTAACAAAGTTTTTTAAGTATTTATTAATTGTTTTAAATAAAAATACAATCTGACTTAGATTTATTAGGTTTGTAATAATGATTGGCCTTTTCTTTTCTAAAATTATCTTCGGATTTATAGTTTTTTCGGTTTAATCGTATGGTAGTTTATATCTACTTTCTGACTAATCTAAATACACGCAAAGTATGTTTATTTGAACCCAAAATTCATCTAATTAAGGGTGGAGATTAATCCACCCCACTACATCCTCGATGGTCCTTTAACTAGACTTACATTCTGTTGGTTACAAATGTGCAGGAAACGGAAGTTATAAATAACTGCTAAATAATACAAGAACTGAAATTACAATTCAACAACAAACTGAAATTACAATAATCTTGAACAAAAAATTGGAATTATTTTTGTGTATGCTGAGTCGAGTGTTTGCACTCTGTCTTTAAGACAATATTGGCCCGTATGTATTCTTTCTACGTCCTGGACAATTTTCTCTCAAGATAAAACAGCAAATGAACAATTGAGCAAAGGAAACTCAAGTGCTACCGTGAAGAATTTTGAGTAATGAATGATGCTGGAAGGTAGTATGAAGAACTGATTCTTTGTTTCTGTTTTTTTTCTGTTGTGTGTAGCTCAACAATGATGACAAGGGGTCTTTATATAGTTGAAGGAGAGGCTCATGAACTGCCTCCATAAGTGTCATTACTGGCCAAGTAATGACAATTATGGAGGTAGTAATTCCTATAAAATAAATGGTGAAGATGTGCAACGGATTGACCATTTAGGAAGAGTAATTCAGCCAAAATAAATGGCTGAATTGAGTGTTGTTGACGTTTCTGATCTCTGTACATATTGAAACTTCATAGACCAAACTGTACATATGAAAGAATTCTGGTCCAAACTATATATATGGCAAAGTTCTCTGGTCCAAAAAGATAATATCAGAAGAAGCACAGCCCGTGACCCGTGACCGTGACCCGAGAACCCGGAACCGGGAGGGCGGCGGGCGGCGGTGGCGCGCGTGTGGGCTTTCCTCGAACCGAAGCACATCTAGGTCCTCCCTCCTTTAAACACATGGGATACCCCTTGGGGTCCCAAACCCCAAGCCAACCTTGAGACTTATAAACAAAACAATTCTTTCTTCCTCTACCGATGAGGGAGAATTGATCTCAATATCACACTTTTCCATGCTTCAAACACCTCACTTCGTGAGCCAATATCTCTTTCATTTCTTAATGAAATTTGACGATCCTTGGCCCTACGGTTATCTACGTACTTAGTAGATTATGCACGTGTGAAGAACCGGATTCTCCAACATGCGAAACACTAGTGTTTAGGCCGTTAACGTTGATCGGACGCAACTCCCGCCAAAGGCAAATTTCCAACAATCCCCTCTTAAAAGAGATTTTGGCGCACTCACATGGTGCCGTTTTCATTTCCAGCAATATTTCAGCGGACCGATGTTGTATAAGGAAAGGTAGCTTCAGCTTTGAACCTTCCATAGTTAAATACCATCGGACTTACTTACTGCGCGGTGAACGTGATGTCTTGAACCGTCAGTGTTTAGTATAAGCCAAGTCAATAGTACCAACACAACAATTCCCTTACTCTCTTCTTCGTAATGTTTTGTCCGTTTTGGCCATGGACAACATCTTGAATTCTTAAGTGCGTTCATTTGAGGCGGCCCATCCTCGCACTTAAATAGGTGGTCTCCTACAAGGTATCCTGCTATACCCCACTTCACAAGTGTTAGGAATCATTAAAAGTTTCTCCAAACCTAACCTCAACTGTTGAGGGTCATTAAAGGTTTTGAAAACTTAACATTTACCTATACTGCAGATAGCACTTAACGTCTATCGCGGGAACGACTTTGGATTTGGCATTTCTTTACAGAAATCACTATCTGAAGTGCTCATGCTTCCTCTGAAGCGATCAACTGAACTTTTACAACTTAGTTTTTCCATTGAACCAAATTACTGGGATCTCCAGTTAGTAAAGTTGGGTTACCACGTATTAGTCCTTATTCTTTGGGTTTTAAGCCCATTCCCATAGACATGCAAACCATCTGATCCTTGGGTAAGCCCTTTGTCAGTGGGTTTGCTATATTATCCTTTGACTTAATGTAATCAATAGATATTATACCCGTGGTGATCCGTTGCCTAACGGTCTTATGCCTCCGTCGAATATGACGAGACTTACCATTGTACATAACATTCTGTGCCCTTCCTAGAGCCGACTGGCTGTCGCAGTGGATCATTACCGAAGGTACGTGTTTGTTCCAACACGGAACATCCTCTAAGAAGTCATGAAACCACTCAGCTTCTTCTCATGCTTTATCTAAAGCGATAAACTCCGATTCCATTGTGGATCGGGCGATGCAAGTTTGCTTAGAGGATTTCCAAGACACAGCCCCACCACCAATTGCAAATACAAACCCACTGGTGGACTTGGTGTTCTCTATATCAAATATTCAGTTTGCATCACTGTACCCCTCTAGTACAACTGGATATCTCGAATAGTGTAACCCAAAAGTTAACATATATTTCAGGTATTGTAATACCCGATTCAACGCCTTCCAGTGATCATCACTCGAATTACGGGTAAACCTAGCCAACTTATTGACTGCATAAGCAATATCAGGTCGGATGCAGTTTGTTATATACATCAAACTACCGATTACCTGTGCATATCGCTCCTGGTATATAGGTGCACCAAGATTTTTATCAAGCTTTTGATTTGTATCCATTGGTGACTTTATTGGTGAACTGTCTAACATCTCGAACTTTCTCAAAACATTCTCGATGTAGTGAGACTGAGATAAGACCAGTCCGTCAGACGTCTTAGAGATTTTTATCTGTAAGATGACATCTGCGATACTCATATCCTTCATGTCGAAGCATTGTTTCAACATGTTCTTAGTCTCTAGGATTATCCTAGGACTGCTTCCTGTGATCAACATGTCGTCTACATACAGGCATATCATAACAAATGAGTTAGAGTTACCTTTCATGTAGACACATTTATCACACTCATTAATGGCGAAACCCTTCGATAGTAAAGTACTATCAAATTTTTCGTGCCAATGCTTTAGGGCTTGTTTCAGCCCGTACAGAGATTTGACAAGCCGACAGACTTTCTTCTCTTGCCCTTGAACCACATACCCCTCGGGTTGGTCCATATAAATTTCTTCTTCCAATTCACTGTTTAGGAAGGCTGTCTTGACATTCATTTGATATATCTCAAGGTCACACAAGGCTGTGATCGCAATGAATATCCGTATTGATGTCATCCGGGATACCGGGCAGTATGTGTCAAAGTAGTCAAGACCTTCTGTATGCCGATAGCCCTTGACTACCAACCTGGCCTTGTACTTATCTATAGACCCATCTGCTTTATATTTCCATTTGAGTATCCATTTACAACCCAATAAGGTGAGCCAGCCGCAGCACCCAACTTGGGTTTAGTATCAACCAGAGTGGAAGTGGACTTACAGGATGACGTCTCAGCCTACTCAATGATCTCAGCTGCATACTTCCTCTGTGATAAGAACAACCCACCTGCGTGACGAGTAACAACAATCCCCAAAAAATAACTCAAAGGTCCTAAGTCTTTCATAGCAAACTCAGAACTGAGCATGGTCATGATAGACTGGTGTAACGTATCAAAAGAGGTAGTCAAGATAATATCATCCACATATAACAGTATATAAGCCAAGGAAGAACCACGACGATATATGAACAATGAATTATCAGACCTGCTGTGATTGAACCCAATAGTCAAAACATAGTCTGCAAACCTTTTATACCAAGCCCGTGGGGACTGATTAAGCCCATACAAGGACTTCTTCAACAAACAGACGTGATGAGGATATTTGGGATCCCGAAACCCCAATGGCTGATGCATATAGACTGTCTCCTTGAGATCACCATGTAAGAAAGCATTCTTCACATCTAACTGATGGATGTGTCATGCTTTCGAAAGAGCCAAGCTGAGCACAGTGCGAATGGTAGCCGACTTAACCACTGGACTAAACGTCTCACCACAATCCACACCAACCCGCTGAGTCTTACCATCACCTACAAGACGAGCCTTATGCCTCGCCACAATTGTCCTTATGAACAAAAATCCACATAGACCGAATTATATTAACACTAGATGGACGGGTTACCAACTCCCACGTCTTATTATCAATAAGAGCATTATATTCGTCGATCATAGCAATTTTCCAATTAGGGTCATTTAATGCAGACACATGGGTTACGGGGTCGGGGTGATTTAAGAACATTAAAATTGAAATGTCTTTTTGGTTTAAAAATACCCTGTTGACTACGAGTGACCGGTATATGACTCGGGGCAGAATTGAGTGGATTTTGAGAATTAGCGGGACACGTGACAGACCGACCAGTGAGCAGTGGGTCTGTTGGCCCAACATTGGAAATTGGTGCCGGAACTGGACTGGATACCGTTACTGGAATAGTGGCATTACTGGGATGTGAAGCTTGCCCACTTTCTGTCACTAGTCCAGTTACGGAAACTGTTTCTGGAACTGTGGGGCCAGCGGGCAGTGGGCCCGCTGGTGGATTTGAGGTGCGGGATACGTTCGAAAAATGGTGAATAATATACGAGAAATATCATCATCCAAAATATTATACGAACTAGGCACGGGACTACTCAATTTTGCAAATGGGAATTGGGACTCATCAAAAATAACATGACGACTAATGATGATTTTATTAGACGATAAATCAAAATATTTGTAACCACGATGATTTGACAGATAACCCAAAAACACACAAGGGATAGAACGTGTCTGAAGTTTGTTAATTGTGGTGGACGGAAAAAGTGGATAACACAAGCACCCAAAGACCTTAAGATGTGAATACAACAGAGTCTTATTATATAAAATTTGAAGAGGGGACGAATATGTCAAACCTTTGGAAGGAAGGATGCTAAGAATATATGTAGCCATTTGTAAAGCATGATGCCAAAAATAAGGGGGTGCAGAAGCATGAATCAATAAAGTTCGGACAATGTTATTAATGGTACGAATTTTGCGTTCGACTTTCCCATTTTGTGAAGACGTATGAGGGCAAGAAAAATGAAAATTGATCACATTATTAGCACAAAACTACCTAAACACCCTATTATTATATTCTTTTATATTATCACATTGAATATTTTTTATTTACCGTTCAAATTGGGTTCTAATGAATGCTCTAAATGTTAGGAAGATGGAAAACCCAAAGAACTGAGAACAAGAGATGTCCATGAATCACTATGAATAATATCAAATGACATTGAAGTATGAGAATTAGAGTCTACAGAAGGTAACCTAACAATTTTTCCTAAAGAACAAGATTGACAATTCGGAGTACTACGCGTACCCTTACATAAAATAAATTTATTTTTATCTAAGGAAGACAAAATAGACGACCCCGGATGACCTAGACGATCATGCCACAAGGAAGGAACAAGAGCTGCAAAGGTTGACGGCAAGGCTTGACTCGAGAAATCGGAACTTGTCGTGATAGGATAAAGATCTCCCCTACTATCACACCTCATGAGAGGATTCCCCGTCTTAAATCCTTCACAAAAAAACCAAATGGATCAAATTCAATTGAAACAAAATTATCAGTGGTGAATTTACGGACATACACCAAATTTTTAATCAATTTAGGGGCATGAAGGGTATTTTTCAAGACAAGGGGTGGAAGGGGGGAGACAAAATTTTATGACCATAACCACGAATCGGAAGAGTATTACCATTACCAACGATTATGCCACAAGGGTTGCTCAAATCAGAATAAGACGAGAGAGTACTTGAATCGAATGTCATGTGGGTTGTGGCACTTGTGTCCATGTACCAATTTGGGTCTGGATGAGTTAATTCCAGCGTGTGCATTACGGCTTCAATATCTGTCGGAGAAGGGATGAAAGTAGACCCCTCAGTCGCAAAGGCCTGCTGTGGCTGAGGCCCAAGCAGGCCTGGGGCTGGCCAAGGCCCAACTGGGCAAAATTGTTGCTGCTGAAGCTGGGCTGGACTGCGTGACTGCTGCTGGAAATTGGGTCTGGACTGGGCAGTGGCCCAATTCCCATATCAAGTGCCTGATTGTGACGAGGGGACAGCGGGCCACTGGCAGTTGGCCTATGGCCAGTTTGCTGGTGGTCCAGCTGGTCGGGACCCCTCCAGTGGCTCATCCTCCACCGCTTTCTTTATTACCACCACGGCCACCACCTTTATTTTTATTCTTGCGATTCTGACCTTTCTTGTCGCCACCATTGTTACAATTTTGGCATGAATTGTCATAAAAAGCTGGAGAACCATTGGACGTGGCCATCAAGACGGATATGATCGTTGCTAACATGAGCACCAACGTTGCGAAGTTGGTCCGCCAATTACTTGAGTCGTTTGCAATAGGAGGAAACGTTTAGAATATCCTCCATAGTGACGTGGGAAAATTCCTGTTCAAGGGTAACAATACAGGAATGCCTGTTATCCTGTAATATATCACGCAATCTATCCCAAGCAGCCATAGTCGTTGAGTTGGGTTCAATTATCGTTTGTAAGAGGTCGACGGAGATAGTGGCATAAATCCACTGGAGAACAGTATCATCAAAAGTAATCCATAATTTAGGATTGTCCTCCATGGTGGGTACATCTGCGTGCCAGGAGCCGGAGGAATTATGTGGTGGAGGACTTGATGTGTAAGTGCATGAATTTTGAACAACTCTATCCACGTCCCATATTGGACGTTTTCTATGTCAAGAACAATAGGAAGAACACTTTTGATGTTAGAAACTGTTAGGGCAGGATGAAACATGTTCTTATCAGTCATAGTTAATAGAACAAGAAATTTGGACAAGAAAATTTGGAAGGGATTCTCGGGTTTGAGAAAGAAACCGAGAGAGATTTTTCATTTTTGGTAGAGGAGCGGAAGTATATCAGTCCTAGACTTCTGATACCATGAAAGAAATAATCTCTTGATTATTCTCAGTAATGAAAAGAGTTTATATACAAGTTACAATAATAGAAAACATATTCCTATTCTAAACTCAAAACTTTATTCTAGTAGTACAACACTCCTATCACTATAGTAAGTGTACATGACTAAGTAAGGTAATATTTACACTAAAATATTACAACAATTATGTACCAAATCTGCCCAATTACTATAGGCAATTTATACAAAATGGATACATCAATATTCATAAATATACACATAATATACATGTGTATCTCGTGTATATTTAACAATGCAGATGAGGAAGAACGCCAAAATCCAAGCCGCAAATCGCTTGATTAACGACGTGTCCACAGAGATTGATAAACTTGCAGGCCAGGTAAGTACTTCTCTTTAAATATTTGTGTCAATATTGGAGTAGTTAAACTCTATGATTATAAATATTCCCTCCATCTCATAAAAGTCTCACATTAGTCAAAAACACGTATATTAAGAAATTAATAATGCAATATAAAGTTTATCAAATTATCTCTATATAATAATAAAAAAATCTCTTGATTAGAGCATGCACAAGTAGTAAACCTTTTGACATTGAAAATCCAACAATACCAAGTTACTACTATGTGGCTTTTCTAATTATTATTTAGATGTTACTTTAGCTTGTCAATTTTTGTCTAAGGGTAGAATTGAAAAAAATTAGTCAATTTATATCTTGGTTTCCTAAAGTAACACTTATTATGAGACAAATTATTTTGACTAAGGTAACACTTATTATGGAACGGAGGGAGTAGTTACCACGAGCGCTTCGGAGCTACCACCTGACCTACAGGGTGATAAAACTCAATAATTTTTTTACGACAAGGAAACTCACGTTGCTATCCTTCTGGTGTGCACAAGATAAACTCTGCTCTTGTGTAATACTTCCTCCGTCTCAATTTATGTGACACCATTTGACTTGACACAAAGTTTAAGAAAGAAAGGTTGACTTTTGAAATATGTGGTGTAAAACAAACTTTAAACATTTGTGTGGCTACAAATCATTTCATTAAGGGTAAAAGGAGAATTTTAAAATTAAATTATTTCTAATTATAGAAAGGTGACATTCTTTTGGAAAAACACTAAAAACATTGTGCCGCATAAATTGAGACAGATGGAGTAGCTCACAAACAACACAGAAGATAAAACTCAATAACTTTGATTCATATCTTGTGTTTAAAAAATCTACTTATATGTATATAAAATCTATTAAAATTCAATAAATTCTCTTTTTCAAAATCTTAAATTCATAAATTCAAATTTCTTTACCTAATCGGTGTATAAGAATTAGAATTTTATTTTTACAAAGTAAAGACTTTTCATACTACTATTAAGTTACTTTTTTCGCATATTGTAGCATGTAATTTGCCACATTTTCAAGCTTATATATCTTACTTATAATAGAGAAATCACCTTTCCATTTCGTCAAAGGAATAGCGAAAGAAGCACCGCTCCTATAGAACTTAGTCACACTTATATGAGTGATTTGAAGTTTATACAAAATAGAGGGGGGAGACAAGTACTTTGTGATCTTCATTGATGATGGTACAACATATTGCATCTTTTGTTTGTTGAAAAGCAAAGATGAAGTTGTTGAAGTGGATAAGCGCTACAACGCAGAAGTTGAAAGTCAACTAAGCCTACATATTGAGGAATTCATAGTGATAGAGGGGGAGAATGTGAAGCATCATTCATGAAACGACTGCTTATTACTCACCTCAGTCTAACGGTTTTAGCCAATCGCAAAGCCGTACGCCCAAAATATGTGGGGCAAGACGATCCTTACCACTAATGCGATTCTCAACAGAACTCCGCATAAGGATAAGGATAACCCTCCATGTGAAACATGGAAAGGATTCCACCTATAAATGTTGTGATGTGGGGTGGCTTGGTAGAGGTTGGAATACCGTAACAGGTCAAGTTGGACCTAAGGCTGTAAATTGCATATCCACTGGATCTGTAAATAACAGTAGTACTTATCGCCTCCTGGTGTTAAGAAATGCTGAATTCTTTGAAAATAACTTTCTTTGAGAAGGAAAAATAAGTAATTGCTCAAGGTTAACAAGAACCCGCGAGTGCATGACTGTCCGGAACTAGACGTTCCTTATCTATAGGACTCAGAAGTTGCTGACTATCCGAAGCTTAATATTTCAGATCTACATAACTTAGGGATTCTAGATGTTGAACCAAAATGGAGCAAAGAGGGAACAAAGACTTGTTACAGGCCTTCTAGCTTATATGAACAATTAACAAAGAATTGTCATCTCCAGAAGCGTTGCTTTGGAAAGAATCTACAGAGAGAGAAATATATTTCATCATATAGAACCATACTTGTGTAATGGTTGACCTTTCTCCGGAAAAAGATCATTTGAGTTGTAAAAGTGGATACTTAAAAGTGAGTACAAAGTAGATGGATCTACTGACGAGTATAAGGCATCGGCTACTTAGACATGTGCTCCCATGTAAATAGCTTAACATCCAGGGCCATTGCAGTTTAGCGTGACATGGATGTTGAAATAGCATTCATAACCGGAGAGTTGAAAGTAGAGGATCAGAGTTGGTTTGTTGGATTGTTGGGCTTCTTCTTGAACTTTCATTTTGGTCCCTGAAATGTTTACATTTTGGTTTTGGAAGTTTCAGATAAAACAGAGAAGCGGCCATAAACTAGAGAGTCTTGACCAATTTGAAAGATCATTTAATGTAGTTAAAATAACTGAATTTTGGGATGTTCGATCAATTAAAGGAAACTGAATGGAATTCATAACTATCTCAATCTTATTTTTTCTGTTTTTCTTTTTATTGTCTGAATATTCAGGAGCTAAGACCATTCCAATGCCCCCTTTCGCCATGCATAAACTAAATCAATAATTAAGATCAACACGAAAATGAAAGCTTCTATAAATACAGATACACCCAATACGTCGAAACTCATTGCCCATGGATAAAGAAAAACCGTTTCAACATCAAAAATAACAAAAACTAGAGCAAACATATAATAACGGATTCTAAATTGTAACCAAGCATCGCCCATTGGTTCTGTACCCGACCCATAAGTATAAAGTTTCTCCGGCCCTTTGCTAATCGGGGCTAACACTCCGGAAATGAAAAATGCCAAAATAGATGAATCTGACAATATAAACATTGACTTTGAAGTTAGAAAGCCAACAACTGGAAAACCAACAGTCTGAAAGTGGAAGTCATATTGAAACAAAAGTCTCGATATGAAAGATATGGGTATCATAGATGACATCTTAAGAATTGAGATTTCTAAGACATCTAACGGACTAGTCTAACTCCAAACTCAGTTGTGAGATAGTTGACAGTCTCGTTGAAGCCACCAATATATATGAATTATAAAACTGATTGGAATCATGGTGCACCCATATATAAGGAGCGATATGCGCAGGTCACATGTAGTTCAATGTATTGTACACACTACAACCGACCTGGTATCGGCCTACAAAGCAGATCAATTGAACTAAGGTTCACTCATGATTTTGGAAATGATCGATAGAAGGCGTTAAGTCGGATATAATGATATCTGAAATATTCACTTATCTACGGAATTATGGTATTCTGGATGTCCGGCGGTTCTGGGAGAATACAGTGATGCAAACTAGACATCAGATATGAAGAACACCAAAACCACAAGTAGATGTGTATGGCGTGTATTGAAAAATCCTCTAAGCAAACTTGCATCGGTCGATTTATGATGGAATCAGAGTTTATCGCTTTAAACAAATCATGAAAAGAAGTTGAGTAACTTCACGACTCCTTAGAGGACGTCCCTTATTGGGAGAAATCCGTGCCTTCGGCAGTTATACACTGCGGCTAATCAGCGGGCTTCAGAAAAGGGTACGGATGACGGTGTCTGGACATATCTGTCGGATCTATCGGAGACATAAGAACGTATGGCAATTGATCATCACGGGTGTCACTTCTTTGATTACTAATCAAAGGATATAGCTGACCATTTAACTAAGGGACTACCCGATGATCAAGAGTTCTGCATGTCTAAGGGAATGGGCTTAAAACCCAAACAATATGAACTTTTGCGGTGGTAACCCAACCATACTGACTGGAGATCCCAAGAATTTGGTTCAATGGGAAAACTAAGCTGCAAAAGGTTCAGTTGAGCGCTTCGGTAGAAGCAAGAGCACTTCGGATTATGATTTCTGTTAAGAAACGTAAATCCAAAGTCGTTCCCGCGATAGACATTAAAGTGCTACCTGCATAGTGGGTTAATGTTAAGCTTTCAAACCTTTAACGATCCTCAAACGGTTGAGGTTAAAGTTGGGGAAACTTTTAATGATTTCTAACACTTGTAAATTGGGGTATAATATGATACCTTGTAGGAGATCACCTATTTAAGTGCGAGGACATGCCGCCTCAAATGAACGCACTTAAGAATCCAAGTGTGTCCACGGCCACAACAGACAGAACAATAAGAAGAAACTAATAAATGAGAGGTATTGTGTTGGTACCGTTGTCTTGGATTACATTAAACACTGACGGTTCAAGACATCAAGTTCACCACGCAGTAAGTTCGATGGTATTCAATTAGGGAAGGTTCAAAGCGGAAGCTACCTCTCCTGATGCAATATCGTTTCGCTAAACGATTGCTGAAAGTAGGCACTTTATGTGTGCGCCAAAATCTCTTTCAAGAGGGGATTGTTGGAAATTTACTAATGTGGAATTAAGTTTATCCCATTATTTATGACTCAAACAATCGGGCCCCCGTATGTCGAAAATGTCGTTTCCACACACGTGCAATCTTAATGCCAAGTATCGTAAAATTCGTTAATGAAATAGATATTGGTACGTAAATAAAATGTTTGAGACATAGAATGATGGACAGTTATTGGATAAATAACATATGTTCCACGTTGGTAAATGAAGGAAGGATTGTGCGAAGTGTAAGATGATACGAGTCGGAAAAGGGCCACGGAGCCGAGAAGGGCTGTGACGCCTCCCGGACTGGGCCGCGACCCCTGATTGGCAGTGAGAATCGTGAGTTTCTAGCTGAATTAGCGCCGCGACAATAATGTGGCAGAGCCGCGACGCTTCATTGGCAGTGACTGCTCGACGGAATCCCAAAGGTTTGGCTGTTGAGGTGGTTTCAATGGCATTGAATCCACCAAATAATGACCATTACTTGGACCATTATGTTGATGCATTACTTGGGGGTTAAATGCCATCTATTACATGGAAATTGAATGCCATTGTGGGGCATTTGAAAGACCATCTTGCACACCTATAAATTGAGGCCTTTGGCTCAATTCTATAAAAAAAAACAAGAACAGAAATGAACATATGAACATACTTACAATTTAACAACACCACAAAGAGATCAGTTTTTCTGATAAGCAATCCTTCTCTTATCAATCTTCATTATTCGTGTTCTTCGCTGGGATCATTTGTGTAGGCTTTGCACGTTTGATAGTTTGTTGTTTATCTTGGGAGACTATTGTCCACACTTCCGTAAAGCCTATACACGTGGGCAATCTTGTCTTAATGACAGAGAGTTATCTCTCGACTCAGCCGGTGGTGTTGTGATTGTATAATTGGTTGTTATATTTGTCAACTACGAATAACAAAGTCACATATTATGTAAGAGTTGATTGAGCTGACTCTAGCCCAAAACAGGATGGACATAACATTTGTAGTTTTACCTCTTTAACCTTGTATAACGGCATATAATTGCTTTCTTCATTAATTATTAATTTCGTATAACTAATGCAACCTAAAATTCTATTCAGGATCTATTTCTAAGTATCTACGGCCGAAACAAGTTTGTGAGTTACTATCCTAGCTCGATAAATATGATCATTTCAATGAAAATCTCATATCAAGCAAAAAAAGAGGCAAATATGTATAGATACTTGGGCAATTAGTGATGTTTTAATTTTTTTGGTTTTATGCTTTACTTGGTTAAAGACAGAACAGTTCGAAAGCAATTGAGTAGTTAGATGTTCAATGTCATTACCTATAATAAGGTAGAGAAATGTTAATTTGATCGGATTAACCATCTTAAGTTGCTTTTTCTACACAAATTCTTTCATTAGAGCAACTCATTTTGTTATTAATTAAAATTAGTTAAGATGTCCCCATTTATTTAATTCTTATCTTTTGTACTTTATCAAAATTAACTAGTGCGTCTCAACAAACGACGGTTGAAACAAAGAATTAAGTGCTATTGAGGGGCTTAACCCTTTGAGGAAAAACAAAAAAGAAGAAGAAGATTTCTAATGTAGGAAAATTTAAAGGAATGTTCATTATAGCCCCCAAGAATTAAGTGCATTGAAGGGCTTAGTCCTATGCTTTGATTTTTAGTCCCATGCACGACAGTTTGATTTGATGTATGAATGGCTTAGGGCCATGCAATAAGTAAAGAGATTATAGATATTAATTAAAATTTGTGAAAATTTTAGTCTCAGCATTTAAATGTCCATTAAAAAATTTAATGCAAAATTAATTTTCATAAATTTCGACTTGCAAATTATGTGTACGTAGACAATAATAGGCTACTACTCAGTTGGGTCTTTCCTAGTCCACTGTTAATTATTATTTTTTGAAAATATGTCACGATGATACCTAACGAAACACTACTTAATTGGTGAACCATCAATGACAACCCAATAGAAACATCATAACTGTGTCAAACAACTCTATAATCATAGATAAAAGAAATTAAGATCTCAAAGAAGCAAAAATTCTAACACAGATATAATATCTGACAAGATAGCCAAAATCCAAAATACATATGTATTGGAGCATCTAAGTTAGACCAAATACAAAGTCGAAAAGGAAAAGAAATTGCACGGGGTGGGATAAAAGTTGCTCCACAAATCAATTGTGGAAGGCTCACCTCTACTAGAATGTCCATATGGCTCGAGCAATCTAACCGAAGTACAACACCACTAGTAAATGAATCCGCATAGAACAATGTGTTGTAGAATATTCGAAGTAATACAATGGAGTAATTACTTTTTGCAACACAAATTTAATAAACAAATTAAAGAGAGAAATTACGAAGAAGAATTTAATGAAAAATACAAAACGAATATCACACTGTGCAAGTGGTTAACGAAAAAGTCTATCTCTAGAATATAATACCTACTTTAGAAATTAAAGTTGCGCTATTTGATTTCTTCTACTAGAAGAACGCAACCCAATATCACATAGGAGATATAAAAGAATGATGGAATAATACAACAAAGGTTGTTTTAAAAGTACGGACAGAAAGTTGCTTAAGGAAGAGAATTGCTTCAAGATTAGTCAATTTGCTTCTGCCGAATAACCTTTTATATAGGAAACTTGAGTCATCCAATGGGTGCTTTAATTTCAGTTAAATTAGTAAAGCAACTGGTAGATTAATAATTGAAGCAACACAACATTTGATTTTGTAAACAACTGAAGGGCAACCGATAGGTTCAAATTCAAACTAGAATTCCTCCCCTTTTTATTTATTTAAATATTATTATTAAATAATACTTTTACATTTTTATATATATTACACAGTGAGTGATTTTGGTGAGCCTAAGCCAATGAGATCATCGACCCACATTAAATTGCTTAACATTATATGCCTGAAATACTGCCATATATATATATATATATATATATATATATATATATATATATATATATATCCGAATTTCATGTAAAAATATTTGAAGTTCTACCATATATTTGTTTTAACTTCATGTAAAAATGTCCAAAGTTGACCTTGACAAGCCAAATCAAACTTTAGGCAAAAATATTTGAAGTTTGGCCTTGACAAAGCCACACTTCAAGAAAAAAATATTCGAGGTTTATCAAACATCAGTCCCGTATGTCTAAAGTTATTTCGAGATGGATACGTTTATTAAGAAAAGTTCACCTTCAGCTACAACTTAAATAACTATATTAGTGTCAGGTATTTGTGCACTTTGTCCCTTAATTTCACATAATGATTAGGCTAGATTTCAAATGAGAATTTTACATAGTGTAGAGAACATATAAGAGATATATATTTAGTAACTATACTTTAATTACATTTAATAGCTAAAATATTGTATTTCAATGTTAAAGCTAGTTAATGAATAAAACTAGTCAAGTTGGTGTGAATGAGAAATGGAAGGCAACCTTTCCGAACAGTCACCAACCTATTCCGAAGAGGCACCTTCAAGGCTATATAAACTAAGGCAATGCCTCATTTTAAAGATACCAAAAACCAAAAATTTCTGCATCTAAAATTCTGCATTCTTTTTCACAGATAAAACTATCGAGTCTTACTGTGTTTCGTTGCCAACTTTGAGTTCGTCAAGTCGGCGCTTGACGCATCTGCTACTCCCCGCGACAGTATATCCGTTTTATCCTGGGAGGAAGTAATCCATAACCTCGGGTACAGTGAGGGGATTAAATTCCTTAAGGACACACAGTGAATTCTGTGGTCTCGGATATTTTTCTTACTTCTGTATTATTTTTCCAGTTTCTGTTTTTCCTGGTTTTTGTCTTTCCGTTTGGTTTCTGTTTTTCCTGATTTTTGAACACAGGCACAACAACAAGCTTAAGGAATTTAATCATTATTTCTGTGTTCATTTGTTCTTGTTTAACAATTACAGAACGTTGTCGGGAAAAAAAAAATGTATGTTGTTTGGAGACTAAAATCTTTGGATTTTCTACTCCGGTTGAGATTAAAGTTTTCATAACTTTCTACTCCTTTGGGTACTTGATTTGAAGATATAAAAACTTCATCAAATATACAACATACAATTTACTGGGAAAAAAAAAGGTGTTTGTTGTTTCGGTGTAACGAACTAATATGTTGTTTGGAGACTAAAATCTTCGAATTTTTTACTCCGGTTGAGATTAAAGTTTTTATAATTTTCTTCTCATTTGGGTACTTGATTTGAAGATATAAAAACTTCATCAAGTATACAACATACAATTTACTGCATTTCGTTTCAAGGATTTTAAATCTGTTTGTGTAACCTTGATTCGGTTTGAAGAAATAAAATCTTCACCATTGTGTATTACATCCACTTTGTCAAAACTGATTCGGTTTGAAGTCTTCACCGCTTATTAAACTTTTTCTCGTTTCTTCGCTTACATGTAAATGGGAGACATGACTCCAAATTTGAATGCTCACTGCTATCGCCACACTTGCCCCCATGGTTGGTTCTACGAGCAATGTCAGCGTCCTCCAACAGATCGTCTTGCAAAGACCGGCCCGCAGAGAAGCCTGGAAAATTCACCTAATTGATTTCAAACGATGGCAACAAAAGATGTTCTTCTATTTAACTACTTTAAACCTCCAAAAGTTTATTAAGGAGGGTGTTCCGATTTTGCCGGAATGAACACCTCAGAATGGACGTTTTGTTGTAACTGAGGCATGGAAGCACTCAGATTTTTTGTGCAAGAATTATATTCTTAGCGGATCGAGGATGATCTTTACAACGTCTATAGTAATGTGGAAACATCAAAAGATCTATGGGATGCGTTGGAAAAGAAATATAAACGAAGATGCTTTGGATTAAAGAAATTTATCGCTGCCAAGTTTCTGGACTACAAAATGGTAGATGGCAAGTCTGTTGTTACTCAAGTTCAAGAGTTGCAGGTTATCATCCACGATCTACTCGCTGAAGGTTTGGTGATTAGTGGGGCGTTTCAAGTTGCGGCAGTAATAGAGAAGCTGCCTCCTTCATGGAAGGACTTCAAAAATTACTTGAAACACAAGCGAAAGGAGATGACACTGGAGGATCTCATCGTCTGTTTAAGAATCGAGGAAGATAACAAGGCAGCGGAGAAGAAGGCAAATGTGAGATCAACCATAGGGGGAGCACATATTGTTGAAGCTGCCCCAACTAATCTGAAAAAGAGGAAAAATGCATCGGGACCAAGGAGATATCCCAACAAGAAGAAATTCAAGGGAAACTGCCACAATTGTGGAAAAATCGGACACAAAGTTGCAGACTGTCGTGCTCCAAAAAAGGTAAAGAAGAAGGCTCAGGCTAATATGGTTGAAACAAACGAGGAAGTTGATGACTTGTGCGCTATGTTGTCTGAGTGCAACTTAGTGGGAATCCAAAGAGTGGTGGATTGACTCTGGCGCCACTCGCCACATTTGTGTCGTTAGAGAAGCCTTTGCTTCATATGCTCACGCCGCCCGACGATACCATATATATGGGAAATTCGCAACGGCCAAAATTGAAGGTTATGGAAAGATCTGCTGAAGATGACATCCGCAAGGTGGTGACTCTTAACAACGTCTGTCATGTTCCTGAAATTAGGAAAAATCTAGTATCTACCGGACTTCTAGTAAAGAACGGTTTTAAGTGTGTTTTTATTTCTGACAAGGTTGTAATAAGTAAGAACGAGATGTACATAGGAAAAGGTTACCTCACAGAGGGCCTTTTCAAACTGAATGTAATGGTCGTTGCCAATAATAATAAAGTTTCTGCTTCGTCTTACTTACTTGAGTCAAATAATTTATGGCATTCACGTTTATGACATGTCAATTACAGAACCTTGCGAAAAATGATTAGTTTGGAAGTATTGCCTAAGTTTGAATGCAATCAATCAAAATGTCAAATCTGTGTTGAGTCTAAGTATGTTAAACATCCTTATAAGTCAGTTGAAAGGAATTCAAGTCCTTTAGACTTAATCCATACAAATATTTGTGACATGAAGTCAATCCCATCTCGCGGTAGAAAGAAGTATTTCATAACTTTTACTGACGATAGTACGCGGTATTGCTACGTTTATTTACTTAATAGTAAAGATTAAGCAATTGAAGCATTCAGGCAATACAAAACTGAAGTTGAGACTCAACTTAACAAAAAGATTAAAATGATAAGGAGTGATAGGGGCGGTGAATATGAATCTCCTTTTGAACAAATATGTTTGGAATATGTCATTATTCATCAAACAACTGCCCCTTACTCGCCACAATCAAACGGAATTGCGGAAAGGAAAAATAGAACCCTGAAAGAAATGATGAATGCCCTGTTAATAAGTTCTGGTTTACCCCAGAACTTGTGGGGGGAAGCCATTCTAACAGCTAGCCGAATACTCAATCGAGTGCCCCATAGCAAAACAAAATCTATTCCATACGAAAAGTGGAAAGGAAGGAAGCCCAATTTGGGATACTTCAAAGTGTGGGGGTGTTTGGCCAAGGTGCAAATTCCTAAACCCAAAAGGGGAAAAATAGGACCTAAAACCATTGATTGTGTTTTCATAGGATATGCCACAAATAGTAAGGCATATCGATTTCTGGTTCACAAATCAGAAAATCCCGACATTCAGGTAAATACGGTAATTGAATCAGATAATGCTGACTTCTTTGAAATCATATATCCGTATAAAAAGGAATGTGAGTCGTCTAGCAAAGAATCTAAACGACCTCGGGAAGAAACAAAGGAGAATATTCCTGATGAGGAAAAACCGAGACGCAAAGAAACGTCAAAGGACGTCTACTTCATTTGGACCAGAATTTCTAACATTTTTGTTGGAGAATGAGCCTCGAACCTTCAACGAAGCTATGTCTTCATCGGAAGCTCAATTTTGGAAAGAGGCAATCAATAGTGAGATATAATCCATATTAAACAACCATACTTGGGAATTGGTTGACCTTCCTCCAGGGAATAAACCTTTAGGTTCCAAATGGATTTTTAAGCGGAAAATAAAAGTTGATGGTACTATTGATAAATATAAGGCAAGACTAGTTGTTAAAGGGTTTAGACAACGAGAAGGTCTTGATTACTTTGATACATACTCGCCGGTAACGAGGATTACATCTATTCGGGTGTTAGTAGCGTTAGCCGCCGTGTACGATCTTGAAATCCATCAAATGGATGTGAAAACAGCCTTCTTAAATGGAGAGTTAGAGGAAGAAATTTACATGGAACAACCTGAGGGGTTTGTAGTTCCAGGGAAAGAGAAGAAGGTGTGTCGACTTGTTAAGTCTCTTTACGGACTAAAACAAGCACCCAAACAAGGCATGCAAAATTTGACCATACAATGTCATGTCAAATGGATTCAAGATAAATGAGTGTGATAAATGTGTCTACATTAAGAACACTCTAAACCACGTAGTCATTGTTTGTTTGTACGTGGATGATATGTTGATAATGAGTAACGACATTGCTAACATAAATGCTACTAAGCGCATGCTTGCTAGTAAGTTTGATATGAAAGACTTAGGAGTTGCCGATTTAATTCGGGAATTAAAATCCATAAGACTCCTCAAGGTCTAGCATTGTCTCAATCTCATTATATTGAAACGGTACTTGAAAAGTTCAAATATTTGGACTTTAAAGTTGCAAAGACGCCAATTGATATGAACCTTGCTCTTGCAAAGAATAAAGGTGAAAGTCATTCTCAATTGGATTATGCCAGAGTGTTGGGAAGTTTGATGTATATCATGAACCCAGACGCGACCGATATTGCATGTGCTATAAGTAAACTAAGTCGCTACACTAGTAATCCCACCAAAAACATTGGTGGCAATGAAACGAAGTTTTGGGGTATTTAAAACATACTCAAAACTTTGCTTTGCATTATAATGTATCCTGCAGCTTATTGAAGGATACATTGATGCAAATTGATCACCGGTTCAATCGAAACTAAATCCACAAGTGGATATGTTTTTACCATAGGTGGAGGAGCGTTGTCTTGGAAGTCATCCAAATGCATATGTATCGCCCGCTCTACAATGGAATCGAGTTCATAGCTTTAGACAAAGCCGGTGAAGAAGTCAATGGCTCAAATTTCTTAGAAGATATTCCATTTTGGCCCAAACCGTTGGCTCCTATATGCATACATTGCGATAGCCAAGCGGCAATAGGAAGAGCCGAGCCTTATGTACAACGGAAAGTCTCGTCACATACGACGAAGACATAATACCGTTAGACAACTACTCTCTAGTGGAATTATCACAATTGACTATGTTAAGTCAAGAGATAATGTGTCGGATCCACTAACTAAAGGCCTAACTAGAGAGGTAGTTGAAAGATCATCAAGGGGAATGGGACTATGGCCGAGGACAAGTCATCGTGACGGTAACTCTACCTAGAAGACTGGAGATCCCAAGATCTAGGTTCAAAGAGATCAAACAAAGTCATTAATGACGGTTCAACATTGTCACAATAACTCTTTGGTCCATTCTCGTGATGAGACAATGTTCGCATGTGATAAAGCATTACGACTTTTTAATGGTTCCTAAGTTTGGTACAGGGTATATCAAATAGTGTATCTACGGGATGACACATTTAGGAATCACATATGTAAGTGTGAAGTGTAAGCCGCTTCAAGGAGAATTCTGTAAGGCCAATTCTCTACGCACTTATGAACCAGGCAGTGTTCATGGCTGAAACGAACAAAACAATGAGAACCAAAAATGGTTAAAGGGTTAATTGTGTGACATGTGGTTGTCTAGGTATACACCAAAGCTCGACGGTTCAAGGATATCACATCTACCGATTGACCGAGTATATCCGACATATGTTCACTACGGAAAGTTCAAAGAGAAATCTACTTATCCAGATGCGATTAATCCTTGCTTACGAATCACACAGTTTTTTGTCATGCATGTTTTTCATCATATAACCATTCCCCATTCATGTGGGGGATTGTTAAAGCTAGTTAATGAATAAAACTAGCCAAGTTGGTGTGAATGAGAAATGGAAGACAACCTTTCCGAACAGTCACCAACCTATTCCGAAGAGGCACCTTCAAGGCTATATAAACTAAGGCAATGCCTCATTTTAAAGATACCAAAAACCAAAAATTTCTGCATCTAAAATTCTGCATTCTTTTTCACAAATAAAACTATCGAGTCTTACTGTGTTTCGTTGCCAACTTTGAGTTCGTCGAAGTCGAAGGCGTTTGACGTACCGCTACTCCTGCGACAGGTATATCCGTTTTATCCTGGGAGGAAGTAATCCATAACCTCGGGTACAGTGAGGGGATTAAATTCCTTAAGGACACACAGTGAATTCTGTGGTCTCGGATATTTTTCTTACTTCTGTATTATTTTTCCAGTTTCTGTTTTTCCTGGTTTTTGTCTTTCCGTTTGGTTTCTGTTTTTCCTGATTTTTGAACACAGGCACAACAACATTTCAATACACAAGGTAATTAATTCAAAATTCATTTTCCCCAAATTATTTCAATTTTCTTCTATTCTCTTTTACCATCTCCACCACTGTCCCTTCTTCCTCCCTTAAATTTTTTCGACAATCACCTCCGCTCGGTGAAACTCCGGCAGCAGCCACCAGATCTGCCACCATGCCCTTCATCTCCAGTCACCACGAAACCACCAATCCCAATGTCCCTCCAACCAATGCCCTCCATTGCTTACCCTCCATCTCCAGCCACCACGAAACCACCAACCCCACCGTCCCTCTACTACTCACCTCCCAGTGCCGCCCAGCCAACACCACCCATTTAGTATCCCTCCACCCCCATTGCCATTTCTATCCAAAACCAGCTCCGGCAAAATTCATTTGGCATAAAACAACCACCTACATGCCCAACACACCTACTGCTCACTCTTCTCCCTCTCATCTCTCTCCCTATTTTGCTGTTTGTCACTGCAAGAGCTGATCATCGAACAATGTATCTCAAATCTAAGTGTATTCGTTATTTTTTTAGTGTCAAATACAATGTTTCTTTATGTATTTTTACATGTATTTCAAATGAGATATTTTTGTATACAAATGGGATACAATGAACCTGTATGTTTTAACATGTATGTTGTTTGAATCAAATTTAAATATAATAAGTTGAATAAAGAGTAAAAATAGCTATGAATGAATACAATCGAATTGAATACAACAAAATACAACCAAATTGGACTATAACCGAATTGAATACAATAAAATACAACCGAATTAGAATACAACCAAATTTGAAACATGTTACTGAGCTACAAAACGTAATTAGCAAAAGTGTAGCTATGTCTAAAAAAAAAAAACCCCAAAATATAATTATTCGTGAAAATTCCTCGTTTCAAATTCACAAAGGCCATTTACTTCTGGCCCAATTGGCCCGTTTCAACAGCGGAATTCCCAAATCTAGCTGGTTTGGTGTCCATTCTCCAACTTTATATAACCCTCGAAATTGCCGTTCGCTTCTTTAGATCTCTTCCTTCTCTTTTCTCTCTCTCCGGCAAATCGAGTTGTAAGTAAACAAACCCTAATCCCTTTTCCAAGTTTGAGTTTTTCGTTTGAAAGCCATTTACCAAAATAGTGGATTTCAAATTTTAACTATTTCGAATGATCTTAATCATTTTAAGATACCCCGTCCAAATATATATTGCCGTCTCAGATAAATCCATGGTTAACATCCCAATTAACTAACAAAAAAAACGATTTTTTTATTACCTACATTATTAGTTATCAGCACAGCACAGGTACAATAGGTCTTGTGTTTGACAGAATTCTTTTATGTTTGGTTAGATATTGTATAATAGTATAGAAATACATGTGACATTTTGAGAATTCCAAAGTTTTCATGAAGTAGTGAATTGATACGGACCCCAAGTGAATGTAACGGAACGATTATAGAGGATACATATTGTCGACCTCAACTAGTTTGAAATCTAGAGTTAGTAGATGTTGTAGACTAGTAATTATCAGGTAGCGTTATAGTAGCTTGTATTGAATGTTGGGTGTCATAATGTGTACACGTCGTCACTTTGGGTTGTGTAAAATGGTTAACATCACAGCTAACTAACAAAAAACAATCTTTCTGATTACCTATATTATTATTTATCAGCACAGGTACATTAGGTCTTGTGTTTGAAAGAATTTGGTTAGATATTGTATAATAGTATAGAAATATATGTGACATTTTGAGAATTCCAAAATTTTCACGAAGTAGTGAATTGAACGGACCCCTAGGGAGCAGAACGATATAGAGGTTACATATAGTCGACCTCAACTAGTTTGGAATTGAGGGGTAATTGATGTTGTAGACTATTGATTATCAGGTAGCATTATAGTAGAGACTGTATTGAATGTTGAGTGCCATAATGTCTGCACGTCGTCACTTTGGGTTGTGTAAAATGGTTAACATCACAGCTAACTAACGAAAAAGAACAATTTTTTTGACTACCTAGATTATTAATTATCAGCATAATGTACAGTAGGTCTTGTGTTTGACAGAATTCTTTTACTTTGGTTAGAGTAATGGTATAAAAATATATGTGACATTTTGAGAATTTCAAAGTTTTAATGAAGTAGTGAATTGAACGGACCCCTAGGGAGCAGAACGGATACAGACGTTACATATAATCAACCTCAACTAGTTTGAATTCGAGGGATAGTTGATCTTGGGTGCCTTTATCTGTGCACGTTGTCACTTCGGGTTGTGTAAAACGGTTTTTCATATAGAGGAGTGAATGCAGTTTAAATTGCTGGAGAAAATGATTTTGTACCACTTATTGTAAATTGATTTTCTCTAGAAAAAGGAATTAAAAAATTTAAAAAGTTCTTGAGGTAAACCTTGGGAAATTTCACTGGATGAAATGTTATGGCGACTTGACAGAGTCGCAACTTTGATTGCTCTGTTGTTGAGTGCTATCCTTATTTCGTTTTTTTCTTTGTTTCTTATGGTATCTGTTTTAGTTGGTTGGCATCTTGTCTTGTGCTTTGTGACTTTATGCGAGCTGCTAATATATCTTCTTTTACTGAAGGTCTTTTTATATCTGGATTATTAGCTTCATAGTCATATGATGGATCTTGATCTCAAGAAGTTTGGAAGAGGTAGGAATTTTTGAGGTTATTAAACTTCTTACAGTATTTGCTCCTAGATTGTTTCCCCCCCTTTGCTTCGATTATGTAATACTATTATCAGACCAATGCAAGTATAAATGATCAGTAGGCTCTTTATTATGTAGTGGACATTTTATTGTCTGATAGGTCTTTTCCAATGAAAGATTGAGAACTTTATTATTCCTTGGAATTTCTGGTTTTCATGATGATTCCGAAGGTCATCGAAACTAGAATTTTAGAGAAAACCTTGCTTGGTGCAAGATCAAAGCTTCTGCATCAGTAGACTAACTTGTTGTCATGATATATATTGAATGTTTAACTTGTCGTTAAGATATAAGCCTGGCCCTTTCGTCTAATATTGCATGGGTTACACTCACAAGGGATCCGTTATTTTATGTACTTATAGAGGGATTTATCTAGTTTTTTGTTTTTTGCATATATCGTCCAGCAAACATGTCTATTGCCAATTTTATCTGAAGTAGCCCATCTTTTTTCTTCCATTGAAATATGTTTAGGACCTATATGTGATATCATAGCTTTATCTTGGATGCTAGCGTTTTTTAAAAAAATCTGAAATCATTTTCCTACACGTTGAAAGTGTAACAAAATTCTATAAGACGCTCTTTAACTTTTACCCACCACCTATGGTGCAAAACCTCTTTTTTGACTGTTCATGCTACTATATTCACTGTCTATCAGAGCTTCACGATGAGAAGGATAATTCGTGAGGTTTAAATCAGTGATAGATCAAAGTTGGAGCTTCATAATGCTTCTGATCCTAGACAGATCAGTTGATGAAAGTTTTAAGATGGCTGGCTCTTACATGTTTGACTGCTTAAAGAACTGTTTTTTTTTGTGATGCAGACTTTATGTTTTTGGACTTTAAATTATTTGAATTGAAAAAACCGATATAAACCGATACGTTCGGCGATATAAACTGATATATCATTTTTTTTTAAAAGTTCGATTCGGTTCATACTTTTTTATACAAAACCGAACCGAACCGATATACGCCCACCCCTAGTGATAGAGTGTTGAGTCAATGAAGAGACTTTACTGGGATTTCTTTTTTTTTCTTCACAATTTCCGTCAAATCCCTAAGCAGTTTCTACTATATAAAGAGTTTGTTATACAAATTCTCAAAATCTTTCTATAGTAGAAACTGCTTATAGATTTGACGGAACTTGTGAAGAAAAAAAAAAGAAAAAAAAGAAATCCCCCCATTTTGTATAGAGGATTGGATCTCTTCTGTTGAAAACCATATTTTGGTGTAGGTTCGCTTCTTTAGTATATGGCTTGTATACGGGGTTTCCCCCTATTTGTTATTCAAATTATTTACCTTATCAAAAAAAAAAAGCTATAGAAAGTGTTTGTTAAATATTTGACACAAATTAGAAGTGCATGCTTTTGGCAAACTTAAAGAATCAAAACTACTCGAGAGCATATTCAAGGGACTACTTTTAACCTACACCCAGACATAAGTGACCATTTTTGTCATTTTCTCATTCCTAGTGATTTCATTATCTTATATGTTATGTTGTTTCTTACTTTTTGTTGGCAGGATTTGAAAAATACTTGAAAATTTGACTTCAATGTTAGCTTTATGAATGCTTGTATGTTCTCTCTATTGGATATTCTTTATCTGAAATGGGGAGTTGTTTTGTGTCTTCAGGGCCTAGAGAACTTGGTGGTTCAGTTGATCTTCTAGACCATTATAAACTTAGGGAACATCTTGATTTTTTCTGTAAGAGGTCATTACCACCCTCTATATCTGAGACACAATACCTTAGGAATGTGGTGGGGGACACTGAAATAAGGAATGGTGAAGGGTTGGAACTTGATCAGCTGTCCAAAAACTCCTCCTATGTGGGACATAGACGTGTACACTTGCATCCTTTTGGCTTGGATCTTCTTACAGATGCTTTTCGGCTTAGAGAAACAACATCTGCTGATCTTCCATTGGTAACCCAATATCCACCTTATGATCCTTGATGTGTTCTCTTACTGTTTTGGGAGTGCTAACTCCTCAAGGCTTGGTTTGCTATACTAATACTGTTTTGTCGTAAAATTTCCTGAGTAACTTATCTTTATTTTAAAAATAGGCAGATATTGGGTTACCTTCACGTGCATCAGATTTGAAGAATGAATACAAGGAAAAGAAGAAACATAAAAAGCACAAACACAAAGATAGGTCAAGGAAACAGGATCCTAGCAGTTGCATTGACAAGGATCGCATGCCAATCAGGGATAACAATAATGAGAACAATGGGAGTAAGACACAAAATTATGGTCCAGATTTAATTCTGAGTCAACAAGTAAAGGTAACACAATTCGGGCTTCATTTTTGCGATATTG
This sequence comes from Anisodus acutangulus, assembly GCA_029783415.1. Taxonomy (NCBI): domain Eukaryota; kingdom Viridiplantae; phylum Streptophyta; class Magnoliopsida; order Solanales; family Solanaceae; genus Anisodus; species Anisodus acutangulus. The sequence goes on along the minus strand of CM056507.1, from coordinate 19,888,285 downwards.
GTTAGATCCAAGATTAAAATTTGGCTTGTTCTTTCCGTAGAAATTTTGATATGGCTTAAATGGTTGTGCTTAGCTTGCAGACTTCAAATGAATTGTATGCATCTTGTATGATCCATTCATATCTTTTCCATGATCAATTCTAAAATTTCATCTAATATTTTCAATGGAACTCTATCAGCATAAAAATGGGGGAAGTGTTCAAGATGTTTTCAGTTAGTGGTACATATGGTTGAGATATTTGTTGCAAAAATTCTGCTATGGTATTTTTAGGTTAATAATGTTATCCTTTATGAATCAGATAAATTACAGAAATATTTGTAGAGCTTAGATTTGTATTGAAGCTGAGCTGATGTCTATTATTACCTCGAATAACCATCTCTATCCGTTGCTGTTGATTGCTCTTTCAGAAACCAAGAACTGATGGCAATGGAGGTTTTTATGGTATCCAGCCATACCAGAAAAAATGAGTTACATAAGGTAAGCTTTCATCTGACCTGGTAATTGAGCAAATTTTCTTTAAATAGAAAGTTCACAGTAATGTGTGGTAACTTAGGTAAGTAGCCACTTGGTTCCATGGGTGGGGAAGCTCTGCTCAATTATTTTCTTTTCCGGCACATGTATAGTGGATTGGTAATTTTCTTAACTCATGACATATAATGCTCGAAAGTCTGAAAAGAATTGAGGATTTTCTAAATGGTAGAAAATTACCTTTCTCATTATCATTGTAAGTTAAAATAGTGGGGAAAAAACTTCAAATGAGATGGATGGTCGCTTTTCAACAAAACAATTTGGGATGATTATCATACATGTATATGATAAGTGGGTTTGCCTTATTTTATTTTTTGGTGTAGGCATTCAGACAATCATGAGTTGTACATATGGCTGGCCAACGGGCTCGAGCCCGGGGACCGGGACTGGCGGGTTCTGCCAGTGTCCCGTCCTGGTCCCGTCTGAAAAGGGGTCCGGTATTTATCGGGGCGTGATCGGGTTTTCCGTTTTTTTTGCACTTAATTTAAAAAAATGATATATATAGAAACACCTCAATAATTGAATAAGATAGTGTAATAAAAATATCTCAAGGTTGTTTTTGTGCCTCTTATATTATTTAATAGAAATATAATTTTTTTTTGTAATACAATTGTCAAAATTGCAACTTTGTGGTGTTTAAAGTTGCAAATAACATAGTAAAATTGTAATTAAAAAATTACATATTTAAAAACACCTTTTCTAGTTTCTTTATAATTTCTTGTGGTTCTTCGGTTGGAATTGGTATTTGTTGGTCAAATTGCTCGACGTCGCTTCCAACTTCGTCGGATAAGATGTAGTTTTCGTCTTCTTCTTCGTTGATCTCCGGTTGACCGCACCTTTTACGCTTCGCTCATATCCAATTTCTGAATAATACTGTCCAAGTTGTCTCTCGCTAATGAGTATTTGTGCTCTCCTATTTGAAATCTTACGGCAGAAAAAGTGCTTTCAGACGCTGTTGATGACGCTTGAATGTTCAACACATCTCAGATCATCTTTGATAGTGTCGGAAATATCTTCTCATTCCCCTCCATTATTTCAGCAAGTCTTCACGTCGTTCTTCATTGAGAACTGCTTGGTACGGTACAACACGCTGCAAAATAAAAACATCAAACTCACTAACTTGATTAGTAGTGGTACCACTATACATTCTATTTCTAAGGCTTTCAATACTTGCCGCAGAAACATCATGTCTTTTTGAGGTTGTATTGAAGAAGAAGAAGGTATGGAAGCCGGATAGTTGCTAGCGCTTTCTTGTTGGTAATATCTATATATTTTTTTACATTCATCGTGTATGTTCTTCCTTAGTCTGTTCCTTAGGTGGTTGGTCATTTGGATTTTTTGGAGTTGGAAGTGGAAGTGTAGCTATGCAATTATAAATAGTTTCAATGAGTGCTTTACAACCGTCTATTTTAATAGTCGGATTTAATACAATACCAATAATATAAATAGTGGGAATAGGAATAAAATATTTTTTAAATATTTTAAATATTTTTTTAATAGGTGCTTTATAAGATGGTTTTTTCATATATTCATCAAGTAATAAAAATATTAGAGCTATATAAAATAACATAGTTGAAATAGTAGGATAATATATACAGAAAAATTCTTTTGTTGTTTGAAAATTTTTCTCTAAAAATACAATAAGTTCTGAAATTTTTTTCCAATCGTTATATACAACGATATCAGTTGGATTTCGATTATGGGCGTTAAAAAATAAAGTTATAGGTCTTCTATAATCATAAGCAACAATTAGTTGTTCGTATAAAGAATTTCACCTAGTCGCTACTTATTCATGAATTTTTCTATAAGGTAGTACTACGCGACTACCTTAAAAAAATAAAGTATACTAACAACTTTATAGAATTTCACCTAGTCGCGACTACTTTAAAAAACTGTTAGACCATCCTTTACAACTAAGTTATAAATATGACACACATTTTATATGAAAATGATTTGAAAAAGATGGGAGTTAAAAATCTTTTAAAATTATAATATCATAATTATTAGAAGCGTTATCTAATGTAATAGTCATAATTTTATCAGTTATGACATAATAATCGCAAACTGAATGAATGTTTTTTGCAATAAAAGTACTAGTGTGCCTATCATCAATATATCTATACGCTAAAATACGTTTTTGCATAAATCATTTATAATCTATCCAATGATATGTTACCGTTAAGTAATTATGGTCGTTAGTACTACAACCTATATCAGAAGTGAGAGCCACTTTGTCATTAAAATGATATATTGAATAACGTAAATACTGTTGATATTCATGTGCAAATTTAAAAACATCTCTCCTAACAGTTGATCTAGGAAAATCGTTAAAAGCAGGTTTATACATATCTCTAATGTAATGAATATAATCAGGAGAGGAAGGCAATGAAAAAGACAAATCCTCCACATCAACTAATTTAGCACTAATATCATCTACTCATTTAGTATATTAGGCACGTGTGAAGAAACGATGTTTTCGACATGCGGGGCCCATGTGTTTAAGTCATTAAAGATGAAAAAAACTTAATCCTATATAGTTAAATTTCCAACTGTTGCCCTCATCATAAGTTTGCCGCCTCCCGCTTCCGCAGAAGAGCTAGTTGAGCAAGAACCCCTAACGCTGGTTAGGCGCCCATTGGTGAAGGTTCATCAGTAGATCAGACGCGAAGCAGAACTAATTGCATTCAACGTTATTCTCAGAACTCTAGAACTTGCCCACGATAATAGGGAGGGATACGTCTCTTCAATTCGGGAAGAGAACCTTGGCACTATCCGGGAGGGCTGCAAAAAGGAAGAGGGCGAAGTCGAATTTTACGCAACCCCGGAAGATACCCCTGTTAATCGTCGTTTAAATAGATCTTCCCTAGTGTATACATATCCGTTCACTAAATTTCTAGTACCAGTTGTCATTGAGAATCTTTGCCGGAGATAAGGAATTTTCTTGGTCCCAGCTAGGTATGCCTAATACGAGGCTTCAAAACCGGGTGCGCAAACGTCCGCTCCATCGGGACAAGGTTCACACACTGTTCCGGACCAAGTACAGGGTCAAATTCACCCCACGACGGGGGGAATTGTAGGCCATAATTACAATAAACATAGAGATAGGGAAGTAATAGTAAAATTAGTTGTTGTGGATGGTTTGCCATTTTAATTCCCTTCATCTCCTGGTTTTATTCATTAGAGAAATGTATAATCCTGCTTTTAACGATTTTCCTAGATCAACTGTTAAGAGATGTATTTAAATTTGCACATGAATATCAACAGTATTTACGTTATTCATTATATCATTTTAATGACAAAATGACTATCACTTCTGATATAGACCGTAGTACTAGCGGCATGATTATTACGGAATAACTGATAAAATTATGACTATTACATTAGATAACGCTTCTTCTAGCAATTATGCTATTACAATTTTAAAAAATAGTTTAACTCCATCTTTTTCAAATCATTTTCATATAAAATGTTCGTCTCATATATATAACTTAGTTGTAAAGGATGATCTATCACTTTTTGAAGACATTTTTAGTAAAATATAATTTGCTATAAACTTTATTTTTAAAAATAATAGAATACAACGAAAAAAAGAATATAAAAAAATTTGTCACGATTGCCAACTATCTTATAGAAAAATTGTAGAAGTACTCACTAGGTGGAATTCTTTATACAAGCAATTATTTGTTGTTTATGACTATAGAAAACCTATAACTTTATTTTTTAACTCTCATAATCAAAATCCAGCTGATATGGTTGTAGATAGCGATTGAGAAAAAATTTCTGAACTTATTGTATTTCTAGAGAAATTTTTTCAAGCAACAAAAGAATTTCTTGGTATATATTATTTTACTATTTCAACTATGTTGTTTTATATAACTCTAATATTTTTACTGCTTAATGAATATATGGATAAACCAGCTTATAAGACAACTATTAAAAAAATATTTATCAAAATAATTTTTTTTAATTTCTGTTCCTACTATTTATATTATTGGTGCTTTATTAAATCCGACTATTAAAATAGACGGTACTAAATCAGTTATTGAAACTATTTATGATTGTATAGCAATACTACCACCTCCAAGTCTTAAAAATCCAAATCACCCACCACCTATTGAACAAACTAAAGAAGAAGTGTTATCTAGCGTAGAAGACGAATGCAAAAAAGTATATAGGTTTTACCAACAAAAAAGTGCTAGCAACCTATCGGCTTCCATACCATCTTCTTCTTTTCAACACAACCTCACAAAAGACATGTTGTTTCTGCGGCTAGTATTGAAAGCCTCAGAAATAGAATGTGCGGCCGTAACGCTACTAACCAAATTAGCGAGTTTGATATTTTTGTTTTGCAAGGTTCTATACCGTACCAAGCAATTCTCAATGAAGAAGGACGTAAAGACTTGCTGAAATACTGGAGGGGGAATGAGAAGATCTTTCTGACACTTTCAATGATGGCCTGAGATGTTTTGAACATTCAAGCGTCATCAACGGTGTCTGAAATCGCTTTTTCTGTCGGTAAATATCAAATAGGAGAGCACATACACTCATTAGCCGGAGACAGTTTGGAGATTGTAGTATTATTCAGAGATTGGATACGAGCGGAATGGAGAAGGTACGGTCAATCGGAGATCAACGAAGAAGGACGAAAACTACAACGACATCTTATCCGAAGGTGGTGGAAGCGACGTAGAGCAATTTGACCAACAAATACCAATTTCAACCGAAGAACCAAGGAAATTATCAAGAAACTAGAACACATTTTTTTATTGCAATTTTACTATGTCATTTGCAACTTTTGAACAACACCACAAAGTTGCAATTTTGACAAATGTATTTGTATTACAAAAAAAAATAATATGTCTACTAAATAATATAAAAGACAAACATTTTTGAGATGTTTTATTACATTATCTTGTTCAATTATTGAGTTATTTATATATATGTTATTTTTTAAATTAAGTACAAAAAAATAAATCACTGCCCCCGATCCGATCCCGGTCAAATTAATAACAACTACAATGGGAAGACAATCTTGGAAGAAAATAAGATATGTTGAGGTCAAATTAATCTTTTATTTTCAAGATATTTTGATTGAGTACCTTAAAAAACGTATCGTGACAAATATTTTGGGATAGAGTAAGTATTAACAATAGGACTGGTGAGATTCTTGCATCGAGGTACTACCTCTTTTATTCTTTAAGTTATGTTTTTGATGACGATTTCTCTGAAATTTGATGATGTGTTGGTTCAGTCTATTTTCTTTAATGAGTTTTTTTTATTACATAGGGGTAGGGGAAGGGGAAGGGGAAGGGGAAGGGGGAAATGGGGAGCAAAAATTATAACATGAGGATTCGAACTTTCACCAACAAAGTAGAAGTTTAGGTAGTCAACCAATTGAGCTATCAGAGAGTTCATAAAAAAGTAGAAAAGATAAATTATGATTTGAAATAATTACTTTCAGATCTATCTTTTGACTTTGGTATTCGCTTTTTCCTGTGTTCATTCGAGTTGGGAAGTTAGATGCTGAATGCTAAAGAAACTTGAACAGATTATGACGTTATTTGGAATAGTTGTTTCTGCTTTTTGCTTATGCTAGATGTTTTTTGGGTTCACTGGTGTTTCATAAAGAATTGCTTTTCATGTGCAAGTTGCGTGATTTAGTTAAGTCCAATGTGAAGGTATTCACTCAAATCAACTAAAGGAAATAATGACAAGGCACATAGTGAACAAATACAAAGATGATTGTCGATGAAATCTTATAAGTCGGTGAGGATTTATACCTTTGGACTTCCAAGGGACATGATCCATACACTGTAAAAATCTGGATTGCTTCTTTGTTCTCTTATTTTTAGCTTATTAAATACTCCCTCCTCGTCAAAAATGTCACGACCCAAACAGGAGGGTCATGACGGACAACCGGACCTTACTTGCCGAGTACCACTAATCATGTAATTAATATCTAACCATACTCAATCATGGCCACAATGACACATGGGATCAATAAACTGGGAAGATACTGTGTAAACTCTTGCAAACGGAAGAAACCAATCTATGCATATATAGGTATCAAGGCCGACAAGGCCATACATGACTACTATATACAGGACATCTGTCTACAAGCGTCTAAGGAACACGTACCATCATGAGGTCGCGATAGGGCCCCGCATTACTCCTATGCATATAAAAAATATCATACAATGACTAGACTGCAACTCTGGAACAAATAGAGTGCTCCAATATCAGCTGAACCAGCAACCTACTAGTGCGAACCATCACCCTCTTTACCTGAGCCTGCGGCATGAAACGCAGTGTCCCCAGACAAAAGAGACGTCAATACGAATAATGTACCGAGTATGTCAGACATGAAAAATAGCATAATAAAGACCTGAAAGTAACTTGAGACAAGAACCAACCAACCAGTAGAGAATGCCTCTGAGGGCCATAATATGCCTAAGTATCATGTCTGTGCAGAATGCCCCTGAGGGCCATAATATGCATACGTATCATGTCTGTGTAGAATGCCTCTGAGGATCATAATATACCTAAATGCCATGCACAATGCAGTCATACATATGCGTATATAACGTCATCTCCCATCATATCAGTTCGGCCTCTGTGAGCATAAATATCATCATATACCAGCTGATCAGGTGGTGTGCGTATATAACGCCGTATCCCTTTTTCCACCCCCTACATATATATAATGCATACCATATAGTAGTGTATATAACACATGTGGGTGAAGGATAATACATGAATATAATGCATGAATGATAATAAAACATTCTGAGCTTATCAGAGTGACGTAATGCCACTTCACCTCCGATTAACATTATGAATACTAACATCTTTTCCATATACCTCAAGGATTTGGGAACATATTTAGACATGCTTTGAACATAGGAATGAATAACATGAACATCCTTAACTACTAAGAGTAGAATGTTTACGTTTCGTACTTAAAACATGCCAAAAGAAAGAAGAATTTGTCTTAACATACTTGTGTCGAGTCACCTAACAACACAATTCATACGACTCGTCTAACACCTCATATTCCAAGAACTGCTCTTCTTCTACCTTATTTCTCTTCCGAGAAAGGCCAGATTCAACACACGATAAAATAGAACAACGAGATCAAAGCAGTGGGTAAAATTCACATATTGTTCTTGAGATTATTATTGAGGTTACATTGTTGCTCAAATCTGGAAAATATATGTTGTTGCCAAGATTTTTTAAGAGAAAATTATACTCCAAAACCATCAAAGGAAATGTCTCAAAAAGATATCAATTCACAACCTGTAAAGTACTACCTAGAATTTCATTGCTCCTTTCTTTAAATCTCAGTCATCTTAACGTTTTTAGATAGAAATTGATGAAGTTATCTACTGCCTCCCTTTTGCTTCTATAATAAATATAATCCCTTATTAATGAAATTCTAATGTATTGCCACCACACCATGCAATTGGCAAGTCATATACCCACTTATCATCATTGAACCACGTGGAGACCAACAAAATAACAATTATCCACTTAATTCTAATTAATAGCATAATTAACTTTGTACTCTCCCACTTATTCAAACATTTAATCAATTGTACACATAATTTATTTCTTGATCTCAATTCACTTAAATAATAGATCATTTTTGACACACCTCATATACTCTTTATCATGATCATGAAATATGATGCCAGTCCGTAACCTCTTTCGGTACGCATAAAATATTATTCTCAATTTCCGTCATCACATTTGTTACGTCCAAAATAATTTTGGGGTTTTATCCTTTCATAGACTAAGCTCTTTGTTTGCATACGTGACTATGACATAAATCTTCCAAGGCTCGGGTCTACTTGCATATGTCTAGTTGTTCAAACCATCGCCCAAAAGTACAGGGTGTTACATCCTTTCCCCCTTAGAAACATTCATCCTCGAATGTTGGGGTGACGTATATAATCCCCGTCACGTAGCCAGCAAACACAACCACCACTTCACTGGGCCATATAATATAACATACATCATTATATCAGACCTCACATGGTCACCATGTATTAATTATAATAATCTGAAATAGAACTCACCTTATGCTTCTCTTGGTACCTCGGCGTTGGTCTGAAATAGGTAAGGATATTTGTGCTTCATCTCCTCTTCCGCCTCCCATGTTATTTTTTCTACATTCTTATTCCACCATAAAACTTTCACGGAAGCTACTTCTTTAGTCATCAACTTGCGGACTTATCGATCTAAGATAGTAATAGGAACCTCTTCATATGATAGATCCCTCGTAACATTCACATCGTCAATCGATACAATCTGCGAAGGATTCCCGATACACACTCTTAACATAAAAACATGGAAAATCGGATGAACAAATTCTAACTCCGAAGGCAAGTCCAATTCATAAGCTACTTGACCGATTTGTCGAATTATGCGATATGTCCCAATATACCTTGGGTTGAGCTTTCCCTTCTTCCGAAAGATCATTACACCTTTCATAGGAGAAATTTTCAAGAAGATCCAATCATCCACTTGGAACTCTAAGTCCCGCTGCCGCACATCTGAATGCGGCTTCTGACGACTCTGAGTGGTTAACAACCGTTCTTGGATAAGCTTCACATTCACTATGGCTTGGTGCACCAGGTCAGGCCCAAATAATTATGATTCGCCTACTTCGAACCATCCGATACGAGATCTACATTTTCATCCATACAAAGCTTCATATTGAGCCATCTTGATACTAGCATGATAACTGTTATTGTACGCAAATTCAATAAGGGGTCAATGATCATTCCAATTTCTCTTAAAGTCCAATACACAAGCTCGTATCATGTCCTTGAGCGTTTGAATCGTACACTCGGCCTGTTTGTCTGTTTGAGGGTGGAAATATGTGCTAAGATTTACTTGAGTGTCCAAACCTGTTTGAAATGATCTCCAGAAATTAGCTGTGAATTACACACCTCGATCAGATATAATAGAAATAGGCATACCATGAAGACGAACAATCTCCTTAACGTACAACAGTGTGTAGCCCTTGGCTGTGTAGGTAGTCAGTCTACCAATAGTCACCAAAATAGAATTAAACTTATGATAAAAGCGAGGTAAAACGGTAAGGAAATCCATGTTAATCATTTTCCATTTCCATATCGGGATCTTAATGTTCTGAGACAAACCGCCGGGCTTTTGGTGCTCTATTTTTTTCTTGCTGACCATTAAGATACTGAGCTAAAAACTCCGCAATGTTCCTCTTCATGTCATTCCACCAATACATACCTTTGAGATCATGATACTGTTAAGTAGATTTTAGTAATGTTTTAGAGTATGTTTTAAGGTGTCTTTTGTTTGTCTTTTAGTTATTTTGTGCAATATTATGCGTGTTGTTTTGTGTTTTCAGGTTTTAAGCGATTCAGAAAGAAATAAGGCGAATCCAAAGGAAATAGGTAGTTATTAAGGACAAATGCGTAGATGGTCACAAGAAATAAGTCATAGAAGTTCTGGGAAGCTTGGAAAGCAGTCTAAACAAATTCCGGACGAAGAACGTTGAAGAGCCGCGACACAACACATCATGGAGCCGCGGCGCTGAAGGGCCGCGACGCCCAACATTAGAGCCGCGACGCTTTGAAGGCATAAAAGGAGTGACTTTCAGAAGTGAATTAGCGTCGTGACGCTCTAATAGCTGAGCCGCGACGCCGATGACGTCAAGACTGCGAAAAAACCTAAATTTAACAAGGGTAAAAAGGTCCATTCTAGGGGATTTTTTGTGATATATGCTGGGGGAGGCGCATTTTGAAGGGGGGACACTTTGGAGGCAAGAAATAAGAGAACAAGAAGCCATTAGAGACATCTATTATTCAATTTCTTTTCCTTTTCTTTACTTTAATTCAGTTCATGTTGGATATTAAGTTAATTAGTTTTCTTAGTATGACTATGAGCTAATTACTTCTATTAGGGTTTTTTGTTGAATCACTTGAAACTCTATTTTGATTTAATGTATTGCTAATGTTCTTCTTCATCTATTAAGATCTCTTCAACTTGTGTTTATTGAATGAGAATTAATTGGCCATTAGTTTTCATTACCTATATGATTTCAAATCGAAATCTGAAAAAAGAGATTTGAATATTCTATAGTTGATTAAACGTAAGTTTAATCTTGAACAAGAGTATCACGATTTCCTGTGTAACTTTTTAGGTTATTGATCTTAATCCTCCTATGTTATCGAATTTATCATAGAAATATAGAAAATTCTCATTTATGTTGAGTTTTTATATGTCCTAACCGGAATATAGAATATCTTAGTTAACCTGCTATCTTAACAAGAAGAAGAATCGACAGTCTTGCATTAATGAATGATAGAGTGGATTGTTGATGAGATTGGAAACCCTAATTTCTTTCATTACTGAATTAAACTTCGTGTGTTTTCACTACTATTTTATTCATGCAATCTATTTTAGTTGTTAATTCGTTAGTTTAGAAATCACCACTTATATTCGTTGGCCAAATATAAACTAAAGATTACTTAATTGGTACTTGATAAATCAGTCTCTGTGGATGATACTCGGTTTTACCAAAATTTATTACAAATTGCGATACGTACACTTGCGTAGCATCTAGAAATATCGCAACAAGTTTTTGGCACCGTTGCCGGGGACTGAAGTATTATCAATATCAAAATAATCAATCTTATTTATAATTTGATTGTTCCTAGAACACAATTTTAACTTAATCTGCGTGCATTATTTTTAATCGATTTTAGGTAGCTTTGTTGTATGCGAAACAAATAGCCTTGTTCCTATGAATCTGGAGATTGAGAAAACGTGTAAGTAGAATCGAATGAACAAAAGAATTGCTGATTCAACTGTGGTCATGGCAAATCGTCAAAACAATGATGAGTTGACCAAGGAATACCAGTCCAGAATCCTGTTGCGAGGAGCTTACATGACTATATATTTCCAACTGTTACAGGAGTGCAGACATGCATAAGGCCACCAGCGGTGGAGGCAAATAATTTTGAGATTAAGCCAGCAATCCTACAGATGGTGTAGAGCATAATTCAGTTTGGTGGGTTGCCCTCTGAAGATCCACATATGCATTTGGCGAACTTTTTGATGTTATGTGCTACCTTTAAGTACAATGATGCTACTGATGATGCCATTAGGTTGAGACTTCTCCCATTCTCACTAAGGGACCGAGCCAAAAGCTGGTTGAACTCTCTACAATCTAACTCTATCACTACGTGGAAAGACCTGACTCAGAAGTTTTTTGCAAAGTTCTTCCCTCTATCAAAGGCTGCTAAGTTAAGGGGAGAACTAAACAACTTCTATCAACTGGAAGGAGAATCTCTGTACGATGCTTGGGAGAAGTTTAAAGAGTTGCAAAAAAAATGTTCTCATCATGGACTTGAGCAGTGGATGTTAGTCCATAATTTTTACAATGGTTTGTGTGGTACTACTCATACCATAATTAATGCTGCTGCTGGAGGGACATTCATGGGCAATAGTGCTAATGAGGCGTATGAGCTGTTGGAAGATATGGCAACAAATAACCATCAATGGTCCGATGAAAGTTCCACCAACAGCAGAAATGTGGCTGGAGTTCACGAGTTAGATGCCATCACTGCGTTAACTGCTCAAGTTGCTTCTTTGACAAAGCAATTACAACAGAATACTAATGCAACCAATGTTGTTCAGACGCATGTGGGATGTGAAATTTGTGGGGGACCACATACTTTTGATCATTGCACAACAGTGGATCCCAACAATGTACCTACAGATCAATCACAAGTCCAGGCAGTTGGAAACTTTCAGAGGCCCTACAACAACCCATTCTCCAACACTTACAACCCTGGGTGGAGGAATCACCCTAATTTTTCATGGAGAAACAACCAGAACCAACAACCACATTTCCAAGGGCAGTATCAACAGAGCAATCAACAACAACCCATGAGTCAAGCTTCGTCGTCTCAGCAGCCCAGATCACAAGTTCAACAAGCTGTCCCCAATGACTTGCAAGCAGCCTTATTGACCCTCACCAATTCCCAAACTCAGTTCATAACTGAAACTAGATCATCTATCCGGAACTTGGAAATACAAGTGGGCCAACTAACAAATATATTAAACAACAGATCGCAGGGGAATCTCCCTAGCAATACTGTTGTAAATACGAAGGAGCAATATCAGGCTATAAATTTGAGAAGCGGTAAGCATGTTGAACCAGCTGTACCTCTACCATCTGCGAAGAAGACAGACAAAGTGGGTGAGACACCTAATTCAAAGAAAGAGGGGTTACTGAAGACCACCATGTTACAGAAAAGGCACCACCAGCAGTTATTGTTGATCCTCAAATCAGAATTCCATACCCCCAAAGACTTCAAAAAAATTCGCTTGATAAGCAATTTTCCAAGTTTTTAGAGGTGTTCAAGAAATTGCACATCAATATTCCCTTTGCTGAAGCCCTAGAACAAATGTCAGTTATGTGAAATTCATGAAGGAAATTCTCTCTATAAAAAGAAAGATGAAAGATTATGAGACTGTGACTTTAACTGAAGAGTGCAACACCATTTTTCAAAAGAAGCTTCCCCAGAAATTGTGAGATCCAGGAAGCTTCACTATTCCCTGCACTATCGGGAATTTTGAGTGCCAGCATGCTCTGTGTGATTTGAGGGCGAGTATCAACCTGATGCCCTATTCTGTATTTTGTCGACTTGGTGTGGGGGAAGTAAGGCCTACAACTATTACTTTGCAGTTGACATATCGTTTGATCAAGCATCCACGAGGTATCATTGAAGATGTGCTAATGAAAGTGGATAAGTTCATCTTTCCTGCTGATTTCATTATTCTGGATATGGAAGAAGATGGAAATGTGCCCATCATCCTAGGGAGACCATTCTTAGCTACAGGGCAAGCACTTATAGATGTTCAGAAGGGCGAATTAAAACTCCGAGTCTAGGGAGAAGAAGTGATTTTTAATGTATTCAGGGCAACAACTTATCCAAGATCAAGTGACAACTGCTTTTCCATTGATGTGATTGACAAAGCAATTTCTGAAAAAATCCTCAAGAGTACTGATGCTCTTGAAGTAGCATTAACATAATGCAAGGAAGCTGACGATGAATACACTAAGCTTGTGGAATATGCCAAGTGGGTGAACTCCTATGAGCCATTCTATATGAAGAAATATGAGGAGTTGGGAAAAATGCTAGAGAAACCAATACCTTTCATAGAAAAAGCTCCAGTGTTAGAATTGAAGACCTTACCAGATCATCTGCACTATATGTATCTAGATATTAGCGGGATAAGTCCGTCAACAGTGATGCATAAGATCCATTTGGAAGATGAGAGCAGACCTTCAATTGAGGCGCAAAGGAGGTTGAACCCAACTATGAAAGAGGTGATGCGAAAAGAAATCCTGAAATGGCTTGATACAAGGGTGATTTACCATATTTCTGATAGTGCATGGGTGAGTCCAGTACAAGTAATACCTAAGAAGGGTGGTATGACTGTGGTGAAGAATGAAAGGAATGAGGTTATTCCATCAAGAACAGTGACATGATGGAGGATTTGTATTGACTACCGCAAGTTGAACAAGGCAACCAGGAAAGACCATTTTCCCTTGCCTTTTCTAGACCAGATGCTCGATAGACTGGAAGGCCATAACTATTATTATTTCTTGGATGGTTATTCTGGGTATCATCATATCACAATTTCACCAGAAGATCAAGAGAAGACCACCTTTACCTGTCCCTATGGTACGTCTGCTTTCAGAAAAATGCCAATTGGACTTTGCAATGCCCCTGCTACCTTCCAACGATGTATGGTGACCATTTTTTCTGACATGGCGAAGAGGACTATTGAGATTTTCATGGATGATTTTTCAGTTTTTGGGTCGTCCTTTGATGAGTGCTTGAGGCACTTGGAAGCAGTGTTGCGGTGTTGTGAAAAGTCAAATCTTGTGTTGAACTGGGAGAAGTGCCACTTTATGGTGAATGAAACTATTGTTCTTGGCCACAAAATTTCTAGCCAAGGCATTGAGGTAGACCGAACTAAGATTTCTGCTATTGAAAATCTACCACCCAGTGTCAGTAAAAGGGGTTAGAAGTTTCCTTGGGCATGTTGGTTTCTACATGAGATTCATCAAAGACTTCTCAAAAATTTCAAAGCCTCTTTCGACCTTGTTGATGAATGGTGTCGCGTTTGATTTTAATGAAGAGTGCCTAAATACTTTTAAGACACTTAAGGAGATATTAATTTCAGCACCAATTGTTATTACACCAAATTGGGAGCTTCCATTTGAACTGATGTGTGATGCTAGTGATTATGCAGTGGGAGCAGTCATTGGGCAACGGATTGACAAGGTATTTCGATCCATTTACTATGCTAGTAGAACTCTCAATGAGGCGCAATTGAATTATGCCACAACGGAGAAAGAGATGCTAGTAGAACTCTCAATGAGGCACAATTGAATTATGCCACAACGGAGAAAGAGATGCTAGCCATAGTATATGCATTCGATAAATCCAGGCTATATCTTATTGGGAATAAGGTAATTGTGTACACTGACCATGCTGTGATCAAGTACATAATGACAAAGAAGGATGCAAAACCCTGTCTCATTCGATGGGTGCTATTGTTGCAAGAATTTGACATGGAGATTCGCAATAAAAAGGGAACATAAAATTTGGTTGCAGACCACTTGTCAAGACTTGAGGTGGAAGACAGCCAGAATGCCAAAGATGTGCAGATGAATGATCATTTCCTAGACGATTAACTTTTTGAGGTAAGTGACAGTTCAATTGTGCCTTGGTATGCTGACTTTGTTAATTTTCTTGCAGCAAAGATTGTACCTCCTGAGATGACAAGGCAACAATTAAAGAAGTTCTACTCGGAAGTGAAGCACTACTACTGGGAGGAGCCTATTCTTTATAGGTATTGTGCTGATCAAGTCATCAGACGCTGTGTGCCAGAGGATGAAATGCACTAAATTCTCACTCATTGTCACACTTTACAATGTGGTGGGCATTTTGGGGTTTCAATGACAGCTCCTAAAGTGTTGCAAAGCAGGTTCTATTGGCCAGGACTGTTCAAAGATGCTAATACTTTTGTGAAAGCCTGTGATCGCTGTCAACGCACTGGGAACATCTCAAGGAGGAATGAAATGCCGCTGAATGGGATCCTAGAAGTTGAACTCTTTGATGTATGGGGCATTGACTTTATGGGCCCTTTTCCACCATCCTTCAATAATCAATACATCTTACTAGCAGTGGATTATGTGTCCAAATGGGTCGAAGCAGTAGCAACTAAGGAGAATGATGGTAAGACCGTCTTGAAATTCCTGCACAAGCACATATTCACAAGGTTTGGTACTCCTAGAGCTCTCATTAGCGATGAAGGGAGTCATTTTTGTAACAAGCACCTTGATGCCCTTCTTGCTCGCTATGGAGTCTACCACCGCATTGCCTTACCATATCATCCTCAGACGAATGGTCAAGCTAAAATTTCAAACAGAGAGATGAAGAGTATAATTGAAAACACGGTGGATAGCTCTAGGAAGAACTGGTCTACGAAGCTTGATGATGCACTTTGGGCTTATATGACGACATTCAAAAATCCTATTGGAATGTCACCCTATAGGTTGGTCTTTGGAAAATCATGTCATCTACCAGTAGATCTAGAACATCGAGCGTACTGGGCCATGAAAAAGTTGAATATGGATGAGGGAGCCGCCAGACAGAAGAGGCTACTACAATTGAATGAGCTTGATGAGTTTTGAAATGAAGCCTATGAGAATGCCAAGATCTATAAGGAACGCACTAAAGCATGAAATGACAAGAATTTGGTCCGAAAAGAGTTTCAACCTGGACAACAGGTATTGCTATTCAATTCGAGGTTGAGGTTGTTTCCAGGCAAGTTGAAGTCTAGATGGTCGAGTCTATTTACTGTTGAGAGAGTTTTTCTATATGGTTCAGTCGAGGTGCGAGGAAAGGATGGTGCGCCATTTAAAGTGAACGGACAAAGATTGAAGGCATACTCGGGTGGTCCTAGTGAGCAGGAAAAATCTGTTATCCTCCTGAATTCAAGATGAAGAGAAAATTTGCGTTCGGCTAAATGACGTTTACGACAGCTCTATTGGGAGGCAACCTAACATTTTAATTATGTTATTTTATTTTGTTTTGTTTATCTTGTTTTGAAAAATCTCATTGTCTTGCTGTTTCTTGTTCTGTGAGTTTATGTTAGGTGAATTGTGAGCCAACTTTGGGGTGGAAAAAAGTGCCGCGAGATGTTGAAATCAGTAGCAAAAGTCAGAACCCCAGATATGAATTAGCGCCGCGGTGCTGTGAAGGCAGAAACTATGAAAAATTTGAATTGAATTAGCGCCGCGGCTCTCGGAAGGCAGTAATCAAAGGACTTTATAGGCTGATTTAGCGCCGCGGCGCCGAGAATTAATGCCGCGGCGCCTGAGAGGCAGTGAGTCAAGAATTCTTTGGGTTTGAAGCGCCGCGGCGCCTCAGAATTTGAGCCTCGGCTCCTGCGGTATACGTGATAGCGCCGTGGCGCTGAATGGTGAGAGCCACGACGCCCATGCGAATTCCAGGTTAAAGCCGAGAAACAAGAACACTTTTCTCATTATCCCCAAATACAATTCACATAACCCTTCTTTATTCTTCTCTTCTCCAACCCCAAAAAGCCGAATACCCCCATTGTATCTCAATTACAAACTCCTCACACCATAAAAACTATTCTTTTTCCTCAATTCTTCCATTAATTCTAAATTCACACTCTCCCTAAATCCCCTTTCCAAACCCTAAAATCTCAATCCTTCAAAGATTCTTCCATAAGTTCCTCCAATCCTCAATACTTTGGGCAGTCAAGCATCACTTGAGGTTTCTCTCCATAAGGTAATTACTGCATTCAAGCCTGGAGGAATTTTTTGTGTTTTCTTTATAACTTTGGAGGAAATCTAAGTTGGGGTTGATTGCGTTTTTAGGGGAACAATTGTATTGTAGAGTGGTTGAACTATGGTTATAGATATTATAGGTTGATGAAGTGTATTTTGGTGGAGTTAAGTTGTTGTTGGGAAGTGAAAAATTAAGGGGAAGTGCTGGCGAATTTCTAGAAAACTTCAAAGTTGCTAAACAAGGCATAAGGGGTCCACGACGAGCTACTTCCAAGGCATCCTCCTCTCGGGGCCCTGTGAATCTACCACCAAGGACCGACTATGATAAGAAAAAATTTGTCAACAAGGATTCCCAAGACAGGTATAACAAGCTGTGTACTTGTTCCCTGGTACCGGAAAGGGGGATGGAATTCCAGACTGCGCCATATGAAGATGAGGTATATGAACCCATCAGGGCCATGATTGCTAATAGAGGTTGGGGTGAATTTGTCAATCCTTATGTGGCAAAGTCAAATACTCAACTAGTCTACGAATTCTATGACAACTACCCAGAGAAGCAAGACAACTTTTATTTCGTACGAGGGAGAAGGGTACCTGTTGGGGCTGAAACGATTAATGCCATATGCGGGGTCACAAATTTACTGGAGGAAGAGGAGGATGATGACTTCACTGTTTGGAAAAATTTATAAATTGACTGGGTGGAGGTGGCTGAGACAGTAGGATACCCAGGGGCCCACTGCACATATACATACGACACACCCAAAGGCATGTTTCGCTGTCAATTCAACAAAGTTGCAAATGCATGGCTCTACTTTGTGAGCGCCCGACTGATTCCCTCCACACACTTCTTTGATATACCAATGAATCGTATCAAGATGGTTTATGCTATGATGAAGGGATTTTCAGTAGATGTGGGTCGAGCTGTCAGAAATAGTCTCAATCGGATGTGCCGACTGAACACAACAGCAGGGTTGGGGCATGGATCATTGATTTCTGCACTATGTGTTGCACATGGAGTGCCTGAGGGTAGCAGTGATATAAAAGGCAAAGTGCAGCAGCCTCTAACCCGGACGATGGTCATACCCAGACCCTACACCAACACCTATACCGGGAGAAGGCAGCCGAACCCAGCCACAACGCCAGCAGAGGGGGATGGATGACGCGAATGCAGAAGCTGAATGGGGTGATCCAGGACAGAGCAACAATGCACTAACTTTTGCTCTTGAGGGTCCTATTGATTCACACACCCAATGGACTCATGATTAGTTGGACTATATCATCCGACAGAATCAATACATGATCCAGTCGCACCATGCTCAAAATCAACATTTGAGCAACTATATGCAGCAACGACATGATTATGAGAGTTGCCACATTGACCAACAAAACTCTTTGGTCGGTCGTTGGTCAATGGGTGATGCACCGAATAAGCCCTACTTTGGCTATTCTCCCCACTACCAGCCCTATCAACCACCACCGCTACCATCACCATTCTGAATCGCTTCACTACAATTTCAGTAAGTCTGTTTACTCTCGCTTTACTTATCACATTGGGGACAATGTGTTAATTAAGTTGGGGGGAGTCTTACTGTTTTGTGTTAATTTGTGTAGTAGTCTTTAATTGTTTAGATTTGTTTGTTGTTAGTGTCTTTGTTTAGTGTCAGTGTTTAAGTGTCTTGTGTCAATAAATCAAGTTAATAGCAATAGCCCATGAGATTAAGTGAATATATGTGATAGAGTTGGATGAAATTGATAGCCATGAAATGCATGAATCTGTGTGCTTGAGTTGGATAAGTCTTGAGAGTTGCTTTTAATTATTAATAAATATGAAAACCTGATCATGATTGTTGAATTTCTTGTACTCAAATATTGGTTATGCATGATTAATTTCGGTTTGAGGAAAGATGGTGGAAAGTTCTAGAACTTGCTGCTTGCTATTTGAGATGAAATCATAGATAATGCATGCTTAGGAAGATGATTCAGGCCATCTTTGGAACGATTGAGCCTTTCAAGTCACCCTTGACTAATTTAATCCCTAGTTATTTTTTTTTCAGCCTTAAATAATCCTTCTTTGATTGACACATATTCCGAGCCTACTTGAAACCTTTTTACTATTTTTCTTCCCTTGAATTCCATGAGTATATAAATATATGATTGGGGGATTGACACTTTGTAATTGTTATTTTAAATTGGTGCTATCAATAGAAGAACAAAGGATTGAGAAACATTATTAAAAAAAATGAATGAAGAATGAAAAAGGGAATATATTACACTCCCCTTGTACATACATTGAAAAACAAGTTTGGGGGTGTAGTTCGAAAAGAAAAGAAAAATTAGGGACCGCTATTGGTTTGTAACATGATATCGAGTTGGGTTGATTGGTTTATATGCTTATGGTAACTTTGAGCCTAAAAGACATTTTATCTTCCCCGAGTCTAAGCCTATCGTTATAACCTATAAATGTCCTATTGATTCTTGAGCATGTGTTGTCTAAATTAGTGGAGAGTAGCAAGTTAGCAAACCTATAGAACTTAGACCTGATGGACGGTTGGTAAGAATTAGTTGTGCATGAACTAATATTGAATGCTTGTTTAAGTTAATAATCATGGTTGAGTGGTCATATACATTAATAACTTTAAACAAATTTGAGGAGTATCCGACTTGAAATTCTAGATAGCAAATTAGTGGCTAGAATGTTCCGGAAGATTTTATTGCATGTTGTTCATGATTTTTGAGTCATGATATATTGTTGTTGACCTGATTCAGTCTGGAGTCTGTGTGTTTTTCTTTTTTTAGGAAGTCTAGAGTTCTTTACTCGAGGACGAATAAAGTTTAAGTTTGGGGGTGTTTGTGTTAGAGTATGTTTTAGGGTGTCTTATGTTTGTCTTTTAGTTATCTTGTGCAGTATTATGCGTGTTATTTTATGTTTTCAGGTTTTAAGCTATTTAGAAAGGAATAAGGCGAATCTAAAGGAATTAGGCGGTTATTAAGGACAAAAATGGGTAGTTGGTCACACGAAATGAGTCAAAGAAGCCCTGAGAAGCTTGGAAAGCAATCTAAACAAATTTTGGATGAAGAACGTTGAAGAGCCGCGATGCAACACAACATGGAGCCGCGACGCTGAAGGGCCGCAACGCCCAACATTAGAGCCGCGACGCTCTGAAGCCAGAAAGGGAGTGACTTTCAGAAGTAAAATAAGCGCCGCGACGCTCTAATAGCTGAGCCGCAGCGCCGACGACGTCAAGACTGCGAAAAAACTAAATTTAACAAGGGCAAAAATATCCATTCTAGATGATTTTTCGTGATATATGCTGGGGGAGGCGCATTTTGAAGGGGGGGGGGGACACTTTGGAGGCAAGGGAACAAGAAGCCATTAGAGATATTTATTGTTCAAGTTCGTTTCCTTTTCTTTACTTTAATTCAGGTAATGTTGGATATTAAATTAATTAGTTTTCTTAGCATGACTATGAGCTAATTACTTCTATTAGGGTTTTTTGTTGAATCACTTGAAACTCTATTTTGATTTAATGTATTGCTAATGTTCTTCTTCATCTATTAAGATCTCTTCAACTTGTGTTTATTGAATGAGAATTAATTGGCCATTAGTTTTCATTACCTATATGATTTCAAATCGAGATCTGAAAAAGAGATTTGAATATGCTATAGTTGATTAAACGTAAGTTTAATCTTGAACAAGAGTATCACAATTTTCTGTGTAACTTTTTAGGTTATTGATCTTAATCCTCCTATGTTATCGAATTTATCATAGAAATATAGAAAATTCTCATTTATGTTGAGTTTTTATATGTCCTAACCGGAATATAGAATATCTCAGTTAACCTGCTATCTTAACAAGAAGAAGAATCGCTAGTCTTGCATTAATGAATGATAGAGTGGATTGTTGATGAGATTGGAAACCCTAATTTCTTTCATTACTGAATTAAACTTCGTGTGTTTTCACTACTATTTTATTCATGCAATCTATTTTAGTTGTTAATTCGTTAGTTTAGAAATCACCACTTATATTCATTGGCCAAATAGAAACTAAAGATTACTTAATTGGTACTGTCTTTGTGGATGATACTCGGTCTTACCTAAATTTATTACAAATTGCGATACGTACACTTGCGTAGCATCTAGAAATACCGCAACAGATACATCTTAGTAGATCCAGGGTGAATGGAATATCGTAAGCAACGGACCTCCGTCCTACTCTTGTCTCGTAATCTTTTTACATTGGGAATACACAAATGGATCTTCCACCCGGTGGTCCCTCTCTCATTATGCTCGACGGTTGAGGTTCTCTTTTTGTTAAATATCCTTTCCGATCTTCCCTAAAATGGCATCTTCATCATGATGTTCCTATTTTTTTTCCAGCATGAGGGATGACCCTGCTGTGAGTCATAGGGCTATCACTATCTGAATCCTCCAATCGGACTCCCACTTAGCTAACTGATGCATTCACTCCGGTCAACTTCTCTCCTTCGTCCTCACATTAGTCAAGCCGTTTGTGGGTAAATGATTATATTGTCAACTTAGTTTTGTTTACGAACTAGTGTGCTGGAAACTCTTATATGTGTAGTATATCAATTGTGAACACTTTATGGACAATGTCATCGAATGTTAAGTGCGTGTATCATCACAGTTAACTCTCATTCATGGTCTGAAATAAATCTCTTTTTTTCTTTTCATACTTCCTTACTACTCGTAATTAGAAACAACTTCCTTTCGACACTTGTTCACTCATTTTCTTACTTGTCGTACTCTTCTTAACTCCAAAATATTTTGGTATACGTACGTAATCTCAAACATTGCTCCTGATTCCAATCCTTGGCGTTACTATCCCTTAAAGGATGAGTTGCTAACTTATTCCCTTATTCAGTACGTGGAAAATTAAGAAGAATTTGCATTACATGACGTGGGCCTACTATATCCAAATCTGGTCATTATACTTAGATTCGAATTCCTTCACTTGCCCCATGGCTAAGACATTCTGTCAATAGCGCTTTGTGAGAAGATTTCCTTGATCTCGTTAAGCTGTAACCCATAACTTTATCTATCTCATAGAACCTTTGGTTAATTTAAAAATGCTCATAGACATCTGTATTTGCCTAACATTTTATCTTCATTATAATGTCATTATCTCTTGACATATATCCTTAATGTCTACCCTGTATCCATACGCGTCATTGGCCCCCTTTCACCTGTTTAGGTGCTTATCTCGAGCTTTACTCACTGTTACTTCCGTTTACATACTGTCTGAAAGGTATGACTGCATATGTTATGGAACCGATGCTTCGTATGTTTAGATCCAATTCACTATGTTACATGATCCAATGACTTGTCAAGCTTTCTTGTCTTATTGTAATTAGATCTCCCATCGATCGAGTGCTCATTCGTCTTACCTTTACATTTCCATTTCAAATTGCCTTGGGGGTTTTTTATCTCAAAGTATTTCTCATACTATCTTCCTGAACATCAGCGGTTCGTTACCTTTGGCCGAAGAGTTCTTACTGTCCCTCCTCTATTATTGGTCCTTCCGTTGTTCTGGAGTAATCATACCTTTGTAAAACCTACACAACTATAATCTCATTCACCTTTATCCTTCTTGTCATAATCCTATCTTCTACTTGTCATTAAACGAAAAAAATTTATGCCTTGCTACTTGATCATACCATTCCATTTATACTTATTAACCGTTTTCATATTTCTTACAACCATTCTTTGATGGTTCCATAGTTCTCATCTTCAATAGCCCCTAACAAGCTATTGTTATCCAGAGGTTATTTAGAATTGTAACATGCTGTACAATGAAGCCGAAGACCTTACCAGTCCAATACCTATAGAATGCCTTAACTTACTAACATTGATACATGTAATCCTCAATAATACGTGGTCTGGCCCTTTAAGCACGGACGAGAGGCTTATGTCCTCTTCCACTACCGTGGATAACTGGATCCTTATATATGACTTGGGATTACTATTCTGGGTAAGTCACTTTTATGCGATCTTCTTAAATTACTGATGGTCACTCTTCACACGATTCGATTGTGGAAATCCATTCTCGTTAATGATATCCTCGGATAATTCCCAATCTACTCTAGGTAAGGCACTACCATTTAGGTCGCACGTACATAATATATTCCCTTATTCTAATCAGCAAGAGTCACTGCAAAATGTGTAGATTTTCATAACCTACTAAACCTTTCAATTATGTCCTCTGCATTCCATCTGTACAACTCATAATCATCTTATCCTTACCTTTGCGCATCAACTTGGGATATTTCAGAACTTTGTGGCCATATCTGCCACACTAAATCAACCCCTGTACATTTGCGGCCTAATCCGACATGCGCTCGACCATACTGATTATAAGATGGTCAGGGCGGTCTCACTCGACCTCCACAATTTTGACCCTGAGATATTGGCATCTTTGAACCCTTTAAATATCAGTTATCCCTGACTAATAAACTCCCTGGGTTATGAGCTCCCTGACCCCTCAAGGACCTATCTCTATCGAGATGCTCTAGGCTGAAGTCGTGCCTGGAAAAGCAACTTACTCATATCCTTTGACGGATATGTCTCAATAGAGAGTATATTACTCGCATTTACACACCATCCAACCTCAATCTCCCTGCTAATCATAGCCCTATTGGAAGAAGGCATTGCTATAATCATAAACACGATAAGGTTCACAAAGAGAATTCTTACAACTCAGCTCTATAGCACGATTCTAGATCAAGAAGGAAGGTAACCATCATCCTAAATGCCCTGTAGCCTCCTGTCTATAAGTGTGGTGCATAACACACACATAAACAAGACTTTACTAGACACGACTTGCAGACTCCCTAGGATAGACATGCTGTGATACCAAGTTTGTCATGACCCAAACCTGAGGGTCATGACGGGTACCCAGACCTTACTTGCCAAGTACCACTAATCATGTAATTAACATCTAACCATACTCAATCATGACCACGAGGACCGTCACCAAATATTCTACTGACACATGGGAACAATAAACTGGGAAGGTACTGTGTAAACTCTTGCAAATGGAAAAAACCAATCTATGCATATATAGGTACCAAGGTCGACAAGGCCATACATAACTACCATACACATGACATCTGTCTACAAGCCTCTAAGGAACGCGTACCATCATGAGGTCGCGACAGGGTCCCGCCATACCCCTATACATATCAAAAATATCATACCATGACTAGACTGCAACTCTGGAATAAGTAGAGTGCTCCAATATCAGCTGAACCAGCAACCTACTAGTGCGAACCATCACCCTCTTTACCTGAGCCTGCGGGCATGAAACGCAGCGTCCCTAGACAAAAGGGACGTCAGTACGAATAATGTGCCGAGTATGTTAGACGTGAAAAATAGCATAATAAAGACCTGAAAGTAACTTGAGACAAGAACCAACCAACCAGTAGAGAATGCCTCTGAGGGCCATAATATGCCTAAGTATCATGTCTGTGCAGAATGCCTCTGAGGACCATAATATGCATAAGTATCATGTCTGTGTAGAATACCCCTGAGGGACATAATATACCTAAATGCCATGCACAATACGGTCAGACATATATATATATATATATATATAGTCTTTAGTTACTGTTCATCATCTCTATCATTCGTCTTTGGTTACTGTTCATCATCTCTATCATTCGTCTTTGGTTACTGTTATGCTCTTGACTACGCTATGCTTTTTTACTTCTTCCTCTGAACAATTCATCTCTTCTTTTAGACCTTACCCCTATCGTGACGGTCGTCTTTAGCCACACCCAATTTTCAGGCCACAACAGTCCTTCAGCGGACATCAAAAGGCCAATAATCAACCACCGTTGACATAGGAATTTACAGGCTAATCCATTGAGGTCATGACGGAGTCTAAAAGTTAACCATATACTAAGTTCAGAAGATAACCATATCTAAGCATATTGCAGTTTAAGATTACAACAGTAATTTCGAGATTTATGACATGATTTATAACAGCAAATAAAGATTCATGATGAAAAAAAACTTCATATTAACATACTGGTTCTTGCATTTCTGCAAGATTTCATAAAAACATAATATACATGGTGGAGATAACTACTGAAATTAAAAACTTACATAATTCAAAGTACGGGGAGGTTTCCCTTTCGGGAGTCCCGAAAAGCTACTGCACACTAATACGCTTGATCCAAAATAAAGCTATCTTACATGAAGGGATTTATACAATGGGGTAGTGAGGGAAAGAGAGGGCTATCATTTGGGAGTGGAGTGTTGATCTCTTGTGTTGTTGATCTCTTTCGATCTGTCTTTCTCTTTCTCTGGTTCTGATATTTATAGGGTCTCTTCGGACTTCAAATTCGGACTTCAAACTTGTAAAAGAATCTTTTTAGAAAAGTTTAGGCCGGGTGCGCTGTGGGCTCCATCGTCACTTTAACTTTTCGTAAAGTTTTATTCTTTTTCTTTTGTCATCTTTTATCGCTGTCCTGCTTTTGCAGTTGCTTTAGCATCTGCTTTCTTTTGTCTTTATCTTTTTCTGCTGTCTCTGTCTTCTTTCTGTGGTGATTTCTACACCGTTCTTTATTTGATTACTTTCTGCTACTCTAGTGTCCTGTCTGTTCCTTGGCTTTTATGTGCTCAAATTATGCAAAGCCACGGAATCAAAACTCATGCCTGAGTCATCATTGTCATTTGGATCCTGAGCATAGTTTGATTCTAGGAAGTAATTGTCTGAACGGGTTTTTGATACATGGTCTATGCTATCCAGATTTTGGTTTCGTTCTGGATTTTGTTTTGGTGTTATGGACGCCACTGGTGGTGTAGCCATCGGGTTTTCATGTTTGTCTTCGCTTTTGGCCTCCATTTGTTCTTTAAAAATGTTCTCAAGAGTTTCTTTAATTATTTGTTCTATACTTTTAGTCTGTCCTTTTTTTATCTGTTTAGTCCTTGTCTTGGATGTAGATCCTGTAAAGGTTTGTGGGAGTCTTCGTCTTTGTTTTGAGGAGGTGGCCTCCTCTTGTTCACTTTTTGGCAAAGTGACAGCCATTAACGGATTTGAGTAGTCTTTACCGGCAACCGTTTGCACCGGACTAGTTGTACCCATATCTGGTACAATAGATTTCTTTGCATTCAGAAGGGAATGCACACCTGTCTCATCCATTTTTGAAAGAGATGGAGAACTCTGAGTCTGTTGCCTGAGCAAGTTTTTTCTGAGTTTTAGTTCTAGTTCTGCAACCTTCTCCAAAAGATGTGTATTTTGGGTTTGGAGTATTTCTTTTGTCTGGTTTAGTCTTTTTACGGTGTCGGTCATTGTAGTACAATGATCGCAAAAAATAATTTTGTCTGTATCTTTCTGGATATTAGATTGAGGTGTCTGGTTTAGGCTATTTCTGAGAGCTGGAGTAATATAGTAGTTCGGTCCAAGTATTCCTCGAGCATAGTCTAAGGCTTCAGTGAACACATTAAAACCTTTGAACAATGGTGTCTTAAAACCTTTAATAGAGTCTACTACTTCTAACCAAGTCTGAAAAATACCTTTTGTCTTTCCATGAATTACAACATAAAATTTAAAACGTTTATCTAAATTTCTTTCGTTAAAATAATGACATGTACAATTTAATGGCTGATGTCTTTTCTGTTGTGGGCAATCCACAAATTGTCTATCAAACACTTTTGTTCTTTGTCTAAAACATAATCTGGGAGTATTTTAAACGTTAAGTTTGAAGCTGGAAATGAAACTAAATTATTCTTACCAAAGTATAGTCTTTCTAGTGTGGGAGTCTCATGAGCAGTTATGGGCCTGAAATTCAGGTTCCCCAATACTGTTTGTCTATAATCGTCTTGGGGTTTGGCTGGGCCTTTCCCCTTGTCTTTTGGATTTGTCTTTGACGAACTCATTCTGCTAAGAGATAAACAAAAACTGTTAGCTTGTCGTAATCTTTAGTCGACTAAGCTGATCTGCTAAACTGTTGTCTTTTCCCTTAATATGTTCGAATACTAAGTTGTAAATAGATATAGTGTCTAAAAAGTTAAGCCATCGTCTTCTACTACTGTTCTTATCGTTTATTTTTTGGTGGAATTTCACTATGGCCTCGCAGTCTGTTCTAATTAAGGTTTCTGGTTTGTTTAGAATGTATAGTCTAAACGCATTAAGACCGTATACTACCGCTAAGATTTCTACGTCTATGCTACTCATATTTCCCTTTTCCTTGTATTTACCGCTTTGATAAGCGCAAATTTTTTCTGAGGCTTTGCTACAATATTTATTTGTTTTGCCTTTTAATACCGCTCCCCATCCTTCGAAACTGCCATCAGTTTCAATGATTAGGTAATCTGTTTCTAACGGCATACTCAAATCTGGGATATTCTTGATATGTTCTTTCAACAGCTTTACTATTTTTATATCTTCAGCGTTGAAATGTTTTTGCCCAGTTGAGCCAGTCTTAGAGTATAAGGGTCCTGCTACCTTTCCTAGATCTTTAATAAATGATCTGGCGTAATTTAAAATTTCTAAATTTTTTTGTAAATCTTTGGTATTGTCTAGCTTGTCTGACATGTCTAATGCCTTTTTCGCTATATGCGGTTGTAATTTTATCTTTCATTCTCCTAAGGTTACTCCTAAGAAGTTTATGTATTTTTTACACAACTCCATTTTCTTTTTACTGATTATGATTCCGTTACTTACAAAAAGTCTAAAAATTGTCTGTAGATGTCCTAGGTGTTCAGTCTTATTACTGCTAAAAACTAGTATATCGCCTACGTATACTATAACGAATCTTTTGTAGTCCCCGAAAATGGAATCCATTTTTCTTTGAAAAATTGGCGGGGCTGTCTTTAGGCCAAATGGCATGACTAGCCATTCAAAATGTCCTTCTGGACAAGTGAATGCCGTCCATTCTATACTATTTGGGTGCATCTTAACTTGCCAATAACCTGACTTGCAATCGAATTTACTAAAAAAGTTTTTACCCTGTATCCTATTGATTAATTCTGTTTTATCAGGTAATTTGTATCCGTCACTTCTAGTGTTATCATTCAGTCTTTTATAGTTTATCACCATTCTAGCGTTTCCTCTAATTATTTCTGAATGGTTCCTAACTATAAACGCCGCCGATCTGTGTTTTGAAGTGGATCTTCTTATTATTTCTAAATCTAGTAACTCTTTAATCTGTGATTTAAAGTCGTCTAAATCTTGGTTAGTTGCTTCTATTGAGGCAGTTTTTATAATATATTCTGGGTTTATTATTTCTAATTCACAAAGGATTTTGTTGTTATTCCAATGCTTCAGGGGTTTTTCTCCTATTATTTCTAATTCGTCTAGGATTTTTATGATGTTGTCTAAATCTGTCTTATCTTTAATTATTCCTATTTTTTCTATCCCATTTTTAAAATTATAAAATTCTGTCTCTATGTCTATTAGTGAATAGTTCTTTTCTATTTCATCTTGCTCGTCTATTATATCTTCTAGCATTAGATTTTTATTATTCTGACAACAATATTTTTCTCCGTCTCTGCAGTCCTGACAACAACTTATGTCTGAACTGTTTTGCAGGTTTACTGGAGAGATCTGTATAATTCTTGTTTCAGTTTTTTGAGTCTGTACTGGAGTATATGTACTATTTTTCTGGAAAATAATACCATCTCTCGTTATGGTACAACTTCCATCATTGTCTAGCAAGAAATCTAGTCCTATTATAAAGTCTGTATTTATATTAAGATCTCTTACCAAAATTTTATTTACTTTATAACTTGGGTTGTAAAATTTTGAACAAGTATTAATAAAACTTACTGATGCGTCTTGGAGGTAGTATTTGTATACATTGTGTGTTCCATCCATTTGCATCGCCGTTGAAGGTTTAGCTAGAGTTTTAATTAAATTGTTCGGAATGATCTTTTTATTGAGAATACTATTTGTACACCCGGTATCTACCAAGGCTAAAGTAGTAATCTCATAGTTTTTAGTCCTTATTTTGGTTAACAATTTTAGAGAACTAAATTTTTTGTTTTCATTACATATTAAAGTCTCATAGTTGTTTATTAGTTCTAATGTTTGTTCTGTAGCTAATTCTTCTTCTAGTTGATCTGTTTGACTAGCTAAAACACTTTCTCCTTCTTTCTGCTTACCCTTTTCTATTTGGGCAATTTTGACTTCTAGAGAGTTTATACGGGTTTCTAAAGTCATTACTCTTACTGCTAGTGTAGTATCTTCTGGTACTTTTCTAATTGTTTCTTTAGGACTTATTATAATACCAAATTCTTTTTGTAAGCATTCTATGCAGCCTTCCAAATAACAATTCTTGCACTTAGCTCTTTTGTTTCTGCTAGGAAACCATCTGCATATGCAAAGAAGTCAGGCTATCTAGACCTTTATTTCTTTCGAATAAATGGTCACATTCTATATTTGTGTTTACTAGATTATTGAAATCTAAGTCTAGCTGTTCTATTCCTATTTCGTTTATGAATTCGTCTGCTTCTGAATCAGAAGAGTCTATCTTACTGTTTTCTCTTGTTTCTATACTTACTACTGAATAGATACTTTCTGTATCCGACATATATTCGTCTACGTTAATTAGAGTTTCTTGAAAATCTTCTATTAGCTGTGAATTTCTAGTATTATTATTTATTCTTTTTGGGCATGTATTGGCTAAATGCTCTATACTGCCGCATGTAAAACACTCTAACTTATTTTTATAAGTTCTATCGTTTCTATACTTTCTTATGTGTCTATTTTTATCTAGGTATGGTTTCTTAGCTGATGATTTTCTCAGGAAATACTTCTTTTTCTTATATTTATCATAATCTTTGTAACCATATCTATTATATTTCTTTTTATATTTATTTCTTTTCTTTTGAGGGTCTTTATCATAACTTTGTGTCGTATATATTACACTTTTGCAGAAATTTAATTCGTTCTGTTTTAACTGTTTCTGGATTTACAAATGAGTGCATTTCTCTTGTAAGATCTCCATTACATGTTGGATTCTGTGTCCTATTGACCATTTTGCAGTAGGGTTTTGTATTACCCCATCGCGCTTATTCCAACGTTCTTCTATTTCTCTTCCTAATGCTCCGGATAGTTTATTAAAAAGTTTCTTACCTAATTCTTGGTCAAACGAGTTTCCACTAATTGTACAATAGTAGAAAAAATCGTTTAAGAATTTCTTAATATATACCCAGTTACTTATACTCAACTGTTCTAGTTTAATTAGAGCATTTCTTTGTAGAATTACTAACCCACTATTCGGGTCTTCTCCTGTAATTAGAGTATGCATTTTATTGGTAAAATTATACGGGTTTACCCCCATGGCTACTAGTTGGTAAAATTCGTTTTGAAAGTCTGTTTTATAGGCTTCCCATAGAGCCTTAGTCGATTCTCCTAAGAAAGTCTCTAGGTATTTATACATAGTTTCAGCGTCGGTTTCGGTATAGTTTTGTATATAATCTGCTACTACTATACCTTTCCATAGATCTATTACAGAGTTCCATCTCTGTGGATCATGGGCTGCTATGTTTAGTATTTTTCCTCTATTACCACCCTCTTGTAGAGTGATAGGTTCTTCCAAAGGCATTCTCCTGCCTGAGGGTTTTACTTGTTCTCCTGTGGTTCTAAATACTCTTCTTCTCGGTATATTTCCGGTACTAGTATCTACTGTATACTGTTCTCCTGTAGTTCTTTGGAAAGGGCTAGAGCTTGAAGCACTAGTCTCCATTAGTTCTTTTTGGCTAATTTCTGAATTAGTCTCACATTCTTCTTCATTAAAATTCAGGTCTTTCCAGATTTCTTCAAACATGTTTGTTTTTTCTTTTGAAATTCGTTCTTCTTTATATCCTGTGTTATCAGTTCTTTTATCACATATTTTAAAATGTTCTATTGCAGGGTTTAAATCTAGATTGTCTAATTTACAACCTTTACATTTAAAAAGTAACTCATGTTTTTTCTTTTTCAGGTCTATTGCCCTTTCTATGACAGCGTCTACTTCATAATCTTCTTGGATTATCTCTATGTTCATGAAATTTATCATTTCACCTTCTTCTATAGTGCTTTCTTCCTCACAATTCTTTTGAGGATTGTAATTATAGTCTGTAAATCTTATAGATGTTTCTCCTTTAGGGTTTGTATATTCTAAATGAGAAGTGGGCTGTAATATTTTACCTTTTGTGTTGAACTGATCTAACTTCCATTCTAAACCAGCATATTCTTCTGGTCGAATCTTTGTAGGTTTTATTAAATTTATACCTTTATTACTCATTAACTCTACTACATCATTGATTCTTATTTTAAATTTTGTATTACTACTAGTTGTCATTTTTCCTAGAAATCCTAAGCATAGTAGAATATTGTTACCGCTATGCATTTCTTCATAGCCTTTAGTCTGAATTCCTATTTTAATGTGTTTACCAAATTCTGATAAATTCATTAAGAAATCTGGACTGATATACAATATTCCTCCATTATCAGTCATATCTATTTCTGTGGGTCAAGGGTAATACATGAATATAATGCATGAATGATAATAAAACATTCTGAGCTTATTGGAGTGACGTAATGCCACTTCACCTTCGATTAACATTATGAATACCAACATCTTTTCCATATACCTCAAGGATTTGAGAACATATTTAGACATGATTTGAACAGATGAATGAATAACATGAACATCCTTAACTACTAAGAGTAGAATCATTTATGAGACAATATTACGTTTACGTTTCGTACTTAAAACATGTCAAAAGAAAGAAGAATTTGTCTTAACATAGTTGTGTCGAGTCACCTAACAACACAATTCATACGGCTCGTCTAACACCTCATATTCCAAGAACTACTCTTCTTCTACCTTATTTCTCTTCAGAGAAATCCCAGATTCAACACACGACAAAATGGAACAACGAGATCAAAGCAGTGGGTAAAACATATATCTTGTTCTTGAGATTATTATTGAGGTTACATTGCTGCTCAAATCTGGAAAATATATGTTGTTGCCAAGATTTTTTTAAGAGAAAATTATGCTCTAAAACCGTGTAAGGAAATGTCTCAAAAAGAATTCAATTCACAACATGTAAAGTACTACCTAGAATTTCATTGCTCCTTTCTTTTAATCTCAGTGGTGTACGCTTTCCCCTCCTTCGGAGGTGTCCCTATTAAAAGGAAAAGACATGACACATATAATACCTTCCTTTGTATGGCCCTTGGGCAATGTTAAAGTACAACGAAGGCGGTAATACGGAACTGGAAGATCTACGGTTCCCCAAAAGCCGAAGGCACAAGGTGTCCAAGCACATCGTCCTATGGAAGGAAGAGATCCTCATGTCAAGGTCTCAAGGAAGAGGAAAAAGGGCGCTGCCTCATCTTCTGACTGGCCAACGGGGAAGACTCTGACTCTGAACTGGCGCTAGCCCCGGGCATAGATTCTTAACGTTTTTGGATATAAATTGATGAAGTTATCTACTGCCTCCCTTTTGCTTCTCTAATAAATATAATCCCTTATTAATGAAATTCTAATGTATTGCCACCACACCATGCAATTGGCAAGTCATATACCCACTTATCATCATTGAGCCACGTGGAGACCAACAAAATGATAATTATCCACTTAATCCTAATTAATAGCATAATTAACTTTGTACTCTCCCACTTATTACAATATTTAACCAATTATACACATAATTTATTTCTTGATCTCAATTCACTTAAAAAATAGATCATTTTTGACACCTCATATACTCTTTATCATGATCATGAAATATGATACTAGTCCGTAACCTCTTTCGGTACGCATAAAATATTATTCTCAATTCCCGTCATCACATTTTGTACGTCCAAAATTATTTCGGGGTTTTATCCTTTCATAGACTAAGCTCTTTGTTTGCATACGTGACTATGACATAAATCCTCCAAGGCTCGGGTCTACTTGCATATGTCTAGTTGTTCAAACCATCGCCCGTAAGTACGGGGTGTTAAAAAAAGAGTGTCCATTTAGTCATTTGCACACCCCTTAAGAAATACTAACTTCTAGGCAAAAATAGGTAATTTGATTATAATGCCCCTAATTAAATATGTATTGAGATTTCGTCACATAACACTTAATAAGGGAAAATACGTAAATATAAGATTAATTCTTTTTTGATTTGGTAAGTGAACACTCTTTTTGAATAAAAAATAAAGGCTAAATGAAAAAATAGGTATTACCCGTTCATAACAACCTTACTCAAATATTAATTATTTTTATTTTTTATTTTTCCCACTTTTATTGCTAGTCATTTATTTTCATAAAGCTATCTAAATGCTTTATTATTATAAAGTCACATATAAAAATAGAATTTCTAAGTTAAATAATAATAGATCTAGCATTTTGACCAAATATTTTAAAAATTTACAATATTGATATAGAATATTACATCAGTACATATTTTGAAAATTTAAAAAAAATTCATGAAAAGATCT
Organism: Anisodus acutangulus; assembly: GCA_029783415.1. Classification (NCBI taxonomy): domain Eukaryota; kingdom Viridiplantae; phylum Streptophyta; class Magnoliopsida; order Solanales; family Solanaceae; genus Anisodus; species Anisodus acutangulus. Next base: position 19,854,428 of record CM056507.1, on the reverse strand, counting down.
GCGGATATTTGTATCCCATTAGACAATAGTTTCCATCTTGTAAGAGCCAAAATTTATTATGGTATCTATGCTTTCTTTAATTTTGATTACTGAAATATGAACATTTTTAAGATTTTAAATTTAAATAATTTTATTATTATTTATAACATAAAAAAAATAAAACATCAAATAACAGTACGTGGCTGTAAAAATAAAAATAGTTTAGAACAAACAAGATTGTTATAGAGAGATTTGACTATATTTTTTTGGATAGTTGCTTGTTAAAAAGTCTCGGTTGGTCCAAATTTTAAGGGATTGAAAAATATGGGCTGTTAGGATGGTAAAAATTTCATGAGATACCTTATTTGAATACTGTTATTTAACTTGTACCTAATTTTTAAAGATTTTATAACTTTCGAATAACTTTAAATATTTGAAGTTACAAGTGATTGAAGTTTAAATAAAAATAGCTAAAATTTGCAATAATATTAAATCAGATAGAGTATATATGCGTGAACTTCAATCATATATTTCTGAACTTCAATCATATAAAATTTCAGATATTTTATCTATTGTTTGGCTTTGTTAAATTTAATTTTAGACACACATCTAAAATTACTTGAAAGAACTAGAATTATCAATCCGTTAACTTAAATGGTGATCCCGAAATCGCTTATTTGTCCAGTTTGGCCGTTAGGATGGACCTAGTGGGCCAATTATTAATAATAGACTGATTCGATATTCTTCACTCCCTCGTGCAAACTTGGAACTCTTTTCAGTGATCAATGGCGGGTTCTTTACAATTCACTGCATCACCTTTCAAACCTCTGCAATTTCATTCGGAAACGGTGCCGGATTACGCTTCCAGATGGGGCAGTATTCCCTGTTCCGCTGCCTCACCGACCAAAAGCTACAACATCACTCTCCTCCCTGGCGATGGTATTGGCCCTAAAGTCATATCTGTTACTAAAAATGCCCTCCAACTCGTCGCCTCCCTCGAAGGTATTCATTGTTCAAATAGAGGATTAGAATGTGTTATAGTATCGCGAGTCATTTGAACCCAGCACTTTACATTTGCAGAGCATAAATTTATATATAAACATCCACGAAATTGTAAGAATCATAGATATGAATCCATAACTTTAATATAATGGATTTAATATTAAAAACCTTAAAGGTTGAACCCAGAAAACTTAAATCCTGAATCTGCCTTTGCTTGTAATGCTTCGGAGTTGAACAGTTTTTTCTTTGTTCATTTATTAAAAAAATTACTTATAGTGATTTTCAGGTATGAAGGGGAGCCTTGGATTAACTGGTAAAGTTGTTGCCGGAAACAGCTTCTTGCATAAATGCAAGTTAAGGCTGCGTACAATAGACCCTTGTGGTCCGACCCTTCCCCGACCCGCGCATAGCGGGAGCTTAGTGCACCGGGCTGCCTTTTTTTTATAGTGATTTTCAGGTAGGGAAGTGTTAAGAAATGGATGTCTTGGGACAGGTAAGTAATTTGTATGTTCCATTTTGAATTTTTGTTCTTCTACTATTACTCTTTGGGAGTTAAAATGCTGATCTTTTTGTTTGAGTAGGAATTTAGGACATTTTCTAAGTATTTTTAACTAGTATAAATGTTGTAACTTTATGTCCAAGTTCACACTGAAACTTGCCGCACAGCCTGGCCCGAACAAAGCTGTTGTTTCCATATGGAAATTAGATTTGTTGACCCTAGTATTACCAGAGGTGGATCCATGATTTAAGCTTTATGGGCTCAATCTTTAAGGTTCTCAGCATTGAAGCCATTATATTCTTAAAAGTATGAGTTCATATCTACTATTTGTTTACAATACTTAATGGATTTTTACACAAATTTATATTCCGCGTTAAAAGTATTGAGTTCAAATGAATCCGGTAACATCAAGAAACATCCTCCCCTGGGTACTACGCTCCACCTAATTTATATGTGGTGACTTTAACGCTTCATTTGAATGTTTTTTGGGGGTTAAGGCTTTAACTGTTGGAAATGTAATAGGATTTGAAATCGGGTTTGAAGAGATGCCTGTGGGAGGGGCTGCCTTGGATGCTGTAGGAGTGCCATTGCCTGATGAGACTCTTAAGTCTGCAAAGAAATCTGATGCTATTCTTCTTGGAGCAATTGGAGGGTAACTACATGGATAGGGTCTTCTTCTGAACATTTTGTTGTATTTCATATGGTTGTTTATTTTAATTAAATCTCATATTTCTAGTTTCTCGTGTTGGATTTTTCTTGCATCTGAATTCAAAGATACAAATGGGACAATAATGAAAGACATTTGAAGCCCGAGACTGCATTGCTTCACCTTCGAGGAGCCTTGCAGGTCTTTGCTAACTTGAGACCAGCAGCTGTTTTACCACAGGTAATTCTGGTTCAGTTGCTTAAGACTGTCATATCAATTTTGTTTTATCCAGAAAAAATAAGAAGACTGTCATATCAATTTGAGAGTATTTCTCAACTGCTAACTGGGTATATATTTTTGGCTTACAAGTTTTTGTCATAGTGAAAATCGCAACTGATAAATCTCAAATTCAGCATAATGAGGAAAATCGTCTAATTGAATTCTGGATATAGGATTCTTTTGACACACCTATTAGCATTTTAATAAATAAAGTTTCTACATTTACTAGTCAGAGACATGGAAACATGTATAAAAAAAATGACCAGAACACTACCTTGAAGACATGAGCTAGTCGTGTAAATTTAGTCTCTCTTCTACAAAGATATCAATCAATATCATTCATAACCAAACAGGAAACTTAATCTTTCATGAACTTGTCTTTCAAATTATTCAATGCGTAATTACATTCTGAGGTTCCGTGGGATTCTGCATATTCATATTCCTCACTTAATGCAGTTGGTAGATGCTTCATCTTTGAAGAAAGAAGTTGGTGTAGACCTAATGGTTGTTAGGGAACTTACAGGAGGTTAGTTTGGAATGATCACGGCCGTTGATATTCAAATCAAATTCCATCATCTTTAGTTTAGTGCAACTTACTGTTTTTCTCCTAACCTTAATAGGTATTTATTTTGGTAAACCAAGAGGTGTCAGCACTAATGAAAATGGTCAGGATATAGGTTTCAACACTGAGGTGTATGCCGCATATGATGTAATTTGCCCCGAAAATCCCTCCTGCTGTGCTTGCTAAATACGACAAAATGTCTAGTATGTTGTCCAGTAGTCCAGTAAAAGGATCTTGTCCCTCTTCCTTTCTTTCTTTTTAATTTTTTTTTCATGATAGCTTTCAAGTGAATGCTGACTTGAGATCGCATTGGAGAATATGATAAAGGTTTCTGTTTCTTTCTAGTTTTTGATTGGAAGAGTAGTTCAATTGTGTCATTTCTGATTGTTTGGCTAGAAACTGATACTTTCGTTGAATTAATTCCATTTGCCATGGCTTCTTTACTTCTATTACTTCTTTTTTTGGATTGCTTTCTTTGAGCCTTCTTTTTTCGGATTGCTTTCTTTGAGCCGAGGATCTATCAGAAACAACCTCTCTACCTTTAATGTAGGGGTAAGGTCTGCGTACACTCTATCCTCCCCAGACCTCACTTGTGGGATTACACTGGGTATGTTGTTGTTGTTGTAGTTCCATTTGAGAATAAGGTATTATTTTCTTTTAATATTTAGATGGGATTAACTGCTAGTTTTAGCAAGTGGTTTTGTTTACTCCAGTTGTGTGCAGTTTCTGAAATTTATCCATCCGTATAAGAATTTATTAACTTGGAACTATAGTCAAACATCATTGTGTATTTTGCTGATCCAACTTTACTCTTTATTCTTTAATTGTCCTACAATCACTGTTAAAGTCCACAAGGAAACTACATCCAATAATGTCTTACGACTACTAAAAGTAGGAGTGATATCAGACTTATTGAGATCAATTTATTAACATGAAATATGTCCCCAACATTTACATTAGTAGTATTCGGCTTAATTTCTTTTCAGATTGACAGAATTGCTCGCATTGCAGAGTGGAGGAAAACTCTGTAGTGTGGATAAAGCAAATGTTTTGGAGGTAAAAGCTAATCCCCCTCCCCCCCCCCCCCATTCCTCAACCCTTCTTTTCCTTCTTCCTATATCTGCCTTCAACATTCTTGTCGAATTCCTTTTGTTTTAATAAGACCAGTAAATCTGTTAATAGTTGCACCAACACGGTGCCAGAAAAGTCTTGACTACATATATGATTTATCTTTAAAAGAAAAGAGAGAGAGAATCTAGTCAACTACCCAACTACCTATGCAAAAAGGTATCTATTCTCTATATCAGAAGTAAACTAGAATTAGAAAGGAACTCGTTATTCTCCAAAATTATCTTTCAACACTTTGAACTGTTTCATGTATCTTTTTACCCCTTCAGCAATCGATGCTGTAAAAGAATTGTACTATAGACTAAAGTTATCATTGTATACTCTAATTTCGGCTACTTAAAATTGCAACTGGGAGACCATAAGATGAAAAGAGAGTATTGAGGTTGACTTCTTTAAGGGTGATTTCTTGTTCTATTATGCTTTTCTTTTCTTATTGTTCCCTTAGTGTCTTTAATTTGGGGATACTTCATTCCCGTGAAAGTGGCTTTAAGATGGGGATATGTGAAGTATACAAAAACTCCGATTCCCTTGAAAATGCAGGGATCCAAGGAACTCTAGCTGGGTATCTAGGTCATAGACATCTAGCATGTTACACCTTAGGCCAAAGAGGATAGGCTGGGTTGTGGAAAGAATAAAACCCCCTTATAAAATTTAACATTGTGTTATACAACGTTTGGTTCAAGTTTTTCATTGTTACATAACTAATACCTGCATAAGTTATACAGAGATCTACGTGTTATTTTATGCGGGGACAGGGAATAAGAATGTGGGATTAGCAATACATGGATTAAAATTATTAAATGACAAAAATAACCTTTCATGTAGACGAATATTTTATTTTGTTAAGAAGATATAAACATATCTTAAAATATGCACTGCATTAGTAAAACAAACCCAACAACTAATAATAAATAAACCCTATTTTACAATCCAGGCATTACTAACCCTTGCATTACAAACTTGCTTCTACACCAAAAGACCACTCTAGAGTGCTAACATGATGCTTTTCTCTTTTTTGGGTTGAGTCTTTATCAGGGTGCTATCAATTATGTTTTACTCCCAACAATTCTGATTAGAACTTTTTGCAAATCTATCCTAGCCGAAGTAACCCATTATGATTTCGGGAATCGCACCACAATCTGATTTGTTTGATGGTTTTTAAAATGCTTTAGAGGGAGGATACCTTCTTGGTATTCGATTAATAAACGTTTACCTTATAAAAAAGAAATGCTTTAGAGGGAGGATACAATTTGCACTTGTCTGCGAAATAGGATATTCTCAATGGGAAGTTACAGTATTAAATGTTAAGATGTACTTGAACTATATCTGGATTTTTGAGCTTGATTGCTCCTTGTAGACCGTCTGCTTTTCGGGAAATAATTATGCATAAGCAACATAGTGATGGAGTTAATAATATTTACATATTGGCCAGGCATCTATGTTTTGGAGGAACAGAGTAACAGCAATGGCCTCAGAGTATCCTGATGTAGAGCTCTCTCACATGTACGTTGATAATGCAGCGATGCAACTTGTTCGCAACCCAAAGCAGGTTTCACTTACCTTTGGAATATATTCTTACAATTTTTATAACTCATGTTTAAGCATAGGACACCGATGACACACTAGTCCATGGAGTTGATCCTCTAAACAATCATGATGCAGTTTGATACAATTGTGACAAATAACATTTTTGGTGATATCCTGTCCGATAAGCATCAATGATTACAGGAAGTATCGGTATGCTTCCATCTGCCAGTGTTGGTGAAATGGTATTGCCAGATAGTCTCCTTTATTTGGAAATATTGATTTTTTTCCTTCTCACCACAAATTCTTTATTTTATCATCACCAACAATGCAATATCTAAATGCACTTGGTTTCGTAGAAGATAGAGCAGAATTAAAGAGTCCTGAGCAGCCCTTGCACAACCCTCCATGATATTTTGCTTCTGGAATATAAGAGGGCTGAATCAACCCTATAAGTAGAAATAATTAAGATCCTTTCTGCTTAAGAATAGAGTAGATCTCTTGGGGCCCTATAAGCAGAAAGAATTGAGATCCTTTCTGCTTAAGAATAGAGTAGATCTCTTGGGGTGTTTAGAAACAAAGTCAAACAGGATAGAGTTGATAAGCTGAGAAGATTTTTAAGTGCTGAGTGATCCTGCTTTCCTGACTATAATGTGGAGCCTAATGGAAGAATTTGACTATGCTTGAAACACCAAAACGTGAACATTACAGTTCTACTGGAACAACCACAAATGGTTCATTGCTATGTTGAGGACAAGGGGTCAGCTTTCACTGCATACATGTCCTTTATATATGGATTGAACAGAAACACATGTAGGAAGGACATATGGGAGAGCTTGAGGGTGATGCATACTTCTATGGCAGAGCCCTGGATTATACTTGGAGAATTCAATACTGGCATGTTAGTCCATTACACAATAAATGGAGCTCCAATTCAACAAGCTGAAATACAAGATTTTCTAGACTGCATTGAGGACCTGGAGGTTGGTCATTTGCCTAGAAGGGGAACTGATTACTCTTGGTGCAACAAGCGAGATACTACAGTCAGGATTTACAGTAGGATTCACTGGATGCTAGGGAATCCACAATGGTTTAAGAAGTATGGCAATGTAGAGGCATTCTTTGGCAATCCAGAATGTACAAATCACTCCCCAATCATTATCACCACTACTGTGAGCTATCAACCATGTCTCAGACCTTTTAGGCTACTGAATGTGCTGCTACACCAGGACAATTTCGTAACACTGGTCAGTTAGGTTTAGGGTCAACACATACCTGAACATACCATGTTCAGAGTCTGGACGAAGTTGCAAGCTTTGGGTACACAATCCAAGTATCTGAACAAAGAAATGTCATCTCTTGAAGGTAAGATTGGTGCCTTGAGGGAACAATTACTGGATTCTAAGAGAATTTGAAGGCTAACCTATTTGATGATTCCTTTATCAATACTGAAAGAGAACTACTACTACAAATCCAGAAGTGGGATGGACTACATGAACAAGTGTTGAGACAGAAGTCCAGGGCAACATGGATTGCACATGGAGACCAAAACTCTTAAGTTCTTCCATGCACACCTCAGAGCAAGATATGCTAGAAATGAAGTGGCGTACATCTGCAATGGCTAAGGTATTCAGAGTCACAAACCCCAATTTGATAAGCACGAGTTCACCACATTCTTCAAACAAATTTTGGGAACATCTGCTGCAGTACTACCCTGTATTGACCCTAATATTGCTAGGGATGGACCCCTGCTTAACTCCCGAACAATAGAGAGGCAGATGCTAGTGCCAGTTGTAAGAGAAAATATCATCTCCACCTTGCAAAACCTGCCTAGTGACAATGCCCCTGAAATTGATGGCTTTCTTGCAGAATTTTCAAAGAATATTGGCATGTGGTTGGAGAAAAGGTAACACATGTTGTATTACAATTCTTTGAGAGTGGAAAATTACTTAGGAGCATAAACTGCACTACTTTCACTCTAGTACCTAAGGTGACTACTCCAAATTATGTAAAAGATTTTATACCTATTGCCTGTTGCTCTAATATGTACAAATTGATTTCCAAGATTATGACTGGCAAACTGAAAACTGTAGTTGATTACTTCGTAGGGTCATCACAATCACCATTCATAGAGGGGAGTAACATCCTAGATAGTGTTATTGTTGCACATGAATTAGAGAAAGGGTATGGCCAGAAGCATGTCTCCCCAAGATGTTTCATGAAAATAGACATCAGAAAAGCCTATGACCTTGTAAAATTAAGGTTTCTAAGGATGATACAGATAGAGTTTGGGATCCCTAACAAGATGGTGGAGTGGATCATGACATATGTTACAACCATTAGTTATTCTTTATTGATTAGTGGTGGTCTAACTAAGGTGTTTCAAGCTAAAGAAGGGACTGAGATCCTATGTCACCTTATTTGTTTATGCTGGTTATGAAATATTTGAACAGGTCCCTCAAGCAGCTAAGACATGACTCTAATTTTAACTCACCCTAAATGCTCCAAACAAGAACTGGTCCATATATGCTTTGCAAATGATCTGATCATGTGTTGTAGAGAAGATAGGGGATCCATTCAATTAATGATGAAATTTTCAGCACTTCTCAACTGTATCTGGGTTACAGGCTAATTTAGACAAGCTGTCTCTGGATTACATGCTAATTTAGACAAGAGTTCTTTCTATGTTGCCGGGGTCAGGATTTTAAGGAACAAATACTGCAGGATATGAAATTTACTATTTTCAAATATTTAGGTGTGCCTTTGTCCTCCGGGAAGCTTACCATTCAACAATGTATGCCTCTAGTTGAGATAATTATTGCCAGAATCAGGTGTTCATCTTTAAAGTTATTATCATACAGTGGTAGGCTAAAGTTGATTAAGAGTATTATTTTTGAAATGCAAATCTATTGGGCTCAGGTATTTCTTCTACCAAAAAAGGTCATTGCAATAGTGACAACAACATGTAGAGTTTTCCTCTGGTTAGGCAGTAATGAAAGCTCCAAGAAGGCTCTGGTTTCTTGGGATACCATGTGTCTTCCAAGATCAGCCGGTGGTCTCAATGTTATTAATTTTGAAACCTGGAACAAAGCTGCCATATGCAAATTATTATGTGCATCATCTCACAAGAAGAAAACTCTTTGGGTACAATGGATACATAGTTTCTACATCAAAGCTAGAGACCTGACTGAACTTGCAACTCCTAAGCAAGCATGCTGGCTTGTTAGGAAGATTTTTGATGCTAGAAATTGGTTCCCTAATGCAGATCTTATAAGTTATCTTGAGCAGTTCTCAGTTGGAGGGAATTTCAGTATCAAGAGGCATATATCTCACTCATTCCTCAACACCCTAGAGCTGATTGGAGAAACCTAGTTCTGTCTAAAGGTGCAATTCCAAGGCATCAATTCATGATATGGCTAGCAGTACAGAATAGACTAGCTACTGTAGACAGACTGGCCAAGTGGGGAACACAATTATCTCAGAGTTTTGCTCTATGCAACCCATTAGAGGTGGAAACAATGGAACATCTTTTGTTTGCCTCCATGTACTCAAGGTTCATATGGTCCACTTTACTCACTTGGGTGGGCACCAAGGCAGATTGATTATCAAAGTATGTCAACAATAACATGCCTAGAGCAAGTATAATGGGATTAATTGTAGCAGCCACTGTGTACCAGATCTGGGCAGAAAGAAATGCAAGCAGATTTCAGGCCAAGTCTAGACCATCCTTTCAGGTCATTAGAGGTATCATCTTGTAATTACGTATCAAAGGGCAAAAAGATTTGTAAATGGAGTCGTCTGTTAGCTAATTTAAATACTTATCCTATATAGGCTATCAATTGATCTATGTAATAGTTAGATAGAATTCATGACGACTGACTTTAAGTCAAAGAAAGAGCTGGTTGTGTATAAACTAATTACTTGGTTGAATAAAATTTTTTCATTTGATCAAAAAAAAAAAGTAGCAGTTTCCATTCATAAAATTTTAAATATCTTTTTACAAATAAAATTTATGTCCCAATAGAATTCAACTTTAAATTTTCATTGTTTTCCTTTCCCTATCAATTTCCTAATTCCCTGGTATAATGGAAGAAGAAAAATAAAATAAAGAAAAGACACTTTAAACCTGTTTCGAAGGCCACCTTATAATTAGATTTAGGTTTAATTGCGTATAATTATACAAAAGTCTCGACTTCGAGTTCTTCTGGGTATGAAGTCATTTTTGTTAGAGAGCGCTTTTCCCCTCAATGTGAGATTTTTGATGCGAATTTAAATTTTATCGGGCTCCAATACAGATATTAGAGACTGAATGAGAAATAAAAAAATATAATTTTATTTGTTTGTCTAGCCAAGTAATTACTCAATCAATACATAAATTGAGTGGGTGCACTCTTCAATTCTCACATAAGAGCAAAGAATTGGTGGTAACTTTATGGTTCATTATTAGTGACTTCACATTCTCTTTGTTCATTTTTAATAATTCTTATATATACATATATTTGTCATATATTAGAACTTATTCACATGTTCATCTAAAAAAGTATTCAAATTTTTAATAATTACCTTTTATTTAAAATAGAAAATATCAAACTATGTATTTATGCATCTGCAACCAAATATGACACCGAAGATTATACCGTAATCACGTTATAACAAATAAAAAGATACTCTCTGCGGATCGAAAAGAGTGTCCATTAGCCATTTGCACATCTCTTAAAAAATATTAATTTATAGGTAAAAATAAGTAATTTGACTAAAATGCCCATAATTGAATATGTATTTGGGTTTACTACTTAATAAGAGCAAATCTGAAAAAGTAAGGTTAATTCTTTCTTGATTTATTAAGTGTAAACTCTTTTTGAATAAAAAATAAAGGCTAAGTGGACACTATTTTTTTATCCGAAGAAAGTAATTATAATTGACTACTTCATTTATCTCAATTTATATGACATCATTTCTTTTTTGATCTGTCCAAAAACTAATATCAACTTTCTGTATTTAAAATAATTTAACTTTGGGGAGTACATGATTTTCAACATTTCCTTTGGACTACCTTTACCAATTTTTTTTTTAAAAAGGTAAAAATCCTTTGGACTGCTTTCTATGGACGTACACTACTAAAAAATAGAATTATCTACTAACTTCATCGCTAATGCGTCGCTATATTGCTCGTAGCTAACAAAAATTTATGATAATCCGTTGCTAGTCCATCGTTAAATAAGATTGCGACGGATTTTATTATTTACCTACGAAATTTTTCCGTCGCTATACCCTGGTTTTTTTAGTAATGCTACTAGCCATTACTGACGTGAAGATCATGAATTTTGAGATAGGATAAATCGTTATCCCTTAAATGTTGGGGTGCATGGTTATCTTCAAATGTCTTATACCAAATACATTGGATGACTCTTCGGCTCGCGATGTTTTGTGTGTGTTCGGAATGATGTCCGACACTCGTATCTGGAAACGGATTTGCATAGTGCTTCGTCTTACCGGGCACAGTCTCCGGACCCTTCTACTTGTCTCTGTCTTGATTCTTCCCTGCCACGTGTGCCAATCTTATGACCCGGCACATTTTGACCAATACAGGCGTGTTAAGGAATTTCATTAACCGCATATTATATTTGTATTATCATTAAGATAATTGTAAATTTATTTTAAGGTTATCCTGATATAGTTAAGCCCTCAACTTGTTGAGTCTCATCTCTTGATCATCACCTCTTATAGTAGTGTATAAAGAGAACTTCTTCTCTTCCCTAATGGCAGTGAAACACATCCTCTTTCCCTGATCTAATAATACAGATATACTCTAAACAACATTTCCCTACAACTTAAACATGTTTGCAAAGTTTTGTCTCCTCTTCCAGCTTTTAACTTGGCACAATAAACTAAAGCTTAAAATTGGAAACGAAAATATGCAAGGCTCAGAGCTAGAGATCTCAGTAAAAGAAAAACATAACAACTTGTTCAAAGATTCAGATGGTGCAACCATACGAAGTTCATAAACAGATCAAATAAATTAATAGAGGGTCATAAACATTTTTGCTTAGAGTAAACCACCAGTATAAGGGACTGTTGTGTCAGGCAGCCAAAAATCCCCTACTATAAAATTGGAAACTGTGAAGGTACTAGCATTTGTGCTATCAATCACATGATAACCAGGCCAAGTTACCCTATTGCTCGTGTTCGATCCAGGGCCTGTGTTGTTATATTCAGCATAATATAACGTACTTAGTGCAAAATCGCCAGACCAAGCTGCCCAACCAGCAGGATTTATCAAGCTATCCATGAAAGATTGCATATAAACTGTTCTAGAATACTCCTTCCATGGCCTACCTGTTAAAGATAAAATTAAGTAAATAAGTGTTCTCTCTCTTACCATTTACGTAGCTTTTATATGATATAATAACACACTTTAATATAGTATCAGAGAAATGCGAAGGTAGGGTGTCTCATGACCATCCACTGTTTAATAGTTTAAACTTTTAGATGAGATAACAACCCACTTCAACTTTACCTAAATATGTCTTTGTAGTGCCATTGCTTGAGGCTAGATCCGCCGCAGCTTGTATAGTGCAATTATGAATTGATGTGCCAGTATTCTGGTTTACATCAGTCCTGCCCTGTGCAGTAATTGCATTAAACTGGCCTTGTAATGGAAGTCGAGGATATATGTTACAGTTTTGGAAAACTACTGCAGCATTTCCAAATATGAAATCGACTGTTCCATATATGTCACATTCCCTGTAGAATTGTCTCAGTGAATGTGTGTACAAAGTGTCTTGATACCCTTCAAAACTGCAATTGTAAAATGTGGATAGATCAGCACCATTACGAACTGCTACTGCTTGGTGTTTTGTTGCTCCAGCTGTGTTCTGAACCGTAATATTCACCCCCAGAAATCCTTGCCCATCTACAACTGCATCATTTATTTTTAAATGAGTTTAAATTCTATGCATGGATGGTTTAAAAGTATTTACAACAATAAGATAACTTATAAGGAGATTATATTAAATCTCTACAATAAATATTACTCGTTCTGTTTCGACTTACGTGTCTTAATGTTTTTGGTCAAAATGTTTCAAAAATAATAACACCTTATACACACACATATTTAGCAAATATTTTCTTTAACATTCTCATTTTATGCTTAATAAAATTCCCTCATATGAATAACATAAAATGTTTAGCCTTTTGCACACCTATTAAATAGGCTATTTTGGAACATGCATTAACTAAGAACGTAATTGACTGTGTTAAACTTTATCTCGTCTCAAATTAGTCATAAGAAATTATATAGACTTTTGAGAAATTTGTGTAGATTATTTGTTACTCCCTCCGTCTCCCTCCGTCTAAAATTATCTGTTGTGGTTACTAAAAATCGTTGAGTAAAATTATTTATTATTTTAGAAGTTTAAGACATAATTAATTATTTTTTCTCCATTAATTTACCCAAGTAGAATTTTGATATTTATGGAGATGACACATAAATATAATAAATATTAATTGAGATATATTATAACTTAGACATAAATAAGAGTAAAGTAGACCATATACCCCTCCTAATTAATATTTATTAAGAGTCGTGTAAAACAAAAAAGCGATAGATAATTTGAGATGGAGGGAGTAGCAAGGGTAAGTTTGAAAAAAGAACTAGTGTCTTTCGTATTTGAAAAAAAAACCATTTTGAACCAAATAATTAAAAAAGATCACAGACACTAGAGATCCAATAATGTTTATTGATAACTTGAAGATTAAATTAGCAATTCAATACTTACCGAACGTGGCAGAATTAAAGGTTGTCCATCCATCAACTACGCTGCGATTACCTGTGATAATGGTCTTATTAATTCCATCACCAACAATCATCAAATACTTCTTGTTGCTAGCAATGGAAACATACTCTTGGTAAACACCAGCAACTACATATATCATGTAATAACCGTTGCCTGCTTTCGTATTATTTGGTGCAGCTGCAATGGCGTCATTAATGGCTGTGTAATTCCCAGATCCATCTTGATTTACCACTACCATTTGTGTCATGTTGACCGCACTTCCACTAATTTGCAAGAGTTTTCGTCCCCCTCTACTTCTCTCGAAAATCATTTTCTCCCTCCAACTTTGCTCATCGCGTAGAAACCTGCTTTTGGCGGGTGAAAGATTAGGATGCCAACCGTTTTTAAATAGCGCGAGAGAGACACTATGCATCATGCTACCATTAGTAAGTATACGGAAAATGTCATTTTTTATGTTTGAAGCTGAAGGAGTGATTTGAAGGCTATCCAAACAAGTTTGTTGATTGGTTATGGATGCACTAAGCAATGTTTCTACATCATCAAATTTTGAACCTCTAAGGGTATTTCCTGTTTGGCTGGTAATGCCGTTGACATTGGATAAGAAATCAAGATTTAGGTCAAGGAGTAATTGGCAATCTTGGAGCACATAGATGGTACTTTGATCATAATTAGATGCATTTTTGGAGTTTAAATAACTATTGATTAAATTGAGAAAATGTGTAGTTGCTGATAAGGATAGGTGGATAGACAACTTTCCAGAGTTATATGTGTTTGTGGACTCATTGTGAGGAAGAAAATATTTGCAAAAACTAGGGAAGGGAGTTATGTCACAAATGGAATTTGTGGAGGTGGATGCCACAGCAAAGGGATCAGAGGAGAAGTGAAGTGTAAGGATCACAAAGAGAACGACACTTTTAGGTAAAAAGTTTTTTATTCCCATATTGTTAACTATTGTAAATCTAATATGTCCTTATATAGGCATTGAGCTAATTGAAGACTAGCTAACTGGAAAAGAGATGATGAAGACTTGCCTTAATGCTAGCTGTAAATATATATTTTCATGACATTATTTGGCCGGATACAAAGTTTAATAAATAAAAAAGATTTTGTTATGTTTATCAAATTCACCTTACTTTAGTGCCTGATTTTGTTGACTTTTCTTTACAATAAAAATATCTTTATAATTAAGTGGAATCCAACAAGTGTAAAATAGAAATAATGTCATTAAATCGTTATCATATAAGAAAATGTGACATTCATTTTGAACGAAATAAAATGTAAATGACGCCACACAAATTGAGAGGGAAAAATGAACTAAAATGTACTCTTTAAGTATTGAAATTAGAAAATGTGATAAGTTTGACTTGGATGGTCAAAACCCGCTATAATTTTAATTAAGTTAAATAAGAGCAAAACTATAATATTAAAAACTTGTTAAACCTTTTCAAAATATAAACACACCCATATTTTAACTCATTTATCTCAAAACTTTAGAAAGAACTGCTATTTCAATGTAAAGCAAACCACTACGAACTGTTCTTCTTCCTCTTCTCTTATACTCCACCAAATTGCTCTTCTTCTTCTTCTTTCATCGATTTTTCTGCAGCTGCTTCGTCGTTCCTCTCTCAGGTAATTGTTTTTACTCTTTCACTTGGCTAAAAACGTTAAGGTTTTGAAATCAATCACTGAAAATGATGATTTTGATTAAAGAAGAAGAACAAGAACATGAGTTTCTCTTCAAAGTTGTTTATTTTCATGTTTAAGAGAAAAGAACATGAGTTTCTCTTCAAAGTTGTTTATCTTGTTTTTTCATGCTTAAGAAACTCTTATTTGGTGTATTTGTTTAACTTGTTGTGGTTGTGTGTTTGTAAATAGCGTATCTGATTGTGAAATTTAGGTTTTTGCTGTTCTTGTTCTTGTTCTCCTTCTATGGTTAAGAAAAAAGGGGCTTGCACTTTTTTTGAGTTTTTCCAACAGTTGAGGAAGCTATTGCAACAACTTTTGTACTTGTTTGACAAAAGCAAAGAACGGCCGAGGTTGCATGTTTAAAAACCCTTCTTTGGTGTATTTTGTAACTTGTTATGGTTGTTTGTTTGTAGATAGCGCACACATGTAGTCAAATAGATGTTTTTGCTGTTATTATTCTTGTTGTACTCGTATGATTTAGGAAAAAGGGGCTTGCAACTGTTTTGATTTTTTCCAATAGTTGTTGCAACCGATTCCTCAACTGTTCGATAAGATTAAAACAATTGTTAAGGTTGTTGCAACAACTGAGGTAGTTGTTGCAACATATTTCACATCTTTTGAAAAAATCAATCAGAAGATGAGGTTGTTTATGAGGAAGTTGTTGCAATTGTTTGTTTTTTTCCAACAATTGAGGAATATGTTGCAACAACTGCTTACATGTTACAACAACTTTCTTAGCTATTGCAATACGTTCATCACTTGTTGCAACAACTTCAATACTTCTTGTACTTGTTTGATCAACAATTGTATTTTTTTTTGTTTATTTTGATTGATGTATGAATTAATTGTTAATTTTTGTTTTTCTCATGTATGCAGATAAAACGGCTCCAACTAAAAGAAAATATAAATAAACTAGGGCATCAAGCAGAGATAGTAAAAAAGCTAAGATGCAAACGCCATTAGATGACCTTGCTCAACATGCAATAGCTATTTTCTAAACAACAAATGAATCTCCAAGTCATACTCAACATAAAAAATAATCTAGAGACCGAGACTCTGAAAATGGCCAAGAAGGAGCTGAAGATATACAGTCTAAAAAGAAAGGATATTATGGAGATGGATTGTGGTTGTGATTGATAAGATGTTGGATCCCTAAGGTAGGCTGATGAACTGTTTCTTTAAATTATATTATTTGAGATCGTAAAATAATTATATTTAATTTGTATTTTTTGGGTTGAGGAACAATTTTGAAGTTGTTATACTATATGTTCTTTATGGATTATGAAAACATTATGTAATTGTTATATCTATCTCTCTCTCTCTCTCTCTCTCACACACACACACACACAATGCCCTAATGCAATCATAGCTTAGCGGGCTTGAACAAGGACATCAGTCCGAGCTTCAGATATTCTGTCTGGATTATTTTCTGTCAAACCTCAGTATTTCCTCACATGAGTTTCTGCTAATTAAAGCATTAGTACCATAATTTCCAGTAGTCTAGTGCAGCATAGTCCAATACCAGATATTTAGCCTTTCATTTACGCTAAATATAAATATAAATTTAAAATAAAATACAAAAATTTAAAATTACCTAAGTTCCTGAGGTTGTGCTCAGAAGAGAGAGAGAGAGTTGTACTGAAACTGTGAAGTTTATTTAGAGAGATAGTTTTTACAAAAGAGAATAGTTGGCCAAAGCCTGCCTCTAACTAAGAATGAGAGATCCTTTTATAGCGGATCAATCCTAAACAAAACAAAACAAACTATCAAAACGTGGCTGACATTGGGGTCCACTACATGTGATCGACAAAAAAAAATAGTAAGGGCCAAAATACATGGTGTCCAAATAGTATAATAATGCACAATAATGCGCTTTACTTTATTAAAGTAGTTTAACAATGCATTCTGCTTTTATAAAGTAGATTCATTGTCAGAAGATAATGCTGCTGGGTCCTATATCTTTATTCAGACTTTTTCTTTCCCTTTGGATTTGTCTGAACCGGAAGATTCTTTCTCTTTATCTTGAAACTTCTTGAGATATTCCTCAATATTGAAGGTGTCTTCGTAGGGCGGTTGAGATTCTCCCCCCCAAGACATTGATATTGTCTTCATTTTCTTCCTTCGTGTGGACAGAAGCCATGGATGTATCTGATGAAGGAAATTCTTCTTCCAGATTTTTTATTAAATCTTTTTTAACTTCTGCCAATATAAGAAGCGATAATTTCTGATTTTGAAAGTACTCTTTTTTTAATCTGGAGTCTCCTAGCAATCTGTTTGAGCGAGCTATGACCCTTTGGCTGCTGTGGTAATTGTTTGTACTCCTTATAATGAGCATTTGTGGTCTTTATCTGATCTATTAATTCTTGACCATGAGTGTTACTATCTTTGGTTTTTTGAACCAATTTTATTCCAGAGCTTTATATGAACAGTTCTATGCAATAATGGAATATTATGTGAGGTATAACCCACTTCAACTGACCATTTCATGATCCATGGGATAGAAAATTCTAAATAGAAACGAATATTTATAATCCCATTAATTAACATATCATCTTTTTCCCATTCTATAACTTTGGGAGAGACCTCGATCCATTCGGTGTATAAACCTTTAAATGGTTGGGGCAGAATTGACACTGATGGACCATAATTAATCCATCATTGATAAAACCAATTGGGTATGTGTTGTTTATAAATATTTGCACATATTTTTATGAACTATGAGTGCTTCCTATTAGGAAACTCATATAAGAAGGCTTTATCAAAGCTTTCAATATAGTCCCAGAAATTATATTTTACTTGAACTTTTTGTTACGGGTGGAAATATTCCCTTTCCCTGAACGTACTGATTTCCAGTCTTCTGGAGTAAATAGTTTCTTTATAATGATCTTGAAAAAATTATAGATTTTCCTGGTATGACCTGGGTAGTAATGTTATATATCTACTGAACCTGTTGACGAGAGTATTACCTCGTTATGCATTCGAGATTTATAAGTAGGTACAATATATGATACTGTATCTAGATACCTGCTCATTAACTGTTATGAATCATCCTTCCATTGAAAGTCTTTATTATTCAATATAAGTATAACTTCTATATGATCATGTTATTCATATAGTTCTGTATCCTCTTGATTATCTGTTATAACATCAGAATATGAAGGTGTCTTATTATCCTCCTTTTCCTGGGATTTAATGAAATCCATGAATTTTTTATATAATGGATTATCCTTATCTATGTTGGATAATCCCGCAATGTCTGAGGCTATTAGCCTTTTATTTCCCATTTGGACGAGGGTATTACCTTTTCCAGCTCCTCTTCCGCCCCTTCCTCAATAAAGGTTAGGGTTGTCGTGGCCACTCAGCCTCATTATCCTGCATATAGGCAAATAAATAGAGTTATTAATCTTGTTAGAAAATCAGGGAGACTATTATCTAACCCTTTTTTGTATTGGATTTCAAAATCAAATGGTGCCAATAAAGCTTGCCACCTAGCAAACATCTGTTTAGAAACATCATGCTTGCAATCTCTATTAAACATATATCTGGCCGATTGACAATCAATTTTTATTAAAAATGTTTGATCATATAAATCACCCTGGAATATAAGAACACTTTTGACAATGTCAAGTTTTTCTTTCGCCAATGTGGAGTAATTCTTCTGACTAGTATTCCATATGCCAGAATAGAATTGTATTAGATACTCCTGTTTATTAACTGGAGAGTATTGTTTTAGAATGACTCCGTAACCAATCTCTGAAGCATCTATTTCTATAATTGTTTGCCATGTATGATTGGCTAAAGTGAAACATGGAATGTTATGAAACTTCTCTTTAATTCTTTTGACAGCCTGAGTATGATCATCTGTCCATGATTTGAGAATCTTTTTCAGTCTGTCGTATAAAATAGATGTGTCTTTGGCCAGATAATTTATAAAAGGAGATATATAATTTAAACTTCCTAAAAACCTCTGTAGTTGGGTTTTATCAGTAATTATATCTGGAAATTTGGATGCAAATTCAATACTTCTATTGAGGGAATGATTTTCCCCTTTTCAATGTTATGACCTAAAAATCTAACTCTAGTTTGAAAGAGTGTCATTTTTGGTTTGGATTTAACTAAATCATTTTGAATAATAATTATTTTAAAATATAAAGATGTTTAAAACGATTTTCTATATTTTCAGAAAATACTAGAATGTCATCTATGTATACAATAGTAAAATTACTATAGGGCATGAAAATATCATTCATGATTTTTTAAAATTTGGATGGAGCATTTTTCAATCTAAACGACATTACATTCCATTGGAATTGTCCCATTGGAACATTAAAAATAGTCTTATAGTTACCTGCTTCAGAAATTTGAATATGCCAATAACCCGATTTCAAATCAAATTTTGAAAATATGATAGCATTATGAAGTCTATCCAATAGATGCTTTTTATGAGGGATAGGGCTCCTAATCCAATTTAGAACCTTATTAAGGGGTTTATAATTTATGACAAGTATGGGTATTTCCCTTTCTTGTTCAGCATGTTTATTAACATAAAAAGCAGTACAGGACCATGGTGACTTTGAAGGTCTTATTAAACCTTTTTTGCAAAAGAGTAGAAATTTCAGTTTTGCATAATTCCAAGTATTCGAAATTCATTTGGCATGGCCGAGCTTTAGTAGGAATATCCTTTTCATTGAAAAATCTCTTCATATGGGAGAGTAACAAACATGTTTTTTTCTATCCCAAAAAGCATTTGGGTGGTCACTACATATTTGTAATGAAAATTGGGTTTTTATAAAATCAATCTTTTGCTGTAACTTTGTTTTTTTAAAAGTTCCTCTATATTAAGAATATAAATTTCTTGTTTAAGAAAGCTGATCTGTTGATATTTATATTTCAACTGATCTTTTATTTGGTTTAAGACTCTAGAAAATGGCTTAGTTATAAATTGAAATACCACTTCTCTTTTATCAAAAGTCCTAATGATACCGTTTGCATCAATCCTTGAAATAGGAAATATTTTGTTAATAAATGGGGTGCCTAATATAATTTAGCTTTAAATATCTTTTACCAGGATAAACTATCTGGTATACATACCTTGTTTTCACAAATATACGCTTTTGTTAATTTAAAAGCTATTTGGAGTTTCTGTCCATTAGCCGATCTTACACTATGCATATTTTTATGGAAATATTTAGAAGGTATAATTCCTTCATGTATACAATTTACATCCGTTCTTCTATCAATAAGAGCTGTAAATTATTTTTTAATGTTGTAATCTATTAAAAGGATAATTTTCACATAAATTTTTTGAGAAGTAATTACCTCAAGGGCTTGTAAAAAATCTCATGTATCACCTGTTTCCGTATTTGTAGTGTCGATATCCTCCCAGTTGATATTATTAACATCCTCTATGATATGTTGCTTACCTTTCCCTTCGAGTCTAGAAATTCTGTAATCTCGTAAAGTATTAGCGCTTTTCAATTCTGCAAATTCTTTTTTGAGATTATCAATCTCTTTTTCTAAATCCCTGGTAGTACTAGGAATTGTCACCCCCTTATTATGCTGCATCATTTTCTTCAGTTCTGACATGATATATGCACATGAGTTTTCCAGAATTTTATTCCCTCATGAAGTTTCTGCTTTTTTCGGAATATGATCTATGATTTTAGATCTCATTTCTGGATCTTTTATAACCTTTAATAGTTCTACGAGGTGATTACCTTCGAGGACATTAACATTCATATCCTTAAATTGGGAGAAGATATTATAAAACTCATCATCCTGTTTGTTTATATTACTAGAACAGGGTTGTCCTAACTGACATAGCGTACATTCCTCTTCTGAATTTGAGGACATATAATCTTCATTATTTAGTTGGCGAATATCTTCCTCCTAAGAATCCGTTGTATTACCTATTTTTAAGCCTGGATCTTCAGGTTTGAAATTTAGCAATAACTTGTATAATGATTCCATGATATCATCGTCTATGTTAAGGGCCTTGATTTTTTTCTTAACCTTACATTCCTTATAATAATGGCCCGTCCTTCCACATTTCTAACAGGCTTTCGGATTTTTAGACTTTATAAAGTTCTTCCGAGTCTTAAAATCCTTTTTCCTTCTGGGTCTCTTTTCCAAGCGTTTGTCCTCCCATTCCTGGAAATTCTTCTTATTATGCTTCTTACGTCTATGAGACGATTCTTTTGATTTGGGTGTGTCCATCCCAAACTAGGTGCAAAATTCACCAAGTTTTTGTCTTTTATTGAGACCTTGCTTGCTGATTTGTTGGTTCAGCTTAATCTCATTACATAAGGCTAAACCTTTTTGGATGCAAGTTCCTATAAGTTTGCCATGTGTGTAATTATCATAGTTGATATGTATTCCTCCTTGTCTAAGGTTTTCTAACTCTTTCAGCAAAGAGGGAGGGCAATCCATCTATAAATTTAGATTTCCAATGAGAGTTATTACACTCTGGCAGTTCCATAATCCTTCTAAGAAAGACATCCTTATACCACCTAAAAGAGGTTAAGGTTTTACATCTAGTTTTTTGGAGCATAGTCCTTATATTTTCACTATCATCCGTCCATCGACCAGTGAAATGTTCTATTATATTTAAACATAGTGTATAAACATCGTTTTCCTGTGGTTTTGTACCTGGTTCGGTTTTTACCGCAGCCAGTATGTTACTTCTTCGCTCTTGGGTTAAATAATTATCCCACCAGCCTTTTAATTGACCAGTAAATCCTGAGATTATCATCTCTGCAATAGACTTATCATTACTCTTATTAGCCTTGCATATAGTGCAGTACATAAACATCCTATGTATAGTATTATAGCACTGTCTCTCAGTATAACTGTCTATATTCCATTCATAAATGCATGTCCCACTGTAACTATTGTTATCAATAATATCATGTTCCTCAAACAGTACGTCCTGAGGGGTGGGTCTAGGATAATAGTACCTTGTTTGAACAGGTTTTCTAGCACATTTACTAGAGTAGTTGGCCAGTTTATTGACCTCATTGGAAACTTTTTGTCTATAATCATCTCCAGACATGTCGAAATCATAATCATCCCCTTTTTCTCTGTCAAGAGACTAATTTTTAATCCCTTAAACTTTTCATCAAGCAATTGTTCAAGTTTCATATAACCTCTTAACTTGAATTCTTTGATTTCAGGGAGAGGCTACACACTAGGAGTGGCCATAGTCATATGAGGAGCAGTAGAAGGGTGCAATTTTCTGATTTCAGAAGTTAATTTTTCTACTCTATCATGTAAAAGGACAATTTGTTCACCCAATATGTTCAGATAAACATTTGTATAATTATTCTGTCTTAGCATAAAGTTACGTGGTTATGATTATATGCCTGATACAAAAGTTATATGTATATGTTACAGAATTTATTTTAAACCATTATACACTATGAATCTTATGTGTAAAATGATGAATTTCAAAAATGAAACAATATTAATATAAACGAATTTTGGTAAATCCAAAATAACTACCAGAAGAGCTATAAAGTGGGATGAAATTGATTTCCCAACTGAATGGGTAATTGAGGGGGCAACTGCACCCCAAAATAATGTTAATACTGATATTACTCATATTGATCAGACACTAGATGGTACTGTTGAGCAAAATAGTCTTAGCTCCAGATCTTATAGATCTGCTTCTTGTTCTTACATTGCTCCAATTGATTATTTTGTAGGATCTCCTTCACGAGCCTCCACTTCTCAAATTCGGGAAGTTGATAATAACAGAGTTTATAAGATTATAATTGGAAAAGACACTACCGTCAATGGTGTTAAAGAAGACCCGGATATGACCGAGTCAGAAATGAATTTTCCATTTGTCTAATGGATCAAACCAAAAAAATTGATTTTAGTAAGGGATCATCCGCAAGAAAAAAGATCAGTGATGATTTCTTTAAACCCAGATGGGAATCATTTAAAAATGAGTTTTTGAAACTTTTGATAAAATAAAGAACATTTCTTCAAGAGAAATTTTATAAAGATCTTTATGAAGCTAATAAGATTATATCTTTTGTCCGTTGGTTTATGACCAAATATGTAGCATATTATAACTTTGTTTTAGAAAGATAAGATAAACTCTCTAACGGGGATATTATTAATACATTCTTACCTCCCCAACAACCTTTCCAAATTGAAAAGGATAATAAAGTCCTTAATTTTGCGGCTTTCTAATTTTTTTTTGAAATTGATACTGCTTTAGTTACAACAGCGCATATTAATATTATGCTAAAATAAAATAATTATATAAATGTTTATCTGAACATATTGGGTGAACAAATTGTCCTTTTACATGATAGAGTAGAAATATTGACTTCTGAAATCAGAAAATTGCATCATTCTACTGCTCCTCATACGACTATGGCGACTCCTAGTGTGCAGCCTCTCCCTGAAATCAAAGAATTCAAGTTAAGAGGTTATATGAAACTTGAACAATTGCTTGATGAAAAGTTTAAGGGATTAAAAATTAGTCTCTTGACAGAGAAAAAGGGGATGATTATGATTTCGACATGTCTGGAGATGATTATAGACAAAAAGTTTCCAATGAGGTCAATAAACTGGCCAACTACTCTAGTAAATGTGCTAGAAAACCTGTTCAAACAAGGTACTATTATCCTAGACCCACCCCTCAGGACGTACTGTTTGAGGAACATGATATTATTGATAACAATAGTTACAGTGGGACATGCATTTATGAATGGAATATAGACAGTTATACTGAGAGACAGTGCTATAATACTATACATAGGATGTTTATGTACTGCACTATATGCAAGGCTAATAAGAGTAATGATAAGTCTATTGAAGAGATGATAATCTCATGGTTTATTGATCAATTAAAAGGCTGGTGGGATAATTATTTAGCCCAAGAGAAAAGAAGTAACATATTGGCTGCGGTAAAACCCGAACCAGGTACAGAACCATAGGAAAATGCTATTTATACACTATGTTTAAATATCATAGAACATTTCATTGGTCGATGTACGGATGACAGTGAAAATATAAAGATTGTGTTTCAAAACCTTCGATGTAAAACCTTAACCTCTTTTAGGTGGTATAATGATGTCTTTCTTAGCAGGGTTATTGAACTTCCAGAGTGTAATAACTCTCCTTGAAAATCCAAATTTATAGATGAGTTACCCTCCCTCTTTGCTGAAGGAGTTAGAAAAAACCTTAGACAAGGAGGAATACATATCAACTATGATAATTATACCTATGGCAAACTTATAGGAACTTGCATCCACGAAGGTTTAGCCCTATGTAATGAGATTAAGTTGAACCAACAAATCAGCAAGCAAGATCTCAATGAATGATAGCAACTTGGTGAATTTTGCACCCAATTTGGGATGGACACACCCAAATCAAAAGAATTGTCTCACAGACGCAAGAAGCATAATAAGAAGAATTTCCAGGAATGGGAGGACAAATGCATGGAAAAGAGATCTAGAAGGAAAAAGGAATTTAAGACTATTTTTTTACCAATTTCGTCGGAAAGGACCACAGAGGAGACTCAGGGTATACTATTACAGGTTAACAATCCTGGCGGATGCTACATTATCTCAAGACATACCCAAAAACACCCTAACACAACCATAGCTTAGCGGGCTTGAACAGGGCCATCCGTCCGAGCTTAAGATATTCTGCCTGAATTATTCTCTACCAAACCTCAGTATTTCCTCACATGGATTTCTGCTAATTAAAGAATTAGTACCATGATTTCCAGTAGTCTAGTGTAACATCATTTAGGATAAGTATGAATATAAATTTAAAATAAATAAAATACAAAAATTTAAAATTACCTAAGTTCCTGAGGTTGTGCTCAAAAGAGAGAGAGAGAGAGAGTTGTACTAAAACTGTGAAGTTTATTTAGAGAGATAGTTTTTACAAGAGAGAGAGAGTAGTTGGCCAAAGCTTGCCTCTAACTAAGAATGAGAGATCCTTTTATAGAGGATTAATCCTAAACAAAACAAAACAAATGATCAAAACGTGGCCGACATTCGGGTCCACTACATGTGATCGGCAAAGAAAAAATAGCAAGGGCCAAAATACATGGTGCCCAAATAGTACAATAATGCGCTTTACTTTATTAAAGTAGTTTAATAATGCATTCTGCTTTTATAAAGCAGATTCTTTGTCAGCAGATAATGTTGTTGGGTCTTATATCTTTATTCAAACTTTTTCTTTCCATTTGGGTTTGTCTGAACCGGAAGATGCTTCCACTTTATCTTGAAACTTCTTGTGATATTCCTCAATATTGAAGGTGTCTTCTTAGGGCGGTTGAGATTCTCCCCCAAGACATTGATATTGTCTTCATCCTCTTCCTCTGTGTGGACAGAAGCCATGAATGTATCTGATGAAGGAAATTCTTCTTCTAGATTTTATTATTAAATCTTTTTTAACCTCTGCCATATAAAAAGCAATAATTTCTAATTTTGAAAGTAGTCCTTTTTTAATCTGGAGTCTCCTAGCAATATGTTTGAACAGGCTATGACCCTCTGGCTGCTGTGGTAATTGTTTATGTTCCTTATAATGGGCAATTGTGGTATTTATCCGATCTATAAATTTTTGACCATGAGTGTTACCATATTTGGGTTTTTGAATCAATTTCTTCCAGAACTTTGTATGAAAAGTTCTATGCAAGCATGGAATATTATGTGAGGTATAACTCATACCATTTCATGATCCATGGGATAGAAAATTCTAAAAAGAAATGAATATTTTTAATCCCATTAATTAAGATATCATCTTTTTCCAATTCTTTAACCTTGGGAGAGGCCTCAATCCATTCGGTGTATAAACCTTTAAATGATTGGGGAAAAATTGATACTGATGGACCATAATTAATCCACCATTGATAAAACCAATTGGGTATGTGTTGTTTATAAACATTTGCACATATTTTTATGAACTATGAGTGCTTCCTATTATTATCCTGCATATAACAAATAGATAGAGTTATTAACTCAAATATTCTCTTGTTAGAAAATCAGGGAGACTATTATCTGACCGTTTTTGTATTGGATTTCAAAATTAAATGGTACCAATAAAGCTTGCCACGTAGCAAACATCATGCTTGCGATCTCTATTAAACTTAATATTTGGCCGATTGACAATTTATTTTTATTAAAAACTTTTGATTAAATAAATCACCCTGAAATTTAAGAACACTTTTGACAGTGGCAAGTATTTCTTTTGCCACTGTGGAGTAATTCTTCTGACTAGTATTCCATTTACCAGAATAGAATTGTACTAGATACTACTATTTATTAACTGTAGAGTATTATTTCAGAATGTCTCCGTAACCAATCTCTGAAGCATCTGTTTCTATAATTTTTTGCCATGTATGATTGTCTAAAGTGAGACATGAAAGGTTATGAACCTTCTCTTTAATTCTTTTGACAACCTGAGTATGATCATCTGTCCATGATTTGGGAATCTTTTTCTGTCTGTCATATAAAATAGTTGTGTCTTTGGCCAGATCCTTTATAAAAGGAGATATATAATTTAAACTTCCTAAAATCCTTTATAGTTGGGTTTTATCAGTAATTATATCTGGGAATTTGGATGCAAATTCAATACTTCTATTGAGGGTATGATTTTCCCCTTTTCAATGTTATGACCTAAAAATCTAACTCTAGTTTGAAAGAGTGTCATTTTTGGTTTGGATTTAACTAAATCATTTTGAATAATAATTGTTTTGAAAATATAAAGATGTTTAAAATGATTTTCTATATTTTCAGAAAATACTAGAATGTCATCTATGTATACAATAGTAAAATTACTATAGGGCATGAAAATATCATTCATGATTTTTTAAAATTTGGATGGAGCATTTTTCAATCTAAACGACATTACATTCCATTGGAATTGTCCCATTGGAACATTAAAAGAAGTCTTATATTTATCTGCTTCAGAAATTTGAATCTACCAATAACCTGATTTCAAATCAAATTTCGAAAATATGATAGCATTATGGAGTCTATCCAATAGATCATCTTTATGAGGGATAGAGCTCCTAATCCAATTTAGAACCTTATTAAGGGGTAATAATTTATGACAAGTCTGGATCTCCCCTTTCTTGTTCAACGTGTTTATTAACATAAAAAGTAGTACATGACCATGGTGACTTTGAAGGTCTTATTAAATTTTTTTGCAAAAGAGTAGAAATTTCAATTTTGCATAATTCCAAGTATTTGGAATTCATTTGGCATGACCGAGCTTTAGTAGGAATATTCTTTTTGTTGAAAATCTCTTCATATGGGAGTGTAACAACATATTTTTTCTAACCCAAAAAGTAATTGTATGGTCACTACATATTTGTAATGAAAATTGAGTTTTTATAAAATTAATATTTTGCTGTAACTTTGGTTTTTGCAAAAGTTCCTCTATATTAAGATTATAAATTTCTTGTTTAAGAAAGCTGATATGTTGATGTTTATATTTCAAATGATCTTTTATTTGGTTTAAGACTATAAAATGGCTCAGTTATAAATTCAAATACCACTTCTCTTTTATCAAAAGTCCTAATGATACCGTTTGCATCAATCCTTGAAATAGGAACTATTTTTTTAATAAATGGGGTGCCTAATATAATTTGGCCTGAAATATCTTTTACCATGATAAAACTATCTTGTATACATACCTTGTTTTGACAAATATAAGCTTTTGGTAATTTAATAGCTATTTTGAGTTTCTGCCCATTAGCAGATCTTACACTATGAGTAGTTTTATGGAAAATTTAGAAGGTATAATTCCTTCCTATATACAATTTACATCCGCCCTACTATCAATAAGAGCTGTAAATTATTTTTAAAAGTTGTAATCTACTAAAAGGTAATTTTCACATAAATTTTTTGTGAAGTAATTACCTCCAGGGCTTGTAAAAAATCTCATGTATCACCTGTTTCCATATTTGTAGTGTCCATATCCTCCCAGTTGAGATTATCAACATCCTCTATGATAGGTTATTTACCTTTTCCTTCGAGACTAGATATTCTGTAATCTCGTAATGTATTACCGCTTTTCAATTCTGCAATTTTTTTTAGATTATCAATATCCTTTTCTAAATCCCCGGTAGTACTAGGAATTGTCACCCCTTATTATGCTGCATCATAAACAACCGAAATGGCACTCTTTCAAACTAGAGTTAGATTTTATGTCATTACATTGAAAAAGGGAAAATCATTTCCATCAATAGAAGTAATGAATTTGCATCCAAATTTCCAGATATAATTACTGATAAAACCAAACTACAAAGGTTTTTAGAAAGTATAAATTATATATCTCATTTTATATAAAGGATTTGCCCAAAGACACAATTATTTTATATGATAGATTGAAAAAGATTCCCAAATTATGGACAAATGATCATACTCAGGTTGTCAAAAGAATTAAAGAGAATGTGGTATTCTTGTAGTAATAGGTAACATATGTTCAACAGTCTTTTAAAATGATGAATATCATCAGGAACAAGAATACTGTTAAAACAGTAAGAAAGAAGAATATGATATACCTCAACATTTAGATCTTCTTAATAAGTGGACTATCCCGAACATCAAACCCATATTAATATATCAAATGGGCACTTTTAAAAAATTAGGCTTCACACAAGTTGGTAAAACAACCAAATAAACTATCACTATAGATAGCGATCATGCTACATTTAAATTATTAAATGATAGTGATTTTGCTCCTTATAGGGAAACCCATAGTTTTATGCATAATGGGTTAGTTCAAGTTGCATTTAAGCTACTTACTTTAAGAAGCTTACCAGAGAGCTTTATAGCAGCTCTAAGAAATGGTAGAAATCGTAACTGGAAAAAGTCCCTTATAAGAACAGTGCAAACCAGTTTGGCCTATGGTCCTGTTTATTTTAATGCATATCCTAACTTGCAGGTATCCTTGCAAGATGAGAATTCTCTGAATGCTTTAATACTTAGCATAAAAATTACATGATTACGATTATATGCCTGGTATAGAAGTTATATGTATATGTTACAGAATTTATTTCAAACCATTATACACTATGAATCCTATGTGTAAAATGATGAATTTCAAAAATGAAATGATATTAATAGAAACAAATTTTGGTAAATCCAAAATAACTACTAGAAGACCTATAAAGTGGGATGAAATTGATTTTCCAACTGAATGGATAATTGAGGGGGCAAATGCACCCCAAAATAATGTTAATACTGATATTACTCATATTGAGCAGACACCAGATGCATAACGGACCACAGAGGAGACTCGAGGGTATACTATTACAGGTTAACAATCCTGGCGGATGCTACCTTAACTCAAGACAGACCCAAAAACGCCCTAACGCAACCATAGCTTAGCGGGCTTGAACATGGCCATCAGTCCGAGCTTCAAATATTATGCCTTGATTATTCTCTACCAGACCTCATTATTTCCTCACATGGGTTTCTGCTAATTAAAATATTAGTACTATGATTTCCAGTAGTCTAGTGCAACATAGTCCAACACTAGATATTTAGCCTTTTATTTAGGCAAAATATGAATATATATTTAAAATAAATAATACAAAAATTTAAAATTACCTAAGTTCCTGAGGTTGTGCTCAGAAGAGAGTTGTACTGAAACTGTGAAGTTTATTTAGAGATAGTTTTACAAGAGAGAGAGAGTTGTTGGCCAAAGTCTGCCTCTAACTAAGAATGAGAGATCCTTTTACAGCTGATCAATCATAAACAAAACAAAATAAATGATCAAAACGTGGCCGACATTGGGGTCCACTACATGTGATCGACAAAGAAAAAATAGTAAGGGACAAAATACATGGGGCCCAAATAGTACAATAATTCGCTTTACTTTATTAAAGTAGTTTAACAACGCATTCTGTTTTTATAAAGTAGATTCCTTGTTAGCAGATAATGATGTCGGGTCCTATATCTTTATTCAGACTTTTTCTTTCCCTTTGGATTTGTCTAAACCGGAAGATTCTTACACTTTATCTTGAAACTTCTTGAGATATTCCTCAATATTGAAGGTGTCTTCGTAGGGCATTTGAGATTATTCCCCCAAGACATTGATATTATCTTCATCTTCTTCCTCCGTGTGGACAGAAGCCATGGATGTATCTGATGAAGGAAATTCTTCTTCCAGATTTTATTATTAAATCTTTTTTAACCTCTGCCATATAAGAAGCGATAATTTATGATTTTAAAGTACTCATTTTTTAATCTGGAGTCTCCTAACAATCTGTTTGAACGGGCTAGGACCCTATGGCTGCTGTGGTAATTGTTTCTGTTCCTTGTAATGAATAATTGTGGTCTTTATCTGATCTATTAATTCTTGACCATGAGTGTTTACCATATTTGGTTTTTAAACCAATTTCTTCCAGAACTTTGTATGAAAAGTTCTATGCAAGCATGGAATATTATGTGAGGTATAACCCACTTCAACTGACCATTTCATGATCCATGATATAGAAAATTCTAAAAAGAAATGAATATTTGTAATCTCATTAATTAACATATCATCTTTTTCCCATTCTATAACTTTGGGAGAGACCCCGATCCATTCAGTGTATAAACCTTTAAATGGTTGGGGCAAAATTGACACTGATGGACCATAATTAATCCACCATTGATAAAACCAATTGGGTATGTGCTGTTTATAAATATTTGCACATATTTTTATGAACCATGAGTGCTTCCTATTAGGATTCTCATATAAGAAGGCTTTAACAAAGATGTCAATATAGTCTCAGTAATTAAATTTTACTTGAACTTTTTGTTCTTGGTGGAAATATTCCCTTTCCCTGAACGTACTGATTTCCAGTCTTCTGGAGTAAATAGTTTCTTTATAATGATCTTGGAAAAATTATTGATTTTCCTGGTATGACCTTGGTAGTAATGTTGTATATCAACTGAACCTGTTGATGAGAGTGATGGAAGCAGGTTATGGATCTGTTCAAGTTGGTCGATCAATCCCTCCTTTCTTTCCCCTGCCTCCATACCTTGTAATGCATTCGAGATTTATAAGTAGGTACAATATATGATAATGTATCTAGATACCTGCTCATTAACTGCCATGGATCATCCTTCCATTGAAAGTCTATATTAGCCAATATAAGTATAACTTCTATATGAACATGTTGTTCATATAGTTTTTTATCCTCTTGATCATCTGTTATAACATCAGAATACGAAAGTGACATATTATCCTACTTTTCCTGTGATTTAATGAAATTCATGAATTTTTTATATAATGGATTATCCTTATCTAGGTTGGATGATCCTGCAATGTCTGAGGGTATTAGCCTTTTATTTTCCATTTGGACGAGACTATTACCTCTTCCAGCTCCTCTTTCGTCCTCCTCTATAAGGGTTGGGGTTGCCGTGACAACTCGGCCTCATTATCCTGTATATAGACAAATAAATAGAGTTATTAACTCAAATATTCTCTTGTTAGAAAAATAGGGGGTCTATTATATGACTCTTTTTTTGTATTGGTTTTCAAAATCAAATGGTGCCAATAAAGCTTTCCACCTAGAAAATATCTGTTTAGAAACATTATGCTAGCAATCTCTATTAAACATATATTTGGCCGATTGGAAATTTGTTTTTATTAAAAACTTTTGATTATATAAATCACCATGGAATTTAAGAACACTTTTGACAATGACAAGTATTTATTTCGCCACTGTGGAGTAATTCTTCTGACTAGTATTCCATTTGCCAGAATAGAATTGTACTAGATACTTCAGTTTATTAACCGAAGAGTATTGTTTCAGAATGATTCCTTAACCAATCTCTGAAGCATCTGTTTCTATAATTTTTGGCCATGTATAATTGGCTAAAGTGAGACATGGAAGGTTATGAACCTTCTCTTTAATTCTTTTGACAGCCTGAGTATGATCATCTATCCATGATTTGGGAATCTTTTTCAGTCTATCATAAAAAATAGTTGTGTCTTTGGCCAGATCCTTTATAAAAGGAGATATATAATTTAAACTTTCTAAAAACCTTTGTAATTGGGTTTTATCAGTAATTATATCTGGGAATTTGGATGCAAATTCAATACTTCTATTGATGGGAATGAATTTCTCTTTTTCAATGTTATGACCTAAAAATCTAAATCTAGTTTGAAAGAGTGCAATTTTTGGTTTGGATATAACTAAACCATTTAGAATAATAATTATTTTGAAAATATTAATATGCTTAAAATGATTTTCTATATTTTCAGAAAATACTAGAATGTCATCTATGTATACAATAGTAAAATTACTATAGGGCATGAAAATATCATTCATGGTTTTTTGAAAATCGGATGGAGTATTTTTCAATCCAAACGACATTATACTCCATTAGAATTGTCCCATTGGAACATTAAAAGCAGTCTTATATTTATCTGCTTCAGAAATTTGAATATGCCAATAACCTGATTTCAAATCAAATTTCGAAAATATGATAGCATTATGAAGTCTATCCAATAGATCCTTTTTACGAGGGATAGGGCTCCTAATCCAATTTAGAACATTATTAAGGGGTTTATAATTTATGACAAGTCTGGGTACTCCCCTTTCTTGTTCAACATGTTTATTAACATAAAAAGCAGTACATGACCATGGTGACTTTGAAGGTCTTATTAAACCTTTTTGGAAAAGAGTAGAAATTTCAGTTTTGCATAATTCCAAGTATTCGGAATTCATTTGGCATGGCCGAACTCTAGTTGGAATATCCTTTTCTTTGCAAATCTCTTCATATGGGAGAGTAACATGTTTTTTTTATCCCAAAAAGCATTTGAGTGGTCACTACATATTTGTAATGAAAACTCGGTTTTTATAAAATCAATCTTTTGCTATAACTTTGGTTTTTGCAAAAGTTCCTCTATATTAAGAATATAAATCTCTTGTTTAAGAAAGCTGATATGTTGATGTTTATATTTCAACCAATCTATTATTTGGTTTAAGACTCTAGAAAATGGCTTAGTTATAAATTGAAATACCACTTCTTTTTATCAAAAGTTTTGATGATACCGTTTGCATCAATCCTTGAAATAGGAAATATTTTGTTAATAAATGGGGTGCCTAATATAATTTGGCTTGTAATATCTTTTACTAGGATAAAATTATCTGGTATACATACCTTGTTTTGACAAATATAAGCTTTTGGCAATTTAAAAGCTATTTGGAGTTTCTGTCCATTAGCAGATCTTACACTATGAGTAGTTTTATGAAAATATTTAGATGGTATAATTATTGCTGTATATAATTTACATCCACCCCACTATCAATAAGAGTTGTAAATTCTTTTTTAAAATTGTAATCTATTAAAAGGGTAATTTTCACATAAATATTTTGTGAAGTAATTACCTCTAGGGCTTGTAAAAAATCTCATGTATCACCTGTTTCCATATTTGTAGTGTCCATATCCTCCCAGTTGAGATTATCAACATCCTCTATGATAAGTTGTTTACCTTTCCCTTCGAGACTAGAAATTATGTAATCTCGTAAACTATTACCTCTTTTAAATTCTGCAATTTCTTTTTTGAGATTATCAATCTCCTTTTCTAAATCACTGGTAGTAGTACTAGGAATTGTCACCCCCTTATTATGCTGCAACATTTTCTTCATTTTCTCCCATATGAAGAGATTTTCAATGAAAAGGATATTCCTACTATAGCTTGGCCATGCCAAATGAATTCCGAATACTTGAAATTATGCAAAACTAAAATTTCCTTTCTTTTGCAAAAAAGGTTTAATAAGACCTTTAAAGTCACCATGGTCCTGTACTGCTTTTTATGTTAATAAACATGCTGAACAAGAAAGGGGAGTACCTAGACTTGTCATAAATTATAAACCCCTTAATAATGTTCTAAAATGGATTAGGAGTCCTATCCCTCATAAAAATGATCTATTGGATAGACTCCATAATGCTATCATATTTTCGTAATTTGATTTGAAATCAGGTTATTGGCATATTCAAATTTCTGAAGCAGATAAATATAAGACTTCTTTTAATGTTCCAATGGGACAATTCGAATGGAATGTAATGCCGATTGGATTGAAAAATGCTCCATCCAAATTTTAAAAAATCATGAATAATATTTTCATGCCCTATAGTAATTTTACTATTGTATACATAGATGACATTCTAGTATTTTATGAAAATATAGAAAATCATTTTAAGCATATTAATATTTTCAAAATAATAATTATTCTAAATGGTTTAGTTATATCCAAATAAAAATGACACTCTTTCAAACTAGAGTTAGATTTTTAGGTCATAACATTGAAAAATGGAAAATCATTCCCATCAATAGAAGTATTGAATTTGCATCCAAATTTCCAAATATAATTACTGATAAAATCCAACTACAAAGGTTTTTAGGAAGTTTAAAATATATATATATCTCCTTTGATAAAAGATCTGGCCAAAGACACAACTATTTTATATGATAGACTGAAAAAGATTCCCAAATCATGGACAAATAATCATACTCAGGCTATCAAAAGAATTAAATAGAAGGTTCATAACCTTCCATGTCTCACTTTAGCCAATCATACACGGCAAAGAATTATAGAAACATATGCTTCAGAGATTGATTACGGAGGCATTCTGAAACAATACTCTCCGGTTAATAAACATGAGTATCTAGTACAATTCTATTATGGCAAATGGAATGCTAGTCAGAATAATTACTCCACAGTGGCGAAAGAAATACTTGCCATTGTCAAAAGTGTTCTTAAATTCTAGGGTGATTTATATAATTAAAAGTTTTTTAATAAAAATTGATTACCAATCAACCAAATATATTTAATAGAGATTGCAAGCATGATGTTTCTAAACAGATGTTTGCTAGGTGTCAAGCTTTATTGACACCATTTGATTTTGAAATCCAATACAAAAAAGGGTCAGCTAATAGTCTCATTGATTTTCTAACAAGAGAATACTTGAGTTAATAACTCTATCTATTTGCCTATATGCAGGATAATAATAGGAAGTACTCATTGTTCATAAAAATATGTGCAAATGTTTATAAACAACACATACCCAATTGGTTTTATCAATGGTGGATTAGTTATGGTCCATCAGTGTCAATTCTGCCCCAATCATTTAAAGGTTTATACACCGAATGGATCGAGGTCTCTCCCAAAGTTATAGAATAGAAAAAAGATGATATGTTAATTAATGGGATTACAAATATTCATTTCTTTTTAGAATTTTCTATCTCATGGATCATGAAATGGTTAGTTGAAGTGAGTTATACCTCACATAATATTCCATGCTTGCATAGAAATTTTCATACAAAGTTCTGGAAAAAATTGATTTAAAAAATCAAAGATGGTAACACTCATGGTCAAGAATTAATAGATCAGATAAAGACCACAATTGCTCATTATAAGGAGCAGAAACAATTACCACAACAGCCAGAGGGTCCTAGCTCGTTCAAACAGATTGCTAGGAGACTCCAGATTAAAAATGAGTACATTCAAAATCACAAATTATTGCTTCTTATATGGCAGAGGTTAAAAAAGATTTATTAAAAAGTTTGGAAGAAGAATTTCCTTTATCAGATACATCCATGGCTTCTGTCCATACAGAGGAAGAAGATGTAGACAATATCAATGTCTTGGGGGGGGGGGGGAGAATCTCAACCGCCCTACGAAGACACCTTCAATATTGAGGAATATCTCAAGAAGTTTCAAGATAAAGTGATAGAATCTTCCGGTTCAGACAAATCCAAAGGGAAAGAAAAAGTATGAATAAAGATATAGGACCCAATAGCATTATCTGCTGACATGGAATCTGCTTTATAAAAGCAGAATGTATTATTAAACTACTTTAATAAAGTAAAACGCATTATTGTACAATTTGGCCCCCATGTATTTTGGCCCTTGCTATTTTTCTTTGCCGATCACATGTAGTGGACCCCAATGTCGGCCACGTTTTGATCATTTGTTTTGTTTTGTTTAGGATTGATCCGCTATAAAAGGATCTCTCATTCTTAGTTAAAGACAGGCTTTGGCCAACTACTCTCTCTCTCTTGTAAACATTATCTCTCTAAATAAACTTCACAATTTCAGTACAACTCTCTCTCTCTCTTTTAAGCACAACCTCAGGAACTTAGGTAATTTAAAATTTTTATATTTTATTTATTTTAAATTTATATTCATATCTAGCCTAAATGAAAGGCTAAATACCTGGTGTTGGACTATGTTGCACTAGACTACTGGAAATCATGGTACTAATGCTTTAATTAGCAGAAACCCATGTGAGGAAATACTGAGGTTTGGTAGAGAATAATCCAGGCAGAGTATTTGAAGCTCGGACTGATGGCCTTGTTCAAGTCCTCTAAACTATGGTTGCGTTAGGGCGTTTTTGGGTCTGTCTTGAGTTAAGGTAGCATCCGCCAGGATTGTTAACCTGTAATAGTATATCCTCGAGTCTCCTCTGTGGTTCGTTCCGACTAATATATATATATATATATATATATATATACACTCTTTGTTCACTCCCCGTATATTATATGTTTCAGTATGTATTTCAGTATGTATGACAGTACTTACCAAACTGTAACAAAGTGAAATAAATGCAGTACTTGTTGCAACAACTTAGTAAGTTATTTATACAACATAGCAACATCTGCATAAATCGTTGTAATTGTTGCAGCAACTACACCATTTGTTGTAACTTCTTTATTAGTTGTTGCAATAAATGCAAAAACTCTTATACAACGTCTTTAACACTTGTTGCAACAACTGTAACTGCTACTGGTAAATTGTTGAAAAATCAACAGCTATATCTAGATGAATAATTGACACAAAACAATATTATTTTACTTACCAAATGAGAGGCAATCACATATGAAGTAATGCCCAATGCTACACGAATGAAATTCAGTTCAGAAATTGCGTAAATTGAGTGGTTTTTTCTAAGTAAAGAAGAAGCAAGGGAGAATGGAATGAAGAAGAAGAAGAAATGGCTGAAGAAGAAGAAATGGCTGAAGAAATTGCCGAAGAAAAAGAAGAAATGGTTTTAGATAATTTAGGATTTTATAAGTTGGGGTAAAGTGTAAGAAATAAAATTTGAGGGTAAGTCCGAAAATGGGTCAAACCTCATTACTCACTAATCCAAATTTTATCACCCATACTCAATAAAAATAACTTGAATTGCTTCCACTCAATTTTAATTTTTTTTTGTCACGTTTAATTAATTATCTCGGGAGTATATTATGCCATTATTCTTGGGTAGAAATACCATTTCTCTTCTTAAGATATGCAACAACAACAAATCTAATAAAATTCACAAAGTGAAATTTGAAAAAAGTAAAATGTACGCAAACATTATCCTTACCTTAAAATATGAAAACTTAAAAAAATGATAGCAAGCTAACAAAGTCATACAAAGCAACGTATTGAAATCTAAAACACCTCCGTCATAAGTTTATATATAAACAAATTAAACTTCTTTATAAGAGTAGTGTGTACGGATATATATTTTTCGCCTCTTGTAATGATTGCTGTTATACACATATATTAGCACTTTAACATTGTGAAAGAATCGTTCCGGATAAAACGTTCATCTTATAGCGATATGCTCTTCTAGAGGGTGTCTCTCATAGACAGGTCTTGACAGTAATCACTACTTAATAGTTAATACATAAAGCTCCAGGAAGGCCAAGTCTGCATGATTTTTACCAACGGGTCACACATCATCTAGACTATCTTAATTTTTATTATCTACTTTTTATGTGAGATTTTTTCCACACGCACAATAATCTCTCCCTTGAACTAGGAACCGTCTGAACATGAAATTAATGATTTAAAATAATGATGATTTGAAATTAAAATTTTGTTTGGACATGTAATTTAAATTTCTTAAGTTGTATTTTTTCTCATTGACATAAAAATTCATAAGTTGTGAAAATTATCAAAACTTTTCTAATTCTTATACAATCTTTGCAAATGAACAAGTCATAGTTCATAACAAAATTAATATACGGCTAGAAGGTCTTTCTAAAAGATACATCAATTGATCGAACTTTAATTCAATAAAAAAGAAAATTGAACATGAATAGTAGTATAACTACTCTTTAAAATAATCCTCTCACATGGTATGAACAATCTTTTAAATGGAAAAAGAATTTCTTCTTGGACAATTATATCCAATACAATATAAAGTCGGTCAATTTGTATATAACTATTAACTTATGAATCTTTTCTTTTTACAAAATATAAACTTATGAGTCAAGTTTTATACTTAAAAAAATTTAAAATCATAATTTGGAATCCCAAATCACACCTTTTTGGATGATTTGAAATTTTAAATTATGACATGAAGTTGAAGTTTAAATAAGCGGCACTCACATCTTGTGACCGCCCAAACCGGTAAAGATTATAAACCGGCCCGTACTTATAAATGTTTTTGTGTATGTGTCTTTCAAGTTATAGGTAAAAAAAGTATACCAGGTTATAAACAGGTAAATACAATAAGCCAGGCCCTAACGCCATCACTCCGCCATCCCACATTTTTATATACAAAATATGGATCTTGAAGCAAAATAAAGTCAGCATTCTCGGTTCTACTATTCCCATATTAAATGATTTTTGTTGGGGTAGGGAGCGTGTTTAAAAAAATAACATGGCTTCTACTAAGTTTGCTCCTATATTTGAGGAAAATAATGTTACTCCCTATATCCCAAAATATATGTCATATTTAGCTTTTTAAAAGTAAAATAATATGGACTTTTTTTAAATATTTTAAGCTATATTCTTTTATCATATTAATATGAAAAGAATTATAACTTATTGTACAATTTATATAGTTTCAATTATTCAAATTTTAATTTTAAATTATTGAATTAATATAATCAAATTTAGCTTTAAAAATTAATCAAATTGACTTTGAAAAGAAAATATGATAAGATTTTCTAGACTGGTGAAGTAACATTTAGTCATTGAAACAGAGTATTATTTCGCACATTTTGTATACTATATGGATCTTGAAGCAAATATAGTTGTCAGTCTCAATTCTACTCTTATGTTATACTTTATATACCGTGAGAGTAATTATGTAAATAATTCTTTACGTCATCCAGTCATATTTACTTATTTTAGTAGGTAACTTGTGGCTAAGGCCAGAAATACTCAATTCAGGATCCGGAAGGTTGTCCACTTGTCCTTGCCACAGAATAAGAAATTCCTAGGGTTCTGGAATGCATGGACGCTGATCATGTGCAGTCAATTATTAAGTATACCAATAAATGAACAACTCATAGTAAACTTGATAGATGCCAGTTCGGGTTAGCGTGTAAGTGAGAAAGTCCATAGAAATTTATGCTACGAGACAAAAGACCTGATTTATATACTAGATAAGGATGAAAAAAGAAATAAAAAATACCGTTGTAATTTTGGTGGCGTTAATAGTGGCAAAATTGGTGGAGGAGAATGATAGTGGTGGACGAACAAGTGGAGAAGAGTGGGTAAAATGAGTTGGGGCATTAAGGTGGTATGTAACATGACCGTTCATCTCATCAAATGTTAATGTGACTGGTATTTGGTGTTCACCTTGGACAATCCTAACGAAGAAGTATATTTAAATCATTTAGATAATAACATAATTGCTTTTGCACCAATAATGTAATGGAGGGTAAAAGTGACTCTTTTCGCATAATAGAGAAGCAAATTTGACAGTTTTTATAATGTTATATCAAATCAAATTCACATTATCCAACTGAGGCAATAGTATTTATTAATTTTGCTTGAGGTTTCCTAGAACTTAGCTAGATAGCAATTTCATAAAGTTGATGCCCGATGGCCGATACAATGAAGTCTGACAATTGGTAGTACAATTTATGTTAGTCTCAATATAGAAAGTCATTTTAAACAATGTTTATTTTAATGAAGTTCCTTCCCTAGAACTTAGCTAAATGGCAAGTTGCAATTTAAATATGACAATTGTCTCCCTCTACTAACTTTGAATATGTTGAGTGAACTATGAATATGTTTAAAAAGCTTCTACTACTAGAGTATTTTACTACTCGTAAGTAATTAACATTAATGAGGAATCATGTGAAACCTAGATAGACACTTTAATTACAACTCATGAGTTCAATTTGGACACGATTTTTCTTTTTCTAGTTTAGCCTGGAAAATTTGACTAGCACGTCTAAGAAGCCTCAACTAACAACATGATATAATTAATTAATTATGGGGCATGTGAGATTTAGATAGACATACACTTTAATTACAACATGTTCTTTTGTTGTCACATATGTTCTTTCAGCAACTATGCAAGAAGGTAAAGTGCAGAAAAGTAAATCAATACAAGGATTTTTACGTGAAAAACTTCTTGCTCAAGGGAGGCAAAGATCATGACCTATCTTCAATAGGATTTTCCAACTCTCAACTATAACTTGAACAATGTTTAAGGTTACAACACTTTATACACCTAAGGAACTAACTCTAATAGAACCTACCCCAAATTCTCAACAATTCTCCGTAATTATTGGTACCTTCTCCATCTTCTTCAGAAACCCTACCCAGTCTATGAAGCTCCTTATAAGTCAAACAACCTAATACAAACACTACTAAAAAACCACAAATTTCGATCCAATTTTTGACCTCGTGAGATCGAAAAAGTCAAAATTTTAACCTCAAGTCCAGGTGGATAAGCACTTGGACGAAATATTTTTCGATTTTGACCTCACGAGGTCGAAGACTTATTTTACAGCCAAAAATAAAAAAGTTAAATTTCGATCTCATGACGCCGAAAACATAATAAGGTGCAAATATACTCCTCAACTTTGCGATTTAGAGCAGATATACCCCCTGTTATAAAAGTGGTGGATATATACCCCTGCCGTTACAAAATGGTGCAAATATACCCTTTTGGCTGACGATTTTTAAAAAAAAATTATTTATCTTATTTTTGAATTAAAGAATGCCAGCGGCTTTAAAAAAAAGTCTATCTATTTTTTTAGTAGAAATATTTCTCTAAAGCCACATGATAATTCTTTTTCCTGGTGGGTCGGGTCTGGTCCGTTTAATAAAATGGGTAGATTATTTTTTAAAGCCACAAAGATATTCTTTAAATAAATCAGACCCGATCCACTAGAAAAATATTATCGCGTGGCTTTAAAAAAATATGTCTACTTAAAAATAATATTAGGGATAATTTTTTTTAAAGTGAGGAGACATATCTTTTAATTAAAAAATAAGCTAAGCGGGTTTTTAGAAAATTTCTATCAGCGAAATGTGTATATTTGTACCATTTGTGTAACGACAGGGGTATATTTGCACCATTTTGTAAGGACAGATGTATATATCCACCACTTTTATAACGGGAGATATATCTGCTCTAAATTACAAAGTTGAGGGGTATATTTGCACCTTTGTCCTTTTTTATTTTAATATAATTTATCATTTTTTACCTCATGTGGTCGAAATTATATAACAATATTATAAAATAATTTAAGTATTGCGACCTCATAAGGTCAAATTATAACAATATTATAAATTGATTTAACTATTTCGACCTTATGAGGTCGAAATTCTGTAAAAATGTTTTTTAAAAGTATTTCGACCTCATGAGGTCGAAATTTGGAAACCATATTGGTACTTTTCGACCTCATGAGGTCGTAATGCTATTTTTAGCAGCATTTCGACATCACGAGGTTGAAAAATAGTGATTTATGGGCTAATTTTCGACCTCATGAGGTCAAAATTTTGTAATATTTTTCTGGAAATTGGCTACTTCTATAGCAACCCACATGTCAAATAAATCACAATAGCTATATCATCAACAACCAGCTCAAATAGTTGCCAACAATCCAATAAAATCTAACGAACACTATATTTTATATTCTATAACCAACAACACATCAAA
This sequence comes from Anisodus acutangulus, assembly GCA_029783415.1. Lineage (NCBI taxonomy): Eukaryota > Viridiplantae > Streptophyta > Magnoliopsida > Solanales > Solanaceae > Anisodus > Anisodus acutangulus. Next base: position 19,812,445 of record CM056507.1, on the reverse strand, counting down.
TTCAACTCAAAACTAGTTACAATTTGAATGAAAACTTCATTCAAATACTTACAAAACACATAAGCTAGTTTATAACTTGAAAAATCATAAACTTATACAATTCTTACATATCCAACAAAAGATACAAAAGTTAGATTACAAACTATACGAATCAGGGACGTCGTTGTGTGTTAGAGACATGATTCGTATCCTTCTCACTAGACTCATCAACAAGGGTATGATCAGGTACATCCTGAGGACTTGACTTACGTCGTCTAGCTTGGGAAGGTCGGAACTGTGACCTACGAGCATAGGAAACTGAAATGACCCCGAATTTAGTAAGCTATCTATTTGGGCCTTCATACCCGACATCTCGTCGTCCCTCATCCTATCCCAGGCCTTTGCAGTATGAAGTGAACTTGTTCATGGAGTAATCTGCTCCCTCATGGCTGCGGCCTCATTAGGATATCCATAACCTAAGCCTTGAAGGGACGACGGGAAGCGATGAAAGACTCGATTCGACATACCATAAGTCATCCCATACCTAGTCGGGCCACCAACACTCTCTGGCCACTTCTGCTCTATTTTCTCTAGGTTTATTGGCATGATGGCTGGCTGCGTGGCACAAAACTCCTCTAATTGTTGTTGAAATTTGTTTTGAATTTAAAAGATACAATGTTAGTAGATAAATTTAGAAACAAAGTAGTTATTATTGTTAACTACTGACTTACGAAGGTACACTTAGCCCGTGGCTCAATCCATTTTTCAGTACCATCAGTGTTCTTCTTCTTCATGTGTGAGTGATCTTGAACGCCTCGTCTTGAGGTAATATCTGCCCCCTCTCGAGCTCCTACAAACAAATTATTTGAGTAATTAATCAAATAAAGTAATTGAGTATCTTTAAAATATGATTTAAGGAGGCATATCATCTTCCTCCTCACGGTCACTTGACTCGTAGCCCCACTAGTGTGTAGCGATCCACCCTTCTCAGAGGCTTTGGAAATCTTCTTTATCGCACTTAGTTGCAAAAACCGTGGATCAGTTGCCCAGTAATGCAATAGTTTCTTTCAGTTAGCACCATGGATCCACTTAGGCTTCTGGCATAAGTTACAGGCTCTACGTAACACATCCTTAAGTATTTTCGCCGCTCTTTTCTCAAAATTTTGCGCTAGTTCTTCCTCATGTTGCGGCTTCCAGGAACACTTTTTTTGCAAATAAATTTAAATGATTTCATTAACATATATGGAATAAATATAGAGAGTTATAATATTTTACTAAAAATAATAAATACGTATAAATGTAAAATGTACCTTAAACTCCATAAACATCTGCCTCTTCAGCTTCGGTGGAACCTTGCCCCAAGTCGGAGGGGCACCCCTATAGAGTCCTTTGACTGTCTTTGAAATTCTTTTTGTTTCTTTGCCTGGATAGAAGCTGAAGCAAAAACAATGAAATAATTAGATGTTAAATAAAAACATAGCGTAAATAACTTATGCAAATTGAAAAAACTTACGTGAATCCCACTAGTTCGATGATAAGTCGATCATACTCGTCATAAATCTCAAGTTGTGGAGGAGCTCCTGCTAGGGGATCAGAACAGTCTGAATCAGAGCTACTTTATTCAATTTGGAGCTCCGACATCCCAAACTGTGGGGTAGATGATGATGAGGGATGTGTTATAGTTGGGCTGGGAGTAGCTGTAGGAGTACCACTCATAGTTGCTCGCTGTGATCCATGAGGAAACTGAGGGAGGCCATGTGGGATCATGCCAGGGGTGGACATCATAGTAGGGGACTGAGAGGTGCCCTGCGGCTCTGTTTGGCCCTGAGGTGCCTGGTACTCGACCGTTAGTAGTGAAGGAGAAATTCAGGAGTAAGAGAGAAACTGTGTAACTGAATACAATATAGTTATGAGCGGTAAATTGAATACACGATATAGCTACGGATTGTAATTTATTTAAAGTGTGATTATTATAAATAAATACTTCTTATAATTAGACCACCGGTACCTTACCGCACCAGCCTGTTCGCTACCCAAATTAATCTTTTTAACAAAATTAAATTTAACTATATATTAGAAAATAAGTCAATAATACAAAAAATGTAAACTAGCAAAAGAACAAATAAATTAGTTGTAAATGATCGACACTTTTTAAACGGTCATAATTTTGTGATCGTTTGTTCGATTTATGTAATTTTTTTATTTCATTAATCTTTCGAGATCTAGCCAGACAAAGTGGCCCATAAGGCGGTTTGACCAACCAATTTCGAAAAAAAAACAATTATTTTTCTATTCAACTTACATTATCTCCAAAATTGGTAAAAAAATTTAATCTTTTAATAAAAAAGTAGAGTTTAAGATCAAATTGTTGTCCACAGCTTATGTGAATGTCAATTTTAGTAATTATAAAATTAAAAAGGCCCCGCCCAGCCCATTTAGGCCCACCTAATTTCCTTAAAGGCGTAGAGGTTGTGTCGAGCCCCATTTTCTCTAAAAAAGATCGGCTCCCACGCGGTACACTAAGGGGGATGATTTACAAGAATGGTCTTAAAATTGGGTGATCTTGAATTTTTAACATGTTAACCTCGCGGGTAGCTTAAGAAGTTTTCCCTATAGCAGGAACATTTGACTTTTGACTGTTATACCTCATTTTAACCTGGTCAAAGCGAAGTATAACATATTGGTGATTCCTCGCTTACTTAACTTAAGGAGTCACCACTTAATTGTTTCAATAGTGAATTAGGACATCTAATTATTAACTAAATGATGTTAAAATAAACTCCATTTTTAGGTCTATTAAACTAATAATTCTAGGTAAGTGTTCTAAGTCATCCTAAAGGGAAGAGGTTAAGTATCCTTTAAGATCCGTTAAATACGGTTGCAGGTGGTGTGCGTATATAATGTCTTTTCCCCAATTTTCATACATATATACATATATAATATTTACCATATAGTAATGTGCATAGCACAAGTGGTCCAGGATAACATATGAACCTTTGAGATTCTCACGTACCAGGGCCGTTTGTGTGTTCCAAATGTAGCAGGATTACGGAGGGCCATTGCTCACAATATTCCATTCACCCTGGATCTACTAAGATGTATCATGATCTCAAAGGTTTGTATTAGTGGAACGGCATGAAGAGGAACATAGCGGAGTTTGTAGCTCAGTGCCTTAATTGTCAGCAAGTAAAAGTAGAGCACCAAAATCCCGACGGCTTGACTGAGAACATTGAGATCCCGATATGGAAATGGGAAATGATTAATATGGAGTTCATTATGGTTTTACCTCTCTCTTATCATAAGTTTGATTCTATTTGGGTGATTGTTGATAGACTGACCAAATTAACTCATTTCCTAGCGGTCAAAACTACCAGCCGAGGACTGCGTAAAGTTGTACGTTAATGAGATTATTCGCCTTCATGGTGTGCCTATTTCTATTATATGTGACTGAGGTGTGCAGTTCACAGCTAATTTCTGGAGATCATTTCAAAAAGGTTTGGGCACTTAAGTTAATCTTAGCACACCTTTCCACCCTCAAATAGACGGGTAGGCTGAGCGTACAATTCAAATAATTGAAGACATGCTACGAGCTTGTGTATTGGACTTCAAGGGGAGTTGGGATGATCATCTACCCTTATTGAATTTGCATACAATAACAGTTATCATGCTAGTATCAAAATGGCTCCATATGAGGCTTTATGTGAATGAAAATATAGATCTCCTATTGCATGGTTCGAAGTAGGCGAATCAGAATTATTTGGGCCTGACCTAGTGCACCAAGCCATAGAGAAGGTGAAGCTTATCCAAGAACGGTTATTAACCTCTCAGAGTCATTAGAAGTTGTATTCAGATGTGCGACGGCGGAACTTAGAGTTCCAAGTGGATGATTGGGTCTTCTTGAAGATATCTCCTATGAAGGGTGTAATGAGATTTGGGAAAAAATAAAAAGCTCAGCCCAAGGTACATTGGGCCATATCGCAAGTGGCTTACGAATTGGACATGCCTCCCGAGTTAGATTTTGTTCATCCGATCTTCCATGTTTCTATATTGAGAGTGTGTTTTAGGGATCCTTCCCGGATTGTACCGATTTACGATGTGAAAGTTACAGATGACTTATCATATGAAGAGGTTCTTATTGCTAACTTAGATCGACAAGTCCGCAAGCTAAGGACTAAAGAAGTAGCCTCTGTGAAGGTTCTATGGCGAAATAAGAATGTAGAAGAGATGATGTGGGAGGCGGAAGAGGAGATTAGTATATGTATCCTTACTTACTTAAGACTAAAGCCGATGTCCGAGTGAATCGTAGCCCAACCAAGAGTTGATGTATGGATACATGAGGTGAGTTCCCACTCCAGTTAGTTATGTTTGATGTTTGACGGCCACATGAGGCCCGATGATATGTATATGTTGTTGTATGGCCATATGAGGCAAGTTTGAATATATATTAAACTTGTTGACAAGGTTCAGATAGTCCCATTTATAGGGGAGATTCAGCCAAAACCTTTTAGAAAATCTTGAGGATTAATTGGTCCCTTATGTATACTTCCCATTTGAGGACGAATATTTCTAAGGGGGGGAAGGATGTTACACCTCATAGTTTTGTATGTTGAGATTCGTCGTATGTTACTCCTCCTAGTCTTGTACATCAGAATTATCTTCGAGGTTATACGATATTAGACATACCTATTGTTATACCCCGTACTTCATACATTAATGTCATTATAAGATATCTAATGTAAGCTTATAAAAGATGAAATTCACCTACAAGGTTAATGAAGGTTTATCGGAATCTTAAGTAAGTTAAGGTGAATTAGACTTGGAAAACAAACGGGATATTGGATACATAAAATTGATCTGCTTGCTTACCGTCCTACTTGCTTGAGATACTTTCTTACCCATCCTACCAACTTGAGATACTTAACACATGTCATGATTATTACTGAGGATGAGACACGTGTCTAAGTGAATAAGGGCAGCATGTGACACCTATTAATTAAGCAAGTAGGTGACAAGTAGGCGTGTCACCTACTTGCTAAAATGAAGGGCCCAAAATAATCCACCAAAAAGGGCAAGTGTTGGTCGATCTTGAGGCCCCTTTTAAGGGCTGATGAACATCATTATCCTCTCAATTTCACTCAGCAACTTCACTCTCAAGTCAGCTATAGAAGCCCTTCTCCAAGAAGATGATTTTACCATAACCCTAAGAGACCTCAAGTGATTCTCTTTCTTTTCAAGTTTCAATTGGAAGAGAAACTCCATATAAACTGGTCAGCCCCAAATCCTAAAGAATCTTAAGTAATCCTTTTCTTGTTCTTCAATTCAAGTTGAAAGATTGTCTCCAATCTTGAAGAATCCAAGTGAAGGAAATTGATTCTCATCCAAGGTAAGCTACTACCATGTTTCTGCCCTTGTAGTTCTTGAATTAGGATAATGAAACCTCCCTCCTTCATGTATTTAAGCTTGTCTAAGTTCTAGCTAGTTGTATGGTGAAGAACTTATGAAATAGGGGCTGAAAATCAGGTAAAAGTTGTTGTGTTGTTATTGACTATTTTGGAGTAGTTTCATGTTATTATATGGTTGTCACATGTGAGGATTGGATGAAGTATGTTGTAGTTAGGCTTATTAGTGTCTTAACTAGGTTTTGGAAGTAAGAATTGATGAAGAAATGATCTGAAAATCGGTTTTGAGTTGCTAAAAATGGTTGGACTGTTATGACTTCATTTCAATATTTTGTGGTGGCTGAAAATCAGTAGGAGTAATTGAATATATTGTGGTCAGTATTGTTAACATGTTCTGGAAGGAGAAAATGGGTTGTAGATCTATAATTGTTTAATCGTAAACCAAGCTTGTCGCTCTCATACTATTGTTTGAATTGTCAGGATTTTTCTTACATTGTTGAGGGGCTGAATGGATGTGATTGGTTATTGATATTGTTAATATCATTGTTTGGTGCTGTTTTGAATTTGGGGAAGTGAGGAAATGTAGGGGAAGTGCTACCCGATTTTTTGTAAGAGAGCTACTAGCTTAGAAATGTGTTTTGAGTCCTTTCATGGCATTATACTGTCACGGACCCTACCCGTCTGGTACCACTAGCCGTACAGTTAACACCTATTCATAATTAAATATGGACTAAGCTGAAAGAGGATTATGTAAAATTAGATAACCAACTTATATATATATACCCATACTAAGGCCGACGAGGCCATACAAGACTACTATACACAGGATACATGTCTACAAGCCTCTTAAGAGTATGTGATATCAAAAGGTCGGGACAGGACCCCATCATACCCATATATAGATGCAAAAATATACCGTACCAAAATAAGACCGACACACCAAAACAAGGGGAGTGCTCCAAAATCTGCTGAATCAACAACCTACTAACGTGGATCGTCGTCTTGTCTACGTAAACCTGCAGGCATGAAACACAGCATCCCCCAAAAAAAGGAACGTTAGTACGACTGATGTACTTAGTATGTCAGGCATGAACAATAGCATAACATGGATATAATAATAGACTGAAACAGAAACTGCTGACAATACCAACAACCAACAGAAATAGTTGACCAGCAGTAAATGCCTTTTATGGCCTTAATACATATGCCTAAATGTTATGCACAATGCAAATGCGGTATACATATAAATATTGGCCACACAAAGGCATCTTCCTTCCCATAACCGCCTCTGTGGTCATCAGGTTATATCGTAATGGCCACACAAGGGTATCAATGTTGGCCTCTTCGGGCTCTTTCGTGATAGTCTGTACCAGCTGCAGGTGGTGTGCGTATATAATGCCTTTCCCTTTCCCTATATCCCTTATATATAATATTTACGATATAGTAGTGTGCATAGCACAAGTGGGTCTAGGGTAATATATGAATATAATGCAAATAAAAATGCATGAATGATAATATAGCATTTTCTGAACTTATCAGATGACATAATATCCTTGCCCCTTCGGCTAACATTGGAAATATTAACATGTACCTTGGACTGAGCTTTCCTTTCTTCCTGAATCTCATTACACTCTTCATAGGCGAAATCTTCAAAAAACCCAATTATTTACCTAAAATTCTAAGTCTCGTCGTCGCGCATCTGCGTATGACTTCTGACGATTCTGAGCGGTTAACAGCCATTCTTGGATAAGATTCACCTTATCTATGGCTTGGTGTACTAGTTCAGGCCCAAATAATTCTGATTCGCCTACCTCGAACCATCCGATAGGAGATCTACATCTTCATCCATACAAAGCTTCGTATGGAGCCATTTTAATGTTGGCATGATAGTTGTTATTGTATGCGAACTCAATAAGGGGTAAATGATCATCCCAATTTCCCTTAAAGTCCAATACACAAGCTCGTAGCATATCCTCGAGCGTCTGAATTGTACGCTCGACTTGCTCGTCTGTCTGAGGGTGGAAAGTTGTGCTAAGATTAACTTGAGTTCCTAAACATTTCTGAAATGACCTCCAAAAATTAACTGTGAACTGCATACCTACGTCAGATATAATAGAAATAGGCATACCAAGAAGGTGAACAATCTTCTTAACGTATAACTTTACGTAGTCCTCAGTTGTATAGGTAGTCAGTTTACCAACGGTCAACCAATTAGAATTAAACTTATGATAAGGAGAGATTCACTCGTAATGTAATAAATATTAATTATTTTCCATTTCCACATCGGGATTTCAATGTTCTGTGTCAAGCCATCAGACTTTTGGTGCTCTGCTTTTACTTTCTGACAATTAGGACACTGAGCTACAAATTCCGTCACATTTCTCTTCATGTCGTTCCACCAATAAATGATTTTGATATCATAATACATCTTTGTAGATCCATGGTGAATGGAATTTTGTAATCGATGGACCTCCGTCATAATCTTGTCTCGTAATCCCGCTACATTGGGAATACACAAAACCTGGGGGTCCCTCTCCTATTATACTCGAAGTTTGCGGTTTTCTTTTGCTAAATATCTTTCCCAATCCTCTCTAACAATGGGATCTTTATCATGACGCTCATTTTCTTCCCGTATGAGGGACGATCCTACTGTATTCTGAGTTATAAGGCTATCACTATATGAATCCTCAAATCGGACTCTTACTTAGCTAACTAATGCGTTCCTTCAGGTCAACTTCTCTCATTCATTCTCACATTAATCCAGCTGTTTGTGGATGAATGATTCTATTGTTCATCTAGCTTTGTTTACTAGCTAGTGTGTTAAAAACTCTTATATTTGTAGTATCTCAATTATGAACACTTTATGGAAAAATCATCCAATCTGAAGTACGCGTATCATCACAATTACCTCTTATTCATGGTCTGCAAGAAATCTGTACTTTCTCATTACTCGTAATTATAAACAACTCCCTTTCTTACTACTTGTCCACTAATTTTCTTACATGTCGTACTCCTCTTGGTATATATTCTTGTATACATATGTAATCTTAACCATTGCTCCTGGCTCTGATCTTGGCGTTTCCAACCCATAAGGGATGAACTGTTAATTTATTCCCTCATTCCGTACATGGAAGATTCTGAAGAATTTTACATCATATGACGTTGGCCTACTATATCCAAACCTGGTCGGTATACTTAGATTTGAATTCCTCCACTGGCCTCATGGCTAATTCTTTCCGTAAATGGCGCTTTGGAAAAGATTCCCTCTATCTTGTTAAGATGTGAACCCATTACTTTATCTATCCCATAGAACCTTTGATCAGTTTAATAATGCTCATAGATATCTGTCATTTGCCCGACATTTTATCTTTATTATAATGTCATTATCTCTTTGACATGTATCTTTAATGTCTACCTTGTATCCATTGGCGTCATTGGCCCCCTTCCACATGTTTAGGCGCTAATCTTGAGCTTTACTCACTATTACTTCTGTTTACATACTTCCTGGAAGGTATGACTGCATATATTGTGGAACCGATGCTTCGTATGTTTAGATCCAATTCATGGTGTTACATGATCCCATGACTTGTCAAGCTTTCTTGTCTTATTATTATTATTATATCTCCCACCGATCGAGTGCTCATTCGTCTTACCTTTACATTTCCATCTCAAATTGCCTTGTGGAAAAATCTCTTATCTCCAAGTACCTCTCATACTCCCTTCCTGAACACCAGAGAATCGCCACCTTTGGCCGAAGAGTTCCTTCTGTCGCGCCTCCACTATTGATCCTTACACCATTCTAGAATAATCATATCTTTGTGAGACCTCCATAACTATAATCTTATTCACCTTTATCCTTCTAGTTGTAATCCTTCATTCTATTCGTCACTAAGCGAAAACATTTATGCCTTGATACTTAATCATACAATTTCATTCATACTTATTAACTGTTTTCATATTTTCTACCACCATCCTTTGATTGTACCATAATTCTCGTCCTCAATTTCCCCTATTATTATACGGAGGTTACATTCATGAAGCAAATTTGTGTGCTCACCCACTCCTTTGGATATCCTAACCTTTATCTAATATAATAATCCATTTGTTACTTGAGCAAGTTGTGATACTCATTCTTCACCCCTCTTTTCTTTGCATGACTTAGTGATTTTCAAATCCCAAATGTCCTCAAGCTGCTGCTGAACTTGTAATGAAATTGTTGTTGCTTTGCTGATAATTGAAAAAAAATAGTGGTTGCTATGCTTGTTGTCCCAACCACTGTTATGCTCGAGAGACTTTCCTATGCTGTCGTTTTAATTTCCACTTGTTGTGGATGTACTTTGTTGTTTCCTGTTGCTGCAAATCTCGAGTGAACATATCATTTCTCAAGTGCTGAACTTTGATAAGATGTTGCATATCCTGAGAATATGCTACCTGTCAAAGTTGCTACTTGACTATAAGACGGTCAGGGAAGTCTTACTCGATCTTTACAACTTTGACCCAGAGATATCGGCATCTTTGAACCCTTTAAATATCATCGATCCCTGACTAATACATTCCTTCGGTTATAAGCTTCCTGAATCACCAAAGGGCCTATCTCTATCAAATGCTTTAGGATGAGGTTGTTCTTGAGACGAAACCAATTGATTCAATATTGGCACCGGTCTCCTTACATCCTAATCAGACGGAGCCGGTGGTAGGACTGATGGTACATGAGCCTTCCTCAACTTCTCTGGTTCTACAAGATTCGGCAATCCCTGGGAAAACAACTTACTCATATCCCGTTACGGATCTGTCTCAATGGAGAGCATACCACTCGTATTTACACTCAATCCAACTTCAATCTCCCTGCTAATCATAATCCTTCTGGAAGAATGTATTGCTATAATTGTAAATATGATAAGGTCTACAGAGAAATGCCTTACAATCTTCTGTGTTTCGATGCTTAGTACTTTCCTTTACCTTACTAAATATTTTGCTTTCCAGGCTTGCATTATCTCTTCCATCTTCTGTATATGAGTGAGACAACTTCTCAAAATCCCAAATTTTTACAATAATACTGCCCCTTCCGGCGTATCAATCGTCTTGGTAGAAATCGCTCATTTATCGGCTACGATTATAAACTAACCGAAGTATTTTTGGTAACCGGCATTACTGAAACAATAACAGGCACGAGTTAAACTTGAATTTTTAAACTCAGCTCTACTGCACGATCTATGATATGGAATAATGGAAACCATCCCTAAATATCAGGCAGCCTCCTACTTATAAGTGTGGTGCACAACGCACCCATACACAAGACTCTACTAGACACCGCTTGTAGACTACATAGGAAAAATATGCTATAATACCAAGTTTGTCACGACCCAAACTGGAGGGCCGCGACGGGCACCCAGACCCTACCCGCATGGTAGCACTAGCCGTACAGTTAACACCTATTTATAATTAAATACAGACTAAGCCGAAAGAGTATTATGTAAAATCAGATAACCAACTTATATATATACATACCCATACTAAGGCCGACGAGGCCATACAAGACTACTACACACATGACACCTGTCTACAAGCCTCTAAAGAGTATGTGATATCAAAAGGTCTGGACAGGACCCCGTCATACCCATATACAGATGCAAAAATATACCGAACCAAAATAAGACCGACACCCCGAAACAAGGGGAGTGCTCCAAAATCCGCTAAGTTAGTAACCTACTAACGTGGATCATCGTCCTATATCCGTAAACCTGCAGGCATGGAATGCAGCATCCCCCGACAAAAGGGACGTCAGTACGACTGATGTACTGAGTATGTCAGACATGAACAATAGCATAACAGGGATATAACAATAAATTGAAACAGAAATAGCTGACAACACCAACAGCCAACGAAAATAGCTGACCAACAGTAAATGCCTACTGATGGCCTTAATACATATGCCTAAATGTTATGCACAATGCAAATGCAGTATACATATAAATATTGACCACACAAGAGCATCTTCCTTCCCATAACCGCCTCTCTGGGCATCAGTTTATATCGTATTGGCCACACAAGGACATCAATATTGGCCTCTTCGGGCTCTTTCATGATAGTTTGTACCAGCTGCAGGTGGTGTGCATATATAACACCTTTCCCTTTCTCCATATCCCTTATATATAATATTTACTATATAGTAGTGTGCATAGCACAAGTGGATCCAGGGTAATATATGAATATAATACAAATGAAAATGCATGAATGACAATAAAACATTTTCTGAACTTATCGGATGACATAATATCGTTGCCCCTTCGGCTAACATTGGAAATATTAACATGTACCTTCGGTTAACATTGGGAATATCAACATCTTTCCCAAATACCTCATTAAGGATTTAGGAATATATTTAGACATGTTTTTAATATAGGAATCAATAACATAAATATTCTTAACTACTAGGAGTAGAATAATTTATGGAGCAATATCACAGTTATATTTCGTTACATGGAACATGCCAAAAGAAGAAATAATTTGTCTTAACATACCTCAAATCCAAGCTTAATAATTCAAAATTGCACTTAAAATGGAAACTTCCATTATTGTTGCTAGACGTTTTGTTCTAATCCACAAGTTAAGAAGTAAAAGACGAATCCTAGCAAGCTCTGAAATCGTTGGGATGCAGAAGCAAAAAGAACAAGGTCGTGTGATAATTTTTTATATTTGAAATTGTTAGCTACAAAAAATGCTCTCTATCCTAACGTTACTGCTCCCCTTTTTAAGATATGGCCAACTAGTCACTACATACCAATTAATGAGTCCTGATAATGTTGTCTTCCACCTAGCCAACCTTCGGCGGTGGAACATGCTGATTAACGCCACACACACCAACATGTCACCCTACTCTACTAATTAAGTGACTTGCCTCCGTATAATTTATCAATCACACACACAATTGATTTTGTGATCCCAATTCACTTAAATCTTAATAACTTATAAGACCTTCGTATACTAAATGTCATAATTTTGTGACATGACACTAGTCCTAATCTCTTTGGGGATATACAACTATTATTATTAATCCCCATCGTCGCACCTTGTTACGTCCAAATTCTTTTCGAGACCACATTCTTTTATATACTAATCTCTTTATTAGCATATGTAAATATAATATAAAGTTTCCCAACGCTCGGGTCTATTTACACACGCCTAGCGATTTTACATACGCCTAACGATTCAAACTGTGACCCGAAAGTAGGGATGTTACATTCCATAGTTCTAATATCTTGATGTAGGTTGAAGTACTACAGGCAGTAGATGGAGTCATTAGCAACAAAGGTATGTTAAGGCTATTTTTCCTTCTTTTGACATAATCAGAATGAAACAAACGTAAACCAATAATATCCATAACGACTCCACTCTTAGATATGTGTGTGGCTGATGTTCTTGACTTCTATGTAATGATAGTGATATTATCTTATGGCTTGTTGATTCTTCAAAGTAAGTTATGTTGATGATGTTAGTTCCATAATGTTAATCAGAGGGGGAACGACCTTACGTCACTCTGATAGGCTCAGAGTGTCTTAGTATCATTCATACATTATATACATGTATATACCATGACCTCACATGCATTATATACGCGTATGCTATATGATATGTATATGGGGTATGGGAAAGATTATGGCGTTATATACGCACTACCACATGTTCAGCTGGTAAATGATGATGATTATGCCCACATATGCCAATATGATGTGATAGGATGCCCACAGAGGCTTGATGGCGTTATATAGGCATATGTATATGTAGGACCAGGCATTATATACATATATGTATGATACATAGGTATATTATGACCCTCAGAGGCATTCTGTACAGGTTGATTATTCTTTGTCTTAGGTTACCTCCATGCCTTTATTATGCTATTTTTCATGCCTTATATACTCAATATATTATTTGTACTGACTCCCCTTTTGCTTTGGGGATACTTCATGCCCGCAGGCTCAGGTAGACAGGATGACGGTTTGTACTAGTAGGTTCCCTATTCAGCTGATATGGGAGCACTCTACTTGTCCCGGAGTTGCGGTCTAGTCTTGGCATGATATTTTTTATACACAAAAGGGTATAGCGGGGCCCTGTCCCAACCTTATGATGTCACATACTCCAGTAGAGGCTTGTAGGCAGTGATGATGCAATCAGATGTTATGTGGATTCCTCAGCCTATGTTTTTGTTATATAGTCGTCTATGGTAGCCTTGTCAGCTCATACAGTCATGTCCTGCATCTATGTATATACATATATACCCTGTCAGTCTTACATATTTTCAGCTTATTATTTCTATGAGTCAGCAGGTTACCTCATGACAACCTTCATGACCAATGCTTATTTACGATTATATGGTGAATGTATGTCTAGTAGTGCTTGTCCGGTAAGGTACGGGTGCCCATTATGGCCCTCCAGTTTGGGTCGTGACATGAATCTAGTGCAAGAAGAGCGTGTGAGAGGACTCACACAAAAAATGGAAGAATGGAGTAAAGTAGTGGCCTTTGCCATACAAGGGAGAAATTCTTATTGTGACCAAGGAGAAGGGAAGAACGATGGTGCATTCTGCACACATGGCAAGAGATCCGAATACATTATGGAGGAATGTTTTCAACTCATTGGGTATCCGAAATGGTGTCCAGGAAATAAAAAAGGAAACGAAAAATTCGAAGGAAGAAGATGATGAGAGGTCTGGGATCTGATCGCGAAAAAGGTAACTACCGGGCTAACTCCGTTGTTGTCAAGGATACACAGGCGGAGATAGAACATATGAACATATGTGGGATATGACCTCACAATCTGAGTGAGGAGATTCAAAAAATGGTGATTCACGTGTTGAATTCACAAGGAATAAATCTGAATGGCAAGATGGATGGTAAGACCGAAAAATCATCCTAGATTATTGACTCCAGAGCTACCAATCATGTGATAGGTAATCCAAAGAAACTAAGTGATCAGCGAGATATTCCTGAGTTTTTGGTTGGTCTTTCGAATGGAAGTAGCTTGGTTGCTATAAAAGAAGGAACAACCAGGCTGAATGACAAGATATGATTGAAGAATGTTCTTTATGTTCCATATTTGACATACACTTTAATTTCTATGTCACAACTAGTTGATTATTTAGATTGTGATGTGATATTTAATAGAATTATGTGTGCTATACTGGATTCCACCACGAGGAAGCTGATTTGAAATGGTGAGTGTTGAGGTGGACTTTACTATTTTTGAAATGTGCCACTGATATGGGCTATAAAGTCGGAGGAAATTGATTGGTTCGATCTTTGGCACAAATGATTGGTTATCCTTCATCACAAATAATAAAGTCTATAACGACATTAGGCTTAAAGGACGATAGTGATAGATTGGATAGAGAATGTTATGTATGTCAATGAGCAAAGCAAACGAGAAGTATTTTTCCTTTAAGTGGGAATATTGCTTCAGATACTTTTGAGATAAACCATTGGGATTTATGGGGACCATATATGACCCCTTTCTCTTGTGGTGTTTCATATTTTTTTTACTATTGTGGGTGATCGTTCATGAGCCGTGTGGATCTTTCTCTTAGTTGATAAGAAAGAAGTTTCCCAAAATTTGAAGAACTTCTTCACTCTTGTGGAAAGACAGTTCGGAAAAAGGGTGAAGATAGTTAGAAGTGATAACGGAACTGAGTTCACGTGTATGAAGACTTACTTCTTCGAATATGGAATTCTATTTCAAACATCTTGCATAGAGACACATCAGCAGAATGGAAGAGTCAAAAGAAAACACCGTCACATTCTTAATGTGGCACGAGCATTGAGATTTCAGGGCTATCTTCCGATTAAATTTTGGGGAGAATGCATTTTGACTGTGGGATACTTGATCAATAGAACACCGTCTTCAATTTTGAATGGAAAAACCCCCTATGAAATTTTATATGGGTAGCTGCCTTATTATGATCACTTAAGGGTGCTAGGGTCACTATGATATGCACACACAAAGGGAAGAACAAAAGATAAGTTTGAGAGTCGGAGTCGTAGGTGTATCTTCTTGGGATACCCCTACAGACAGAAAGGTTGGAGACTGTATTACTTAGAAAATGATGAATATTTACTCTCAAGAGATGTGGACTACTACAAGACTAAGTTACATTTTGCCATAGGAACATATAACTTGGTTGACAATGTAGAAGCGATCCCGGACGAAACAAAGGATGAAAGGAATCAACACGTTTTGGAAGAAGAACAGACAAATAATGTAGGTGTGAACATAGCTCGAATATAAGAAATTCAGACACCGAATACCAAACCTACAGATCAAGTAGAATTAGACCGGACATATGCTAGTCCAAATAATGAAACACATGGAACAAGTACAAACGGAAGGTACCCGGGCCAATGAAAAGACAACGGAGGAACATTTGGGTCGAGTTAAACATCAGAAGAATGACTCAGTTTGATTACGTGACTACACTACTGAAACATTTCAAAAATAAAGTACATCAATGAGTTCACTCGATCCTCAGCAACCCTCATGTGCATCTTATCCTTTAGCTCACTATATATTCTGTGATAATTTTTCCTTGCAGTAATTACCACATGAATTGAGCCAAAATCTTTCTCGGAGGATATAAAAAAGAAATATTGGAGAAAAGTCATGCAATAAGAAATCCAAGCATTAGAGGATAATGACACATGGACATTGGAAACATTGTCGCTGGATAAGAAAGCACTTGGATATATATGGGTGTATAAGATCAAATACAACTCGGACAAAACAATTGAATGATATAAAGCTCGGTTGATCACCTTCGGTAATAAGCAAGAGAAAGGTATTGACGACAATGAAATGTTTGCTCCGGTTGCGAAGGTAGTAACCATTCGAACCTTCTTAGCGGTAGTGGTTGCTCGAAATTAGGAGTTGCATCAGATGAATATTCATAATACATTCTTGCACGACGAACTGGCGGAAGAAATTTATATGAAATTACCATTGAGATTTTGTGTGGCTGATTCGAGGAAAATATGTCGACTCCAAAAATATTTATATGGATTGAAACAAGCTCCACAGTGCTGGTTTGAAAAATTGTCAAGTTTTTTGATGAAATATGGGTTCAAATAGTCATACTCCGATTATTCTCTCTTCACGATACACTAGGGAAGTAAACAACTTAACATCTTAGTTTATGTGGATGACTTGATTATCTCCGGAAATGACCATGGTGCCATTGCATGGTTCAAAGACTATCTCCGAGCCTGTTTTCACATGAAGGATTTGGGTCCTCTGAAGTATTTTCGAGGGGTTGAAGTTGTGCGTGGACCAACCAGATTATTCCTTTGTCAACTGAAGTATGTCTTGGATATAATCTCTACATCTGGGCTATTGGGAGCAAAACCGATTAAAACTCCCATGGAATAGAATCACAATTTGGCGTTGGCCAAAGAGGCTAATTTGGAAGATCCGAAACCATACCGATGTCTAGTCGGCAGATTGATATACCTCAGCTTTACATGACCGGAGTTGTCCTATTGTGTATATATTCTATCCCAATTCATGCACCAATCGAAGGAAGCGCACTGGAGAGCCGCCCTCCAGGTGGTAAGATACCTAAAAAAGAACCTTGGTCAAGGAATTTTGTTCAGTATGGATTGTGATCTCCAGTTGTATGAGTGGTGTGATGAGGACTGGGCTGGATGTCCGTTGACCCGAAGATCGCTCACCGGATAGTTTATCTCCCTCGAGAATTCACTGGTATCATGGAAAACCAAGATGTAGAACATTGTTTCTCGCTCGTTAGCAGAGGCGGAATACCGTTCAATGACAATGATGGTTTGTGAATTGAAATGATTGTAGGAAATCCTACATAGCTTGGGCATCAAACATAAATCTCCGGTTAAAATATATTGTGATAGTCAAGCATCATTGTATATTGCACGAAATCTGATATTTCATGAACGGACTTAACATATTGAAGTTGACTGTCATTATGTCCGGGATGCACTCCAATCGGGTATAATTCTTTCGAGTTATGTGTCAACCAATGAATAATTGGTCGACATGTTTACAAAGGCTTTGGGCAAATCACAACATGAATATCTGCTTGGCAAGTTGGGCATTCGAGATCCCCATGCTCCAACTTGAGGGGTATTGACGGACGAATCTAGTTCGAACCCGGATTGGAAACTTAGTCTCACTCTAATAGGTTAATGGTAGAATCATAGTCTAACTATATTTGGTAAATTGTAATTATGGTAGTTTTATTAGAATAGGGTTTCCTTGTTGTACTAGGAAAATGAAGAACGTACCTCTATATAAGGAGGTCATTATGATGAATGAAAAGAAAGAAAGAATTCTCTCATTATTTTTGTTTTCTCCAAATTTCCATTCCCTCTTAATTTTAAGATATGCATTGGCATATTCCATCTTTGTATGCCGTATGTCATCTTACTAGAAAAGTCTAAATTAATCAATTAATTAATTAACAGCCACTAATATCCATTATGAGAAATGAATTAAGACAAAATTGCCATTTGTTTTTCCTATGTGGCCAGCTTAATCTCTTGATGTGTCAATTATTCGTTAACAACTAACGGTATACTTAGAGAAAAAATGTTTAGTGAGTGGAGACTTTTCTTTCATTAATTAGCTTTCATGCATTAATTAATCTTTATGAATAAAGCACCTATCTGTAAGAAAACTACTTAGTTAAAGGGAAACATGTTCGTGGACATTGTCAAAAGCGAAGAGGAAAAGAAAGTATAGCTTAGAAAAAAAATTAAAAAATAAGGATTAACTTTAGGTTGACCTTCATGATTAAAAAAGTTTATCAACTGATACATCACTAAATTTTACAGCCACAAGACAATTAGACAGACATAAACTATATTATGACTTAATGTTATTGTATGAAGGGACTTTTTGTCTTAGTGGAGATGATGCTAAATAAAAAAGTTGTAGCTTTAATTGTCGACGCCTATATGATCATTAACTTATCTTACACTATACTTAGAGAATCACAATTTAGGTACTTAACAAACCATGAAACTTGAGAAGGGGTAAGTATCTAGACTTTCTCATTTGCAACCAAAAAAAAGGTCAATTTAGGAAGACTTTCAGTTGATTACTGATAAACTGATAAAGACCAACCCATTTGAAGGGAAAACCGTGTAATTTGTTCTAGTAAATACTAAGCATGGGGAATGGAAGACAAATTTTCTTGATATGGCTGGACAATAGGTGATAAATTTGATCCAAATTCATATAATTCGCCTAATCCGCTCAAGTTTTAAAAGATTTGAGCTAGAGTAATTTTGGAATGTACTGATTTGGGTTATGCTGATTCATCAAAAACCAGCAGCTCAAACGATCCAGGGTAATATGTAATACTGACTCATGAAAATGCTCAATCTTAGCTCATGAAACTATAGTTTTGATTTTATAATGTCCCATCTTGGTAGATATATAGATACTTAGATTTATACTAAGAATTTCAAATTCTATTAAAAATAAATATTATTTAATTAATAATTAAAATTAAAATTCATAATTTAACTATACTTGTACAAGATATCTTTGTGGGATCAAGCGGACTTGTGCGGGAGATCTGGGATACAAAGGTGAAAAGTTCTCTTCTCTCTCCTAATTTCATGAAAATCCTAAACCTATAATAAATCACTATGTCAGCGCCGACCGCTGGTCAGCCACCGGTGGTGACTGGCCAACCTTTGACTATCACATCAACTCTTCAATTCCCTCCCTTGAACCACCCTTCATCATCCGCAATGGTTACTAATGGTGGTAATGATTCTAGGTTGCACCAAACCCTAAAAACCCTAACCCTAGCGGCCATGAAAACGCGCATACTACAGTGAAGAATTATGCAGATCTCATCAACCCTAATTGTAATATGAACATGAAGACGAATATCAATGCTATAAAACCCATTCCAACGAAACCAGTGAAGATCGTTGATGGAAAACCTTTGGTGGAATAGACAGAGGCAGAAGTTCAACGTATGAACATCATTGAGAAGCTCAAATATGCACTAGTTAGTAATTTTTCATATGGATGGCCGGAGCTTGAAGAACTAAGGACGCAGATTCCACTTCAATGTGGGATTAAATGAGATTGTCGTATTGGTTTATTTAGAAATTGTCATGTTCTTATGAGATTTGAATTGTTTGAAGATTACCTAATGTCAAATGTAGCTCATTATATCAAATTGAAGGATAGAGGAATGTACCAGATGAGGCCTTTGATATGTGATATAAAATTTAAAGTCGGTGAGGAGACAACAATGGCGATGGCATGGACCTCGTTTCCAAATTTATTACCAACTTTCTTTGTAAAGAATTCATTGTTTTCCCTTTCTTCAATTGTTGGTAAACCATTGCAATTGGACATGACAACTATTAACAAGACACAACCAAATTGTACTAGGGTTAAGGTGTTAGTTGATCTTGTTGCAGATTTTCCAAAGGTGGTGAAGATGAAAATCACAGATGAGAAAACAAGCTTGTCTCAATTAGTTAAAGCTCAAATTCAATATGTAGTCCTTCCAAAATATTCTAAGAGATGTAAGTTGCAGGGCCATAATGAAGAATGATGTAGTATATTGCATCTTGAACTGAGAATCATCCATGATGAAGGGGAGGATAATGTAGAAAGTTCTGAGGCTCAAATGAAGTATATACTATAGGATCTCATAGAAATTATAGTAGGACAACTCGAATTCTATCAAGTGAAAAGGTGGTTGGGGATCCTAGTAATTGAAATACAGTCAAGAATAAAATAGTGTTCACAATGAAGAAGAATCCAAGTAAGTTCATAGATGGCAAGCCAATCAATGGGAATGTAGCAAAAGTTCAGACTCAGAATGCATTTGAAGCTCTAACTGAGGAAATTTAGACTATAGAGGTCATGAATTTGAATCAAACAAATAGGATGCAGGAAAAGGCAAGGAAAAGGTGGATCAATCAACAAAGACAAGGGAGATAGAAGATGAGGAAAAGGATCAAGTAATGATTGCGAACAACAATCAAGAAAGGGTTGAAGTTCTATCTACATCACAAAGATAGGAGGACAATGTGGAGGAGAGTGAGGTAACAAATATCTTTGATGTGGGAAGTAGCCGACTAGAATATGTAAAAATAAATTCTACAACAGATACTATGGAGGAGATAATCAATGTATAAGGTGTTTGTACAGACAAAGATGAGGAAACTATTAACCATGATGATGGGGTAGAGAAGTTAGGTAATGCTCAAAGTAAAGATACTAGAGGAGTTATTAACATCTAATATCCCTTTGCAAAATAGGGAGATAGGATGGAAGTATAAAAGGAGGTGGAGGTGGACAATGTAGATAGGATAGACTCTACTGAAAATAGAGATGGACTAGTTCATGAAACTTTGATTGAAATGGAGGAGGAGCCTGTAAAAGTAGTTGTAGAGAATTGTGAGGATAAAAATGAATTTGAAGGAGACAGGGTTAACACTGATGACCCTAGAGGTGGAGAATATAGATAGTGCTCAGATTAGGTGGGAAGACATATGAATTCACCTATGGCAGATGTTGGTAAAGAAATAACAACAACTATTATTATTAGCAGCTCTGTAATTCAACATTTACAAGTAGCTATGTTGAGTAATGAATACAATTGAAGAGGCTTCATGATATTGTGTCTCATAATATGGAGAATGCAGGTAGTAGCATGAGTACAGGCAAGAAGAACACTCATAGTAATATAGAATATGTGGAAGAAATTGTTGCTCAGAATTTTAATCATGTAAGCAAGCAGACTGATATTTCTCTAAGATCCAGAGTAAAGGGTGTGAAGAAAGGGAAGAAACATAACACTTCAGATAGTCAACAACCCATCAGGGTTGTGCCAAAGAGATCTGCAGCTAACAAGTCTAGTTTTAAATAATGATCAAAACCTTCATTTGGAACATCAGATCAGCGCTGGCACAACAAGATTTTCATAGGCTTCAAATGTCACATAGACATCATAACTTTATGTTGATTTCTTTGATGAAGCCTTTTCAACAAGCCAGAAATATTCACAAGTATCAGAGGAGGCTACGGATGCAACAAGCAGGAGAAAATTGAAATGGGAAAATCTAGTTTTTTTATGAATGAGAATGTGGAAATCATTTCTAATACTGACCAGGAGATCACTCTGAAGCTGTTTATTCAGGAGCAAAATAGATTTTTGATCACCACTTTAGTATATGCTAAATGTGATAAGATAGAAAGATTGCATCTTTGGTATATAGCACTTATCATCTTGCTGGTAATATTGACTTACCTTGGATGGTAGAGGAGACTTTAATGTGGTCTTGAATGAAAGAGAGAAAATAGGTGGAATTTTATAGTTTCACAAGACTAAGAGGAGTTTGCCTTTTGTATCAATTCATGTGAGTTGTTTGAGACTTCCTATAAAGGAAGTCCTTTCACTTGATGGAATGGAAGAGCATGCAATGGGTGTATATTTTAGAGAATGGATAGAATTGTCATCAACTCTCAGTTTTAGCAATGGTTTGATCATATAAAAGCCCAGACCATGTTCCACTTCTTATTTCTTTAGGGTTTGAAGCATAGAATTTCATAAAACCATTCATGTTTTTGAAAATTTGGACAGAACATAATTTTTTTTTGGATACAGTAACAACAAATTGGCCTGAAGATAGAGAAAGTAATCTATTTCTGGTTTTTAAAAAGAAGATCAAGTAGGTGAAAGGGGCATTATTTTCATGGAGTAGAGTGACTTTTGGTAATATATTTAAACAGCTCATGGAACAAATCTTTGAAGAATAACCTACTGTGGAAAATAAGATAGTGTTGTAACTTGCACAAGCAGAAATGAAGAAATAACTTCACTATGAAAAAGAGTTTTGTAGGTAAAAATCAGGCTATACATAGTTTACTGAAGGGGACAAGGACACAAGGTTTTCTCATAATATAGTAAATGGTAGAAGGAAGAGACTTCAAGTGAACAAAATTCAAGAAGCTGATGGAAATTGGTTGGAACAAGAGGATCAACTAGCAACATGAGCAGTCAATTATTTTCACAATCATATTTCAATCATGCTGGAAAATAGTAGGTTTGGATATAATCGATGTGGTCAAAGCTTTCTATGAAGGACATACTTTTTCAAAATCAGTTACTCATACTAATTTGGTGTTGCTTTCTAAGAAATCAGTGGTTCAAAACTTTACTGATTTAAGGTCTATTAGTTTGAGCAATTTCATCAATAAGGTTATATCAAGAGTTGTGCATGGAAGACTGGAGAAAATTCTTCCTGACCTGATTTCTTGTAATCAGTTTTGTTTTGTTAATGGTAGAAGTATAATTGAAAATGTACTCACTCAAGATATTGTTACTGATATTAAGAAGAGGGGCAAACATGTAAATATGGTAATAAAGTTAGATATGACCAAGACATATGATAAATGAGATTTGCAGAAGTCTTTGTGGATCAGATATGGAGGCTCTTAGCTAACAATTAGTACTAAGTTTTGTTGAATGGTCAATCACATGGTTTTATTCACTCAATAAGAGGTGTGAAATAAGGTGATCTCTTATCACCTACTCTTTTATCCTATCTGTAGAAGTGCTGTCAAGAGCATTTAACTCTTTATTTGATCATGGACAGTAAGATATTTTGTTAAGCCTAAATGGAGTGCCAACTTGAATCATCTTTCTTATGCAGATGATACCATAGTCTTTGCCTCAGCAGATAAATTTTCACTACAAATGACAATGTTAGTTCTGAAAGGTTATGAAAATGTGTATGTTCAATTGATAAATAGGGACAAAAGCTCATTTTACATGCATTAGAAGTCAGTTGCTCATATTTGTCAGGAGGTTGAGCAAACTACTGGTTTCACTAAAGGTACTTTTCCATTCAAATATCTTGGGTGGCCAATATTCCACACCAGAAGGAACAAAGTCTATTACAATAATTTGATCAAGAAGTAAAGGATAAACTGCAAAACTGAAAAGGTAGACTTTTTCTTTTGGAGGAAAAACAGTTCTTATTAATAGTGTTACAAAGTATGTCAATGTATATTCTATCTGCAATGACTCCTACTAAGTATACACTAAATAAATTGCATAAAATCTTTGCAAGGTTCTACTGGGGTAATAAAGAAGAAGAAAAAAAGACATTGATCTGCTTGGTTAAAAGTTTATGTTTCTAAACAAGGAGGATGAAGATTTAGATTCCTCTTTGATGTATTCAAAGCTTTGTTTGCTAAACTGCGGTGGAGGTTTAGGACAGGTTGCACTTTATGGTCAACATTCATGTGGAACAAGTATTTTAAGAAGAATATTTCAACTTTGCTACAATGAAAAGGGGGATCACAATTATGAATAAAGATGCTAGAGGCAAGAGATGCAATTGAAAAAGAGATTTTATGGGAACCAAGAAATGGGACTACTAGCTTTTGATTTGACAACTGGAACAAGCTAGGACCTCTTTCTCAGGTTATACCAATAAATTTTCAAAGGATAAAGCATACAGGAAGTGGAGGATCTGATGATCAATGGGAAATGGACGTTTCAGATTTTGCAGCAAACAGTACCAAAAGATATTATTGACCACATAAGAAATGACTTTCGCATAGATGAATCTTCTAATGAAAAGGATAAGGCCTTGTGAATGCTCACAAGTAGTGGTAAATTCACAGTTGACAGTGCATGAAAGAATTTGAGATAGAGAAATGATCCAAGCTGTTTTTTTAGACAAATTTGAACAAAAGGACTACATTTCAAAATTGTATTTTTCTTATGAAGAGTTTTGAAGCAGAAGCTACATGTAGATTATGTACTAGCCATGATGGGGATATCCATTATTTCTATTTGTAGGTGTTGTACTCACCCTCAATAAGAAATACTGGATCATATTTTCTTGACAGGAAAATATACAGAAGACATATGGAAGATTTTTTCAGTAGTAGCAGGTGTGCAATGTCCTTTTGTTCAGATAAAGCAAGCAGTCAAGAAGTGGTGGAACACAGAATGCTCTTCAAAGTTGAAGCCACTATATCAGGCAGCACACCAACCATTATTCTTTGACAGACTTAGAAGAGAAGAAATACAATTCTGCATGGTGGAAGTATGTCTAGGAATAGGATCATATATGAGATAAACCTTAACCTTCTTCAACTAGCAAAATCAAAGTATCCTAGATGACAAACATATCTAATTCTTGGCATCATTTAGTGCACTACCCGAAAGCTTATAGGCTTCAAATTCAGTACCTCTAGTACAATGATGTAGTCCTCCTCAGGGGTGGTTCAAGTGCAATAGTGATGGTGCTTCTAAGGGAAATTCTGGTCCTAGTGCATCTGCATACTGTGTAAGAAACCGTGAAGGGAAGTTTATTCATACAAGTACCAGAAGAATTGAAGACACAACATGTTTAGTTATTGAGGCTAAAGCAATGTATGATGGCATTGCTTATTATGTCTATAAGCAGCTACTCCCACTGATTAAAGACAACAGAGACAATACGTATGCAACACACATAAAAGTTGTATTATAAAGTTGAAATGAAGAAATCAGTGAAGATATTGAACAACAAGACTAAGATCATCAATACATGTATCTGTCACTATGAAACTTCTATCCAATTTGTGGTATTAACTTTATGTTCAATCGGTTCCATAGTGATAGAGAGCATGTACTGATGATCATCAATTTGGAGAGGAGGTGATAACATGGAATTATTATAAAGTTTTTGTAGCTATTTCAAGACTGAACTTGCATAGTTTCAAGTTGGAAGGATCCTTCTATTGGTATATGTTATTGTTAATATTATTGTTTGATCCATTGTATAGTGGTTTTATTGATACAATAATATTATATCTGTTCTATTTTATGATATTTTTAAATTTGAAAATAATTTAATTTTAAACTTCTCATGTTAGAGAAATGTTTTATGGCCACACAATTTGTGGGATATTTAAGACAAGAGTTTCAAACATCTTTATTTTTCTCTTAAATTTTATATCAAATCACGTTATATATGTAACAGTCTGTGCATTCACTTTGCTATTCATTCATAATATAACAAGGAATCATGTGAGTTTACATATAACATTTTTGATTGGCTACTCATGGAAAAGAAATTCAATTACTAAGAAGGAAAGTACCTGTAACTGTGGAAGGTTATATAAAATCAAAACACTAACTACATTCCAAATCTGAAGGAAGTATATTATTTCTATTAGTATTTACTACTTTACTCTGGGACCGCGTGGGAAGTATACATTATTATATAATTTTCTGTATACATTGCTAGCAACATACTAGCTTTTTTGAGTGGTATACCACCTTATACCATTCTTTCCAACAATTTTCCAAAGAAGTTAAGGGTCTATTTTAACTAGATAGATGGAAATTTCCTAGTAATATGACAAAGTTAATTCTTTTTGTAAGTTAAGTTAGATTAGTTTAATGGAAATGTTTCTTGTATAGTTAAACTTTTTCGTTTTAATCTTTGAAGACGGGGTGTTTCAGTCTTGGATGTCGTTTTTTAAAGGTAACAAGGTTTGTATATTGGTGTAACTTTTTTTTTATTAATAAAAATGATAGAGGTCAAGCCAAATCTTCCAACACCATAAGTACTATGTCAGTGATGGTGGCTTAACTAAAACAAACGACCTCCGATCCAACAACCTCAATATATACAAATTAGTGAACAATGCATCAAATTAGGCTAAACGAACCATTACCATAATTTTTGGAAAAGTTAAAGTCAACCTTTGGTCAACCCGATCAAATTTTGAAATTAATTACATAAGGAGTTATCCATGAACTCGTGAGTCCAATATTATAATCAAGTTTCCATTGTAATTTCAATTGCAAGGTCAAATTTTCAAATGACTTAATTTGAAATTTAGGTCAAATTCTTCCAATTTAGGTATTCAAAACTCATGAGTTCATGGATGAAATTACATCACCATGAGATATTAAGGAATCGATACCTCATTGATTCAAAACGCATGCACCTTAGACCATTACTTTCGAGCTCCCCCTTTTCAAACGCCAGTCATTGTTCGTTATATATAAACTTGAACTTTCCCTTCATCATATTGCGATCACAAAAGAATCTCTCGCGATCGAAAAGTGCAACATTGTCCAACCAACTCAACCCCCACGTTGGTGTAGCATGTTTGACTAGTTGGGCAACTCAATTCTCCCCCCTGCGATCACAAAACACAAAAGGCCCTTGACCAGTCAACACTCTGACTAACCGTACCCTTTGCGATCGTGATGTATGTGATAGAATTCATGAAAGTCTTTTATTCATAACATGAATTCTTACAAAGCAATAACAAGATAATAAAATAATACTATTCTTGAGAGCTAAAAGTGCAAGTAAAAGAAAAGCAAGTAAAGCCCTTTATATAGGGTCTATTACATGAGATACAAATGTGTTTTTCCAATGTGGGACAAAAGCAAATGCTAATATCTCCTCTCAAACTCGCGATGGTGTAGACAGAAGCATCGAGAGTTTGCCAAGAAAGAACCAGTGACGCTTTAAGGTATGCGCCTTTGTGAAGAAATCTGCAAGTTGCATCGAAGATGAGACAAATGGCAAGGATAGAGTGCGTTGCTGAAAATGATATCGAATAATATGACAATCAATCTCAATATGCTTGGTACGTTCATGAAAGACTGTGTTATGCGCAATATGAATATAACTCTAATTATCACAATACATTGGTGTTGGTGAAGAAAGACAGACACCCATATCAACCAATAACCGACGTAACCATACAATCTCACACGTAGTAGAAGCCATAGCACGATACTCTGCCTCAGTTGAAGAGTGAGAAACCACATCTTGTTTCTTACTTTTCCATAAGATAAGTGAATCTCCTAAAAATACACAATAACCAGTAGTTGATTTTCGATCAGTTAGGTCACCACCCCAATCTGCATCAGAAAATGCACGAAGCTCCAAGGATGAGGTTGATGGAAACAAGAGACTCTGATAAATCGTTCCTCGAAGATAGCGAAGAATACGCATAACTGCAGCCCAATGTACAGATGTAGGAGAGCAAACAAACTGACTGACAATGTGAACAGCATATGCAATGTCAGGCCGAGTAATGGTAAGGTACACCAGACTCCCTAAAACTAAACGATATAAAGTGGGATCAGGAAGAGGATCCCCGTCAGTAGGTGTATATCGAACATTAACCTCGAGAGGAGAGTCAACTATACGAGTATCTGTGAGACGGGCCCGCTCAAGAATAGCTGCAGTGTACTTAGACTGAGAGAGAAGATATCCCTTCTCAGAATAAGCTACCTCAATGCCTAAAAAGTAACGTAGATGACCTAAATCTTTTATCTCAAAACGGCGAGATAAAGTAGATTTTAGGTTTGCAATACCATCAATATCATCACATGTAATGATCATGTCATCAACATACAACAAAAGCAAAATACAACCTGCAGGGGATGATTTAACAAATAACGCCGAATCATGAAAGCTGGAAATAAACCCAAGAGATGATACTACAGTGGAGAACTTGTCGAACCAAGCTCTTGGAGCTTGTTTGAGACCATACAGAGCTTTCTTAAGCCTGCACACTTGTCCTGGACTATGTGAAACACCAGGTGGAGGGACCATGTAGACTTCTTCTTGAAGATCCCCATTTAAAAAAACATTTTTAACATCCATTTGTGAAATATGCCAATGACGAACAGAGGCCACAGCAATAAGAACCCGGACAGATGTCATCTTTGCAACAGGTGCAAATGTCTCTTCATAATCCATACCATATTCTTGAGCAAAACCCTTTGCAACCAAACGAGCTTTATATCGCTCAATAGAACCATCCGACTTTGTCTTAATATTGTACACCCATCGAGAACCAATAGTTTTCTTACCAGTCGGTAGAGAAACCAAATTCCAAGTACCAGTTTTGTTCAAAGCAGCCAGTTCCTCATTCATAGCCTCTTGCCAAAGAGGATCACGAGCTGCCTCAGAGTAGGATGTAGGCTCACAGAGAGAATTAATAGAAACTAGAAAGGAAGCGAATGATGGAGCATAGCAAGAATAATCAAAATCGGATACCTGAGTAGATCGCAGAGTGCGTTTAGGATAGCGAGGTGGATCTGGATCTGCAACCACAAGAGGTTCTGAAATAGGCGTAGGAGGGGGTTGAGTATCAATATCATGGGACCTTCCAGAAGACCGAGAAGGAACAGATGATATAGATGTAGAATCAGATGGACAATCAGCATCAAATGGATCAATATCAATAAGGTCAGATTTTGTCATGCCATGTGAGGTAGGTGGGATGGAAAAGAAAGGAACATGCTCAATAAAGGAAACATTACGAGACACATACAATTTTCTAGAAACTGGATCATGACAACGATAACCTTTCTGCCCAACCCCATATCCAAGAAAAACACAAATGGCGACACGAGAAGATAACTTAGTACGCTCTACATGTGGACGTAGAACAAAACATGTAGAACCAAAAACTCTCAAATGGGAATATAGTGGGGTGTGACCAAATAGTCTAGCATACAAAGAAATCCCAGAATTATGAGAGGTAGGGATCCTATTAATAAGATAAACAGAAGTAAGGACAGCTTCTCCCCAAAATTCACTAGGTACACTAGCGGACAAAAGCATGGATCTAGCTGTCTTAACAATATGCCTATGTTTTCTCTCGGCTACCCCATTTTGTTGTGGTGTATCAGTACAAGAAGACTGATGTATTGTACCATCAGCTTTGAAAATACCAGAAAGATCCCTACTAGTATATTCACATCCTAAATCAGCCCGAAAACATTTAATAATGGCAGAATGTTGAGTTTTCACACAGGCTTGAAACTCAGCATAAGTATGAACAAAATCAGAGCGTCTTTTCAACAAATAAACCCAACAATGACGAGTATAATCATCAATAAAGGAAACATAATATCTGGAGCCACCCTTAGTAGGGATAGGTGCTGGCCCCCAAACATCTGAATGAACTAAGATCAAATGGTGCAGAAGAAGTAGAAGTACTAAGATTAAAAGGCAAAGCAGAAAATTTTCCAAGTTTACATCCACTACAATCAGAAATATCATCGGATTGTAAATCACCAAGAACACCAGTATTACACATAAAACGCAGGCGAGAACCTGATACATGACCAAGTCTAGATTGCCACAAATAAAACTTTGAAGAGGAATGTGTTAAATGAAAAGAAGACAGATTAACAGGCATAATTACTGCATGAGTAGGAAGATGCAGCTCATCCAAAACATATAGACCTCTCCCTTTCTACGCCTCGCCCTAATCACTCTCTTGGATTTTAGATCCTGCACATAACAAGAATTAGGGAAGAGTCCAATAAAACATCCAGAGTCACATATTTGACCAAAGAAGCAAGATTTATATGTAATTTTGGAATGCAATAAACATCGTGTAATGATATAGTGGATGTATGAATGGTGCCAATGTCTGTCAATGGCATAGGTGTGCCATCAAGATACAATGTAAGTGGAAGGAGTCAAGACATAGATACAAAGACGGAAGAATCAGAGACATATGATTTCCACCCAGAGTCCAAGATCCAAGAAGGCGAAATGATACATGAACCAATAGATGGTGATGGCCTAAGGAACAGAAAGAGCATAAGACTGAGAATTCTGTTGAAACTGTTGAAAGGCGAGGAACTTACGAAATTGGTCACCACGTAATCAAGATCGTGACTCACAGAGGCTCCTCAAGCCGGGTGATCAAGAGAGGGCACAAAGGCAAACCGTCGGTGGATACAAGTTCGAATTGACCCCGTAATATGGCTTCGCTCTTGTCCCGAATGTGGAGGCTTAGAACCTGGCGCCTTCGTAGCTCAGACATTGATTCTTCCAGTTGTCCCGGTTTCTTGCAATAATTACAATTACCTATGATAGATGTTCTATCTTTGGTGTGTAGGGCTGCAAGGACCGTGCAAGGCATTTAAGGAGCCGCCAAGACAAAGTAGAAGTCTTATGTACCCCTTTTAGAGTCTTCAAACATGTTTCTTCAGCCATAAGTTCATTTACCATATCTTCAACAGATGGTAAGGGTTTGCGGTGCAACAAGCCTGAACGACAATTCTCAAATTCTGACCGAAGACCCATCAATAGCTGAACAAGACGATCTTCATCTCTGCATTTAATATAAACATCGCATGCTTGCAATTCAATAGATTCTGTTATAGCCAACTGATCCCACAAAGTGGTCATTGCACAGAAATAATCTTGAATGCCCAAGTCATTTTGTACTAGTGCACGAATTTCATATTGTAACTGATATTTAACAGCAAAATTAATCTGCACAAACAATCTTGACAAATAATCCCAAATCTCTTTAGCAGTTTTGAACTTAGCCAATTGAACACCAATTCTTTGTTCAATAGAGTTATTAATCCAAGTAATAATCTTTGAATTATTGGTCTCCCAAGTCCTAAATAATTCATCAAAATTTTCATCTCCAAATTTAGGGCATTTGGTTTTTCCAGACATATAATCCCAAAGCCCCTTTCCTTCGTAAAAATTTACCATGACATAGCTCCAATAGGAATAATTTTTTCCATCTAACCGAACACCAATAGTTTACAAAGAATCATCACCTCCAGCCATTATGAATTTTAAACAGAAAAATCCAAAATAACAAGCAACAATCCCAAATAACAAGCAGCAATCCCAAATAACAAGCAAAAAAAAAAGGGCAGATCTCACCAATCAGATGCGGAAGCCAAAAAGACGAAACCCAGATGTGGAAGCCAAGATCAGAACGAGCACGAGCAGCCAAAACGAGCACGAGCTTCCAAAACAAGCCAAAAAATTTTTTTAATTGATACCAGGGTCGTGCTGCATGCGAACCCCCAACTAACTCACCGCGAAGTTGGATCCGCGATCGAGCTAAAAATATTAACTTGTGCTCTTGGCTTTGATACCATGATAGAATTCATGAAAGTCTTTTATTCATAACATGAATTCTTACAAAGCAATAACAAGATAATAAAATAATACTATTCTTGAGAGCTAAAAGTGCAAGTAAAAGAAAAGCAAGTAAAGCCCTTTATATAGGGTCTATTACATGAGATACAAATGTGTTTTTTCAATGTGGGACAAAAGCAAATGCTAATAGTATGCTCTCGCGATTGCCATGCACCAGACACCAGTAGAAAATCTGCTATTGTCAAGGTTCAACATGTGCGGAAACACGCACAAGTCCTCGTTTTTTCATCCCGGCCATCCCTGTAAATCCCAAATAGGTGCACAAAATTACGCGAAGTTTCAAGACACAAATTAATCACATTTTTGCAAACATAGGGGTTGGATTGTTATAGCATTCCCGAAAAGTATCACGTGACCGCAAAGGCTTACTAGCTTGCCATCTGCAGCCACTTCCATCTCTACTGTAGCGACCACCTAGTTTGTCATTGCGTGCACCCTGGGCACCAGAAAAATTCAGCAGTTGAGTTCAAATTGCAAATGTATCTAAAAGTACTTTGAAACCCTCGGTTCCCAAGCCTAGTTATACCAACAAATCTCAAAATATAATATCAATTTATTCAACATGATTTAGAATGTAAAATACTTTAAACGAGGGATCGGATTGTTACATAAGTAATAAACCATTATGATCATGAGTTATAGGCCTCCAGTATCAATTAAGGAAGAAAGAAAATTTACCTAGAGACCTCTCAACCTAAGGAAATTAATTACCAAGTTAGGCAAGGACCACTAAAGTCCCTTCCCTTAATGTTTATGGAAACTAATTCCATTGGCTCCAAATAAAAGCTTGATTATCAACTTAGCATCACAGGACACACATTAAAAATGAACCACAAGCTTCCCATGAAAACCAAACTACAGCACTTGCAAGGAAATATAATAATGTTTTAAGAAAATATAAGTTATCTCTAATGGTACTTGCTCACTGGCAGCTACCAACAAAAGGCTTTTGTTATTCTCATTATGCTGCAAGGGGACATTGTTAGAACATAATTAATAATAGTAACCTGTGGCTAGAATTACATAGTGACTTTTAGTTATATGGGCTGCTCCACTAATATGAAATATGGTGACTAAGAGCTAGTAATGACTTGCTAATTAAACTACATTGTAATGGTTTGCCAGTTTATTAACCCATTAATATCCAGACCAAATATAAAAAAAAAACCAAAAATGTTATCTTAATATAAAAATCTATTTCAAGTTTCCACACGTTTATGTCATCTTACTATGTAAAAAAGTCCAAACTAATTAAAGACCACCAAGGTCCATTACCATAAATATATCCAGACCATGTAATGCAATTTGCTTTTCCTATGTGGCCATCTTAAACTTAAACTCTTGATATGTGTCAATGATTCGTTAACAACTATATACACTTAGGGTAAAGAAAATGTTCATTGATTAATAAATTAATCTTTCATGCATTCCATGAAAGACAAGATTATTTTTTAAAGGAATTAATCTTGTAATTGACCCTAGAATAAAGTATCCATAGTTGATAGATTATTTATTTTAATGAAGGAAACTATGATGGTGGACACTGTCATTAGCGAAGAGGAGGAAAAATTAGTGGTATAACATTTTAGGAAAGTTTTGGAAAATAGGGAATGCTTTAGGTTGACCTTCTTGACTTTAAAAGTTAATTAATTTGACACATCACTTATTTGTATTATACAACTACAAGACAATTAGACAAACATAAAGAATACTTATAGTAATTATCTAAATGTTGTTAAATGAAGGGACATGTTGTCTTAGTGGAGATATGTTTGTCTCCCTTGTGGATAAAAAAGGGTCGCTTGCACTATGGACGCCTGTATGGTCATGATCTTATGTGTTACACTATTCTTAATTATGTTAGAAAAAAATAAGTTTCAGAGGTGGATGATCTGTTTAAAAAATGACCTAGGCAAGCTTACAATGATGATGTGTTTAAAACGTGGTAAAAGAAACAGTCAAAGCTTGGAGAGGAAGCAGCGTGAAGACCAAGTTCAGAACGTTGAGCTTTTTAAGGAGCAAGAACCGGTCCAAGCCAACCTCCGCAACCAATCAGTGAGGATTTCAAGGGAAGTTCCACACTATAAATAGAGAGGGAGCTTCAGAGTATCGATATCCAGAATTAAAAGAGAAGAATTACTAAGAGAGCTCTCGGATATTCACCTTAGAAACTGGAACAACACACTTAGCCTAAAGTAGTATAACAACATCTAGTCCCACATTACTATTGCTGCCCAGATTCTAGATCAAGCTTATATTTCAAGCAATCGTAATGAAGATGTTGTATTTGTCTTTTTCCATCTTTTAACTTTAGGCTGAAGTCATCTGCGACTTCACTTTTGTTTGTAATTTCTTTTTTGCATTTATTGTTCAATCTTGTAAAAAGAAATTCATTTGTAATTGTATATAATTTATACAATTCTTTGGTCATTGACCATCAAAGGATATATTAATATATACCCTTGAAAATATAAACCTTGTGTCTCTTTACTTTTCCGCTGCATTTACTCTATAAAGGTTTATAACTGTTTTATCACAATGCTGCCTCAGATGTTGACACAACATTTAAGGCAACATCCAGAAACTGTTTTAATTGTTCTAGCTATTACGGTTTTATTCTTACATATTCTTGCTTATCCGTAGTCCCGGACCCAACAAGTGGTATCAAAGCCAACACTTGATATAATAAGTGTTTGATTCTGAATATTACGGCTATGGACTCAGCTATACAAAACGTTGGTAGACTTTCAATTCTTGACGGAACTAACTATGCCAATTGGAAAATTCGACTACGTTCGCACATAAAATCCATTGATGTTCGAGCTTGGAGATCAGTTTCCGAAGGCTATGTGATTTCCAAGTACCCAGCAGACGAGGATGGTGATGTACTTACCAAACCCGAATCTGAATGGACAGCGGAAGAGATCAACAGTGCGAGCTTCAATGAAAAGTGTTGACACCCAATTTTGTCCCGTCTTTTCCAATTTATTTGCAATTTTAAATATTTTTAACACCTCCAAAACAATTTTAATCTATATACATACATGCGTATGTATATATATATATATCATTCTCATTATTATTTTTTGCATTTTTTACTGTCATTTGCATCTTTATCATAATCATAAGTTTTATCCGAAAATTCTATGTTATTTTATTTTCGCAAAATTGCATCGCATTTCCATTTTTTTTATTAAGCATTAAACATTTGGCAAATATTATATTTTATTATTATCACATCGTTATGCTATTTCAAATAATTTACATCTTTTACAAAAATATCTTTTTATAATAAACTCCCTCTTATTTTTAACCAACCCAATTTTATTTCTCAACCCCAAAACAATTTCTACCCAAGACCCATTTTCCCCAAAACAAAAACAACCCATTTTGGCCCAATCGAACCGGCCCATTCGGCCAAACCTGAAGCCCAATACCCATTTCCCCTTTTATACCCTAAACCTAAACCTAACCAAAAAAAAAAACCCTAACACCCCTAACCCCCTCT
Source organism: Anisodus acutangulus (assembly GCA_029783415.1). Classification (NCBI taxonomy): domain Eukaryota; kingdom Viridiplantae; phylum Streptophyta; class Magnoliopsida; order Solanales; family Solanaceae; genus Anisodus; species Anisodus acutangulus. The sequence goes on along the minus strand of CM056507.1, from coordinate 19,777,535 downwards.
GTTACGTCTCACACCCTACGCCTGACACCACCAATCGCTGACACCGCCGCCTAATACCACCAACCTACCCCATCACCTCTCACCACAACATGCCCCGAAAATTGCCCCAAAATCTGACTTTTGTTTCCCCTTTTATTTGAAATACGAATTCATTTTTTAAGGGGTATGGGGGGGGGGGGTGAACGTTGGGTTGATACCTATAAAAACCCCCTTTTTGCTCACTGTTTAGGGGGGGGTTTTGGGATTTCGGATTCCAAAGGTTTTTTTTTTTGAGGAGTTTTAGGTCGATATTTAAGTGTGAAATTTAGGTTTAAGTTTTGGTTGTATTGTATTTGTTTGTATTGTTCTTCACTAAAAAATATCCAAAATCTTCTTAAGAACACTTCTTCTCTCTTGCATGTGTTCTTCAACTTAAAGATTCCGAAAATATAGGTCGAAATTATTGGGCTTTGGTGTTTGAAAATCTGGAATTTTGCTATTTTTTCGCTGTTTTTGGGTTCCGGGTCTGGTCGATCGGGTCGTCAGTCCGGGTCTGGTCGATCGGGTCGTCAGTCCGGGTCGGGTCGAAATTTTGTTCCAAAAGTGAAAATCAGAGCTCCAAAAATCTGAAAATCAGCCTTTCTAAAATCAAAAAATCAGAATTCCGAAAATCACAAAAATCAGAATTCCAAAATAATGTCTCCGAGTGGATTCGACGATTCGAAACACGCCTCGGTTCGCTGCCCGGAGAAGGTCAGTAAATTCACTTTCTTTCTAATATTTTGCTATTTAATTCGTGTTCTGTATGATGTGACTATGTGTTTGGTTAAAAGTATTTAGCTTAATTTAGATGTTGTTTAAATCTGTTAGTTTAGATTAAAGTAGGTTAGTTATAGCTTATTATAGTATGTTTGGTGTTGATTCATTTCTTGGAGTAAACATATTTAGTATGTATTAATGACTACTTTAGAGCATTTAATTAGCTATCAAATATAAGTAAAAAGACTGTTGGTTCTATTTTGCTATCTAGGAGTATGTGTCTATTCTATCTTGCCTTATGTATTTTTCAAGTCTAAATGCCTTATTTGTTTGATTCTATGATCATGTCTGTCTATATCAGAATCAGTTTTAAAATAAAAGAGGTCCATATCAGAGTAGGAGATTAGTTTAATGTCATGTTGGACAAAGCATGTATACGTATCTATTCATCTTTTTTGGATAGTCAACTCAAGGTATTGAATTGGGATTGGCAGTTGTTTAAGTTAAAATTTAACACATGAGGCACCCTGGTGAGATTTCTACCTACGTGAGGCTGGTAATATTGTGTTTGATCTGGCTGCAAATTTGTCCCTACCTGTATGAATTTATTCTTGATGAAACCTATAGTTTGTGTAAAAATCAGCATGTGTTTATTGCTTCAAGGAGTTATATGTATGGAACACTTACATGAAAAGATAAAAAAATCTGAATGGTTTAGTCGAGTGTCCTTTATCCCACTTGTTTTATTCTTGTTTTGATGAGTTAACTGATTCCCAAGAAAATCTAAGTAAGGTATGTGTGTGTTTGCTTGCCTAACTTGAATTCTATAATGTGAAATCATGAATCATCTCCCCTTTGTATCATTTCTGGTGTTAGGAGAGAAATCATATAGACTGTCAATAGGGTCATATGCCTTAAAATTGAAATGAATCTTAGATGCTTTAATCACGTTCAGATAATGCTTTAATCACGTTCAGATAAACTTGCATTGTGTATTGCATATTGTCTTTTTTGGGTTCATTCACTTGCCTTTTCTTTGTGTTAAGCTTTGTTATAGGTGTTGAATATACACAATTGATATATATATATATATATATATATAAATAATGACTTGTATGTCTTGTATACCTAGTATATTTGATGTATAAGATGGGTATATCCTCTTGTATATTATTTATTCATAAATATGAATACCTGTTAATGGGATTTATCGCATATTGGGTTGGTTGGTTTCCCTCCTTCAAGTCTGAAAAATCATATGTTTGTAACCTATTTATATATTTACCTATTTTCATATTTTAAAATCATGAACTTAGATATATGTTTGTGTATCAAATTTGAGCCCGAACAACATATTATTTTTGATGAATTGTTTATTTATATTTTATTATGTCTATATTTTCACGTTTCGTCTACTAATCCTTTTCTATTCTTTCATTTACATGAAATGCATCGGGAGCTACAAAGAGTCTCGTTATGAGACTCATCATGATTATTGTCAAATGAAGACCCGCATCCACATTCCTTGCATTCTTCGGCCTTGGGATTTCCAAACAAATAGGGCGAGATGACATCGTCATCCGCTTTAGTTCCCTTCCATTGTTATTCTTTATTTTCGTTATTTTTATTTGGGTCTGTAATAATTATTTAATGCTTGTGTGATTGTTAGGATATTTAGAATAATTAGGCCATGAATGGATAATTAATAGGGTAGTTCAAAACCGTCGCTAGTTTATTCATTTGTAGGCTCGGTTGACTCAAACTTAGAAACCCATCGCTAGTTATTTACTTTAGGCTCGTTAGTTTCAAAATTGGAAATCCGCGGCTAGTTTGTTTATTTTAGGCGCACCATGCATGTTCAAACTTTCAAAAACAGTCAGCTCGTATTTGCATCTTAAACATATGTTTAAGGCTTTATTTTATACAATCTTATGATTTAAAATGACTTGCTAAAAATCATTTCTTTATATTACTAATAAATTACTTTTTCCCTTTTTATTATCAATTGAGAAATAAGTATTTTATTAAACTTTCATACAAATGTATTCTTATCCAAAAAATCGACTTTATATGTGTTTTATAAATCATACTTTACAATGTCATGCATACTCTTTCAGATTTCATACCAGGAATTATTCTAGCAACTATTTTTGCAATAAAAGAAAATCATTACTTTAAAGCATTCTCTTTAAACATTATTCTTAAAATATATGCATTTTTAGTATAATATTAACCTAAGTTTGACCGGATAACCGCAAGTTAGCGGATCTTAAAGGATGCCTAACCCCTTCCCTTTAAGATAATAAAGAACCCTTACCTAGAATCTCATTAGTTTCGTAGACCATTAAAATCGGAGTTTACATTGCAAACATTTAGTTTAATATTTAGGTGTCCTAATTCACCGTAAAAAATAATTAGGTGGCGACTCCTTAATTTAACCCAGGAATCACCGATACGTTGTGCTCCGCTTCGAGCCTCGCGGGGTCGAAGTTAAAAACGGGCGCGACAGCATGGCGACTCCGCTGGGGATTTTCAGGTTCTTAACCATAGCAAATTCAGGTTAATTATTATTGTGCTTTATATTGCTCCTTATTTGATCTATTGTTTTTAATTATTTCTTTTTGAAATTTTGTATGCATAACTGCTTTAGTTGCTATATTCTCTTACTGATTTCTTTAAATTGACATTTCGCTCATATTTCTTCCACTCTGAAAAATTGACACTATCACACATTACACGCGAGGTGTGTTTTGCGCGCCCGCAAACTTCTTTCAAATTTCCAAATTTTTAGGAGAGTTGGTATATGCGCGGAGCGTCCGGACCATCCGGTTGGCCGCGTAGCCTTCTCACTCGAGCAGTCCACTCGGGAACCTTGAGTCTAGTCAGCTAAATCTTAGAAAATTTAGGATAGAGCTATACCACCCTTTATTTTAAGTCATGCATGCATACACCTTAGGTGGGTCGATCCTTGGTATCGACTCCACAATTAAGAAATCTGCCAAAATTGTCAAACGGGTCTGGCAACCCAACGACCAATCAGCATATTACGTGTAGCGTGATAATGATAGACAATTCCAAGCCTAATCATGACATGCCGAAATTGGAAAATGTACATTCATTTTTGTCTCATTTCCAACAAAAGCATTACAGTTTAATAGCTTGGATCAATCTGTCGTAATCTCGCATATCTGGCGTTTAGGCCCACCTCTGGCATAAGAGAGGCCCCATGCATATTAGAACGCGCATTTAATTTTCATACAATTTTTTTTGCTATTTGCTTACACTCTACGCATGTTATTTGAAACAATAATTGCCCGAGGTTGATTTGCGTTGACTAAAACTGACGGGACACCCCTATTTCACGAGATCAAAGGCCCGATCATTCAGTAAAATGACTGATTCAGATGCATCCGAACAGACTGGCCTGGGACTTATCGCTCTTTCGAGAGATGAACGAGAAGCTTCGGAAAATAGAAATACTTTCGTCCAAGAAAAATACATCGCCCAACTATTACAATAGATGGCAGCCATGCAGACTGAGATAGAGCGGCTCCAAAATCTCACCAACTTGTCCATTAGCGCCAATACCCCACTCCCTGAACAAGGGACGAATGCAACTGCACCGCAAACTTTTTCATCTCCTGAATCGCCATTTCCCCAAAACCTCCCCGAAAATTTTCCACCAAGGAAAACCAATCCACAACACACTAACCCACAAGCTAGTCCACAACAAAGCCCGCTACAAAATGATTCGGCATCCTTCACAACTCCACATACCCAAATTACCCAACTCATCCAAAACACCCCTTCCACGCAAAATCACCCGGCAACCCAGCACATACTGATGGCACACATCGCTGATCACAACAAGCAGTATGTGCAACCAGTATATGTAATGGAAGCCCAACCTTTTATTACCGCAACACCAAACATGGCTCTTCAGGAAACTGGCCAGTATGATGAGATGGAGAGGCAGGTAAGGATCAGAACCGATGAAAGTATGGCGAGAGAAATTCATAGCCTAAAAGAAGCATTCAAGAATATCCAAACCAGCAAGGGGCATGAAAGACTCGAGTACGAAGATCTGTGCATGCATCCCGACATTGAATTGCCTGTCGGATATAAAATGCCAAAATTTGACTTGTTTGATGGGAAAGGAAATCCTTACTCTCATTTGAGATCGTACTGCGATAAACTGATTAGGGTAGGTAAAAACCAGGCCATCATAATGAAGTTATTCATAAAGAGTTTGACAGGAGAAGCACTCGACTGGTACACAAGTCAGGACCCGCGAAAATGGCATGACTGGGGCACAATGGCACAAGATTTCGTGGACAGATTTAAGTTCAACACTGACACAGTCTTGGACAGATTTTATCTGATGAAGTTGGAAAAGAAATCCACAGAGACCTTCAGAGAGTACGCCATGAAGTGGAGGGCGGAAGCAGCAAAAGTTCAACCACCGATAGCGGAAAGTGAGATGACCGCTCTCTTTGTACAATCTTTGAAAGATGCAACATACTATGAAAGCATGATAAGCGTCATAGGACGAAGTTTCTCTGAAGTTGTAAGGATGGGAGATTTCATAGAAGAGGGAATCAAAACTGGAAGAATTACAAACTTTGTAGCGTTGCAAGCAACAAGTGAGACAATTCAGTCGGACTCATTTGAGGGAACAGTAAAGAGAAAGAGAGACGGAGTATCCCCTGTCATGACAGTTTAGAAACATATGCCAAATCAAATGTCAACCTACCAAATGCCATCACCCCAGCCTCTCTACTACAATCAAAACAACCAAAGCTCTCAGCTTTCCTATTATAGCCCATACGCCCAAAGCCCTCAACCTTATTATCAATACTCACCTGCTCCCTACCATGTCTACCATACCCATCCAATATACAGCCTGCCTCGAGTGCCTGCCTATCCGAATCCCCCACAATATTAGCCCGCATACTTACCTCATCCACAATTCCATGCACCAATGCACCCAAGACCCGCGCAAAATACGAAAGAAAGCCAGCCAAAACCTATACACCTTTAGCCGAACCTCGAGCCCAGTTATATGAAAGACTGAAAATCGCAGGAATACTCCAGCCCATCCCAGGAAATGTCCCCAATCCTGTTCCCAAATGGCACGATGAGGCTAAACATTGTGCATACCACTCGGGAATACCTGGACACGACACTGAAAATTGCTACGCCTCGTGAGACAAAATTGAGGCATTAATCAAAGAAGGAGTTATCCAACTGAAAGGACCTTCCTCTAATGAAAACAATAATCGTTCGCCAAATCATGACGATGCCAATGTGAACATGATTACTGTTGATGAAGAACACAACTTGGAAGGGACCATTGTGCCAGTCCAGAGAGAGGAAAGGGTTGAATCATCGGCCTTTATCACCCCTATGATTACAGTCTAAGTGAGGGCACCATTTGGAGTAGAAGTACTTCCTCCAAAGCAGCGGATCATGGCACCATCTTTTCCTAAAAAAAGTCTTGTCAACCAATCTCCGAAGGAAGAGAGATGCTCCTTTACCAAAGTCTATTCCGCCTCTGAGTCAGTCATTCGTCAAAGCATGCGCCACTCAGGAATCAAAGGGGGACAATGCAGCCAACCTCGTAAGGGGATTCAAAAGATTTTTCATTGTTGAAGAAGAAGCAAAATGCAATGTGATTCTCAGTGATTACGCTAGAGACTCAACCATTTGGGATGCAGAGCAAGGAGATGTTTTGGGAAGATTGGACCTGTGCTCCGACCTTGTTTCTCCCGGAAACTAGTTAATTTCGTTAATGTTTAATGAAACAATGCGATTCAGATTGAGGCCTGAACCACATCTATGCATTTAATGTGTTTTGCCTCCACCTTTTGAAAGCTTAAAAAGACAAATCTGCATTGCTTTCGCTATTTTAAAATCTATTTTGTTTAATAATTTTCTTTTCTTTTTTCATCATGCAAACTAATAAATTTGTCGATAATATGTGACATATAATGAAACAAGCAAATAAAGTTCCAAACAACGAACAAGACTTCGAAGAATACGAGGAAGACTCACAACCGGAAGAACTGGGGCATAAGCCAAAGCCAGGTTTGGATGAAACATCAAGATGGTTGATAATTACAAAGCATTGGTACGAGCATTTTCTATTGGGGCAACAATATATCTTTCGAAGCCAAGTGGATACGTAATCATGTACGAATAGACTGATTGATGAAAAGCGGATGGACCTTGATTTGTCCGGGGCCACTTTATCAGAATAGAATGGCAAAAAAACCATCAATGCAGATGCAATGAACGGATACCATATCTAAGATTTGTTATTCTCTATGTAATACTTTTTTCTCTGTTGTAAAAGTTGCGCTCCCTCGGCGGGACACGCATAAAACCCACATAGGGTTTCATCTCTTTAAGACAGAAGTTTCCCAAAAAATTGCATTTTTTCTTGACATGAACTACGTTATGACCTGATTCTCTCGGTGGGATACGTAGGCGGCCACATTGGCTTCGGTCCCATTTTTGGAAAAACAAAAAATCCTTATAAATCTCTTATTTTACATGAACTACGTTATGACCTGATTCCCTTGGCGGGATACGTAGGCGGCCACATCAGCTTCGGTCCCACTTTTAGAAAATCCCTTACAATCCTCTTTGCTTGCAATGAACTACGTTATGACCTGATTCCCTCATGGGGATACGTAGGCGGCCTAAATCGGCTTCGGTCCCACCATTAGGAAATATTTTCTCCTTTATCTCACATATGACAAAATGCACCCATCTCATCACCCTGATAGGACAGGCAAGCAACCCACACAAGACTCGGTTGTCCGTTCGAAAGTTCATCATCCTCACATATCAAAAACTGGGGCATTTTTTTTAAGGGATCAATGCCAGAGGACGCTGATAAACATGGAAAAGCATCGGCAAACTAAGTCTTCAGCCAGAAGAAGGATTTTGGATAAAACGTTTGCTTTGTTTCACCGCATGTCACTGCTCGATAGATATTTACATATATGCATACTTTCTTATAAGCAAATTATTTTTAACAAATATTTTCATTAGAGTTCGACAAGAACTTTTTACTGATAAGCATACTTTCTTATAAACAAATTATTTTCAACAAATGTTTTCATTAACGGTTAGCCGAGACTGGGAACCAGACAGGGGCTACAGGTCCGAATCAGCAGGACATGCAACTATCAAGAGCAGAAGCTACAAAGTCAACGCGAATCAACCGTCCCTCCCCTGAACTCACAAATTTTTCTTTGAGTACATGTTCTTCAGGTTGAAAGAAGCAGGGAAGCCACATCACTTATGATCAACTTCACAAAGAATTTTTGCATGACGGCTCACCGCAAGGATCACACTCCTATTTTGCATCTATACAAAGACATCGTCTTGACCTACAGAGGCCCAACCATTATGTCTACATAAGGATTTTATTTCGAATCACATGGAGCTTAAACACAGCAAACCGACGTGGAACCATCTATTTCAGCAAACTGACGGCAAAAACGTCATTTACATCAAACGACGACAAGGACGCCACATCATATTTTTATCCGGGCGACATTTCAATTCACAATCCACAGGAGTTTGAATTGGCGTAAGATTCAAAGACAATGTGAAACTATCTTTACAAAGATCTCAATGACGCCAACATCACTACAATGACGTCTTCAAAGACAACAACTATCTTTTGCAAAGATCTTAACGACGCCAACAAAGATTAGAACGACGCCTTCAAATAAGCAATGCATCTTTATGACAACACAACAACTATCTTTACAAAGATTACAATGACATTAACAAAGATTACAATGATGTCATCAAGATTATCATTACAACGACGCCAACAATATTACAACGCCGTCTTCATCGCAACAACTATCTCTTACAACAAACAACATTACAACAACGCCATCGACGTTCGCAAAGACATCAACTATCTTTACAAAGATTACAATGACATCAACATCATTACAACGATGTCATCAACATTATCATTACAACGACGCCAACAAAGATTATAACATCGCCTTCATCGCAACATCGATCTCTTACAACAAGCAAGATTATAATAACGCCACCGACGCATCGCAAAGACAACAACTAGCTCTTATAGCAAACAACATTACAACAACATCATCGACAAGTACGGATAACAGAATAATTATCTTTTACAACATTACAACGACATCAACAAAGATTACAACGATGTCATCAAAGAAACAACATTACAACAACGCTATCAACATTATGACAAAGACAACATCTATATCTTATAACAAATCGCATTACAAAGAACGCTATCGCATTATGTCTACACAACACGACTATATGACGACGTCTTTGACATAACACGCCCATACAACGACGCCATCAACAACATTATATTCTTGCAACAACAACATCACAATGATGTTTTCAACACAACACGCCCATACAACGACGCCATGAACATTCTTACAACAACGACATCAACAACATTACAATGATGTCATCGAATACGCCCATACAACGGCGTCATCAACAACGCTCATACAACGACGCCATTAACAACACGCCTACGCAACGGCGCTTTCTACACAACATCTATTTTTACAAATAAGCATAACGACATCAACAATATTACAACGACGTCTTCAGCACAATAATTATCTTTTACAATATTACAATGACGTTAACAGCATTACAACGACTTCTTCAGCACAACAATTATTTTTTACAGCACTACAACGACGTCAACAACATTACAACGATGTCTTCAGCACAACAATTATCTTTTACAGCAAAACAGCATTACAACAACATCCTTGACGTTACGGCCGCACAACAACTGTCTTTTACATCATTACAACGACGTCAATAACATGACAACGACGTCTTCAACACAACACGTCAATCCAACGACGTCATTTCAGGCGCCCACCTCATAGTGCGGGTATTTTAATTTCAGTTAGGCGCCCACCTCATAATGCGGGTATTTTAATTTCACCAGCGCCCACTTCATAATGCGGTATTTTAATTTCACCAGCGCCCACCTCATAATGCGGGTATTTCCAAGTTATATTTCTCTACAATTTTTCTCAGCAGTTATACACTAATTTTATCTTAAGCTTAGTTTGCAGGAGCTTTAATTTGCAGGAACTTCATCACAACGTGGAACTATCTCTTACGGAGAACCGAGACAATCTTGGTCGCTGACCTACTTGAATGTCGCTCGCTTCTTCCCCAATAAGTTTTCACATCTGCAACCAGTGTCATCATAACTCAACACTGGGCAATATTTCTAAAATCTGCACCATCTTTTACAACTTCTCTCCCCTCAGGATTCGATTTCTACTAGTGCACCCCTACTCCTCATTCGAAGCCCGAGGGTCAGGACAAAATTGGCTTCTGGGTCAACTTCTTTGTCCGAAAACTCTTTCATCGTCTCCGCCCAAAGAGGGACATCTGTTGACATCCAATTTTGTCCACTCTTTTCCAATTTATTTGCAATTTTAAATATTTTTAACACCTCCAAAACAATTTTAATCTATATACATACATGCGTATATATATATATATACATACATGCGTATATATATATATATATACATACATGCGTATATATATATATATACATACATGCGTGTATATATATATATATATATATATATATATATTATCATTCTCATTATTATTTTTCGCATTTTTTACTGTCATTTGCATCTTTATCATAATCATAAGTTTTATCCTAAAATTCTATGTTATTTTATTTTCGCAAAATTGCATCGCATTTCCATTTTTTTTATTAAGCATTAAACATTTGGCAAATATTATATTTTATTATTATCACATCGTTATGCTATTTCAAATAATTTACATCTTTTACAAAAATATCTTTTTATAATAAACTCCCTCTTATTTTTAACCAACCCAATTTTATTTCTCAACCCCAAAACAATTTCAACCCAAGACCCATTTTCCCCAAAACAAAAACAACCCATTTTGGCCCAATCAAACCGGCCCATTCGGCCAAACCTGAAGCCCAATACCCATTTCCGCCTTTTATACCCTAAACCTAAACCTAACCAAAAAAAACAAAAACAAAACAAAAAACCCTAACACCCCTAACCCCCTCTGTTACGCCGCACATCCCTACACCCCTACCCTTACGTCGCCGCACCCTACGCCTGACACCATCAATCGCCGACACCGCCGCCTAACACCACCAACCTACCCCATCACCTCTCACCACAACACATGCCCCGAAAATTGCCCCAAAATCTGACTTTTGTTTCCCCTTTTATTTGAAATTCAAATTCATTTTTAAGGGGTATGGGGGGGTGAACGTTGGGTTGATACCTATAAAAACCCCCTTTTTGCTCACTGTTTAGGGGGGGTTTTGGGATTTCGGATTCCAAAGGTTTTTTTTTGAGGAGTTTTAGGTCGATATTTAAGTTTGAAGTTTAGGTTTAAGTTTTGGTTGTATTGTATTTGTTTGTATTGTTCTTCACTAAAACATATCCGAAATCTTCTTAAGAACACTTCTTCTCTCTTGCATGTGTTCTTCAACTTAAAGATTCCGAAAATATAGGTCGAAATTATTGGGTTTTGGTGTTTGAAAATCTGGAATTTTGCTATTTTTTCGCTGTTTTTGGGTTTCTGGTCTGGTCGATCGGGTCGTCAGTCCGAGTCGGGTCGAAATTTTGATCCAAAATTGAAAATCAGAGCTCCAAAAATCTGAAAATCAGCCTTTCTAAAATCAAAAAATCAGAATTCCAAAAATCACAAAAATCAGAATTCCAAAATAACGTCTCCGAGTGGATTCGACGATTCGAAACACGCCTCGGTTCGCTTCCCGGAGAAGGTCAGTAAATTCACTTTCTTTCTAATATTTTTTTGCTATTTAATTCGTGTTCTGTATGATGTGACTATGTGTTTGGTTAAAAGTATTTAGCTTAATTTAGATGTTGTTTAAATCTGTTAGTTTAGATTAAAGTAGGTTAGTTATAGCTTATTATAGTATGTTTGGTGTTGATTCATTTCTTGGAGTAAACATATTTAGTATGTATTAATGACTACTTTAGAGCATTTAATTAGCTATCAAATATAAGTAAAAAGACCGTTGGTTCTATTTTGCTATCTAGGAGTATGTGTCTATTCTATCTTGGCTTATGTATTTTTCAAGTCTAAATGCCTTGTTTGTTTGATTCTATGATCATGTCTGTCTATATCAGAATCAGTTTTAAAATAAAAGAGGTGCATATCAGAGTAGGAGATTAGTTTAATGTCATGTTGGACAAAGCATGTATACGTATCTGCTCATCTGCTTTGGATAGTCAACTCAAGGTATTGAATTAGGATTGGCAGTTGTTTAAGTTAAAATTTAACACATGAGGCACCCTAGTGAGATTTCTACCTACGTGAAATTTGGTAATATTGTGTTTGATCTGGCTGCAAATTTGTCCCTACCTGTATGAATTTATTCTTGATGAAACCTATAGTTTGTGTAAAAATCAGCATGTGTTTATGGCTTCAAGGAGTTATATGTATGGAACACTTACATGAAAAGATAAAAAATCTGAATGGTTTAGTCGAAAGTGTCCTTTATCCCACTTGTTTTATTCTTGTTTTGATGAGTTAACTGATTCCCAAGAAAATCTAAGTAAGGTATGTGTGTGTTTGCTTGCCTAACTTGAATTCTATAATGTGAAATCATGAATCATCTCCCCTTTGTATCATTTCTGGTGTTAGGAGAGAAATCATATAGACTGTCAATAGGGTCATATGCCTTAAAATTGAAATGAATCTTAGATGCTTTAATCACGTTCAGATAATGCTTTAATCACGTTCAGATAAACTTGCATTGTGTATTGCATATTGTCTTTTTTGGGTTCATTCACTTGCCTTTTCTTTGTGTTAAGCTTTGTTATAGGTGTTGAATATACACATTTGATATATATATATATATATAAATAATGACTTGTATGTCTTGTATACCTAGTATATTTGATGTATAAGATGGGTATATCCTCTTGTATATTATTTATTCATAAATATGAATACCTGTTAATGGGATTTATCGCATATTGGGTTGGTTGGCTTCCCTCCTTCAAGTCTGAAAAATCATATGTTTGTAACCTATTTATATATTTACCTATTTTTATATTTTAAAATCATGAACCTAGATATATGTTTGTGTATCAAATTTGAGCCCGAACAACATATTATTTTTGATGAATTGTTTATTTATATTTTATTATGTCTATATTTTCACGTTTCGTCTACTAATCCTTTTCTATTCTTTCATTTACATGAAATGCATCGGGAGCTACAAAGAGTCTCGTTATGAGACTCATCATGATTATTTTCAAATGAAGACCCGCATCCACATTCCTTGCATTCTTCGGCCTTGGGATTTCCAAACAAATAGGGCGAGATGACATCGTCATCCGCTTTAGTTCCCTTCCATTGTTATTCTTTATTTTCGTTATTTTTATTTGGGTCTGTAATAATTATTTAATGCTTGTGTGATTGTTAGGATATTTAGAATAATTAGGCCATGAATGGATAATTAATAGGGTAGTTCAAAACCGTCGCTAGTTTATTCATTTGTAGGCTCGGTTGACTCAAACTTAGAAACCCATCGCTAGTTATTTACTTTAGGCTCGTTAGTTTCAAAATTGGAAATCCGCGGCTAGTTTGTTTATTTTAGGCGCACCATGCATGTTCAAACTTTCAAAAACAGTCAGCTCGTATTTGCATCTTAAACATATGTTTAAGGCTTTATTTTATACAATCTTATGATTTAAAATGACTTGCTAAAAATCATTTCTTTATATTACTAATAAATTACTTTTTCCCTTTTTATTATCAATTGAGAAATAAGTATTTTATTAAACTTTCATACAAATGTATTCTTATCCAAAAAATCGACTTTATATGTGTTTTATAAATCATACTTTACAATGTCATGCATACTCTTTCAGATTTCATACCAGGAATTATTCTAGCAACTATTTTTGCAATAAAAGAAAATCATTACTTTAAAGCATTCTCTTTAAACATTATTCTTAAAATATATGCATTTTTAGTATAATATTAACCTAAGTTTGACCGGATAACCGCAAGTTAGCGGATCTTAAAGGATGCCTAACCCCTTCCCTTTAAGATAATAAAGAACCCTTACCTAGAATCTCATTAGTTTCGTAGACCATTAAAATCGGAGTTTACATTGCAAACATTTAGTTTAATATTTAGGTGTCCTAATTCACCGTAAAAAATAATTAGGTGGCGACTCCTTAATTTAACCCAGGAATCACCGATACGCTGTGCTGCGCCTCGAGCCTCAAGTGGTCGAAGTTAAAAACGGGCGCGACAGCATGGCGACTCCGCTGGGGATTTTCAGGTTCTTAACCATAGCAAATTCAGGTTAATTATTATTGTGCTTTATATTGCTCCTTATTTGATCTATTGTTTTTAATTATTTCTTTTTGAAATTTTGTATGCATAACTGCTTTAGTTGCTATATTCTCGTACTGATTTCTTTAAATTGACATTTCGCTCATATTTCTTCCACTCTGGAAAATTGACACTATCACACATTACACGCGAGGTGTGTTTTGCGCGCCCGCAAACTTCTTTCAAATTTCCAAATTTTTAGGAGAGTTGGTATATGCGCGGAGCGTCCGGACCATCCGGTTGGCCGCGTAGCCTTCTCACTCGAGCAGTCCACTCGGGAACCTTGAGTCTAGTCAGCCAAATCTTAGAAAATTTAGGATAGAGCTATACCACCCTTTATTTTAAGTCATGCATGCATACACCTTAGGTGGGTCGATCCTTGGTATCGACTCCACAATTAAGAAATATGCCAAAATTGTCAACGGGTCTGGCAACCCAATGACCAATCAGCATATTACGTGTAGCGTGATAATGATAGACAATTCCAAGCCTAATCATGACATGCCGAAATTGGAAAATGTACATTCATTTTTGTCTCATTTCCAACAAAAGCATTACAGTTTAATAGCTTGGATCAATCTGTCGTAATCTCGCATATCTGGCGTTTAGGCCCACCTCTGGCATAAGAGAGGTCCCATGCATATTAGAACGCGCATTTAATTTTCATACAATTTTTTTTTGCTATTTGCTTACACTCTACGCATGTTATTTGAAACAATAATTGCCCGAGGTTGATTTGCGTTGACTAAAACTGACGGGACACCCCTATTTCACGAGATCAAAGGCCCGATCATTCAGTAAAATGACTGATTCAGATGCATCCGAACAGACTGGCCTGGGACTTATCGCTCTTTCGAGAGATGAACGAGAAGCTTTAAAATAGAAATACTTTCGTCCAAGAAAATACATCGCCCAACTATTACAATAGATGGCAGCCATGCAGACTGAGATAGAGCGGCTCCAAAATCTCACCAGCTTGTCCATTAGCGCCAATACCCCACTCCCTGAACAATGGACGAATGCAACTGCACCGCAAACTTTTTCATCTCCTGAATCGCCATTTCCCAAAACCTCCCCGAAAATTTTCCACCAAGGAAAACCAATCCACAACACACTAACCCACAAGCTAGTCCACAACAAAGCCCGCTACAAAATGATTCGGCATCCTTCACAACTCCACATACCCAAATTACCCCACTCATCCAAAACACCACTTCCACGCAAAATCACCCAAGAACCCAAAGACATACTGATGGCACACATCGCTGATCACAGCAAGCAGTATGTGCAACCAGTATATGTAATGGAAGCCCAACCTTTTATTACCGCAACACCAAACATGGCTCTTCAGGAAACTGGCCAGTATGATGAGATGGAGAGGCAGGTAAGGATCAGAACCGATGAAAGTATGGCGAGAGAAATTCATAGCCTAAAAGAAGCATTCAAGAATATCCAAACCAGCAAGGGGCATGAAAGACTCGAGTACGAAGATCTGTGCATGCATCCCGACATTGAATTGCCTGTCAGATATAAAATGCCAAAATTTGACTTGTTTGATGGGAAAGGAAATCCTTACTCTCATTTGAGATCGTACTGCGACAAACTGATTAGGGTAGGTAAAAACCAGGCCATCATAATGAAGTTATTCATAAAGAGTTTGACAGGAGAAGCACTCGACTGGTACATAAGTCAGGACCCGCGAAAATGGCATGACTGAGGCACAATGGCACAAGATTTCGTGGACAGATTTAAGTTCAACACTGACACAGTCTTGGACAGATTTTATCTGATGAAGTTGGAAAAGAAATCCACAGAGACCTTCAGAGAGTACGCCATGAAGTGGAGGGCGGAAGCAGCAAAAGTTCAACCACCGATAGCGGAAAGTGAGATGACCGCTCTCTTTGTACAATCTTTGAAAGATGCAACATACTATGAAAGCATGATAAGCGTCATAGGATGAAGTTTCTCTGAAGTTGTAAGGATGGGAGATTTCATAGAAGAGGGAATCAAAACTGGAAGAATTACAAACTTTGTAGCGTTGCAAGCAACAAGTGAGACAATTCAGTCGGACTCATTTGAGGGAACAGTAAAGAGGAAGAGAGACGGAGTATCCCCTGTCATGACAGTTTAGAAACATATGCCAAATCAAATGTCAACCTACCAAATGCCATCACCCCAGCCTCTCTACTACAATCAAAACAACCAAAGCTCTCAGCTTTCCTATTATAGCCCATACGCCCAAAGCCCTCAACCTTATTATCAATACTCACCTGCTCCCTACCATGTCTACCATACCCATCCAATATACAGCCTGCCTCGAGTGCCTGCCTATCCGAATCCCCCATAATATTAGCCCGCATACTTACCTCATCCACAAGTCCATGCACCAATGCACCCAAGACCCGCGCAAAATACGAAAGAAAGCCAGTCAAAACCTATACACCTTTAGCCGAACCTCGAGCCCAGTTATATGAAAGACTGAAAATCGCAGGAATACTCCAGCCCATCCCAGGAAATGTCCCCAATCCTGTTCCCAAATGGCACGATGAGGCTAAGCATTGTGCATACCACTCGGGAATACCTGGACACGACACTGAAAATTGCTACGCCCTCAGAGACAAAATTGAGGCATTAATCAAAGAAGGAGTTATCCAACTGAAAGGACCTTCCTCTAATGAAAACAATAATCGTTCGCCAAATCATGACGATGCCAATGTGAACATGATTACTGTTGATGAAGAACATAACTTGGAAGGGACCATTGTGCCAGTCCAGAGAGAGGAAAGGGTTGAATCATCGGCCTTTATCACCCCTATGATTACAGTCTAAGTGAGGGCACCGTTTGGAGTAGAAGTACTTCCTCCAAAGCAGCGGATCATGGCACCATCTTTTCCTAAAAAAAGTCTTGTCAACCAATCTCCGAAGGAAGAGAGATGCTCCTTTACCAAAGTCTATTCCGCCTCTGAGTCAGTCATTCGTCAAAGCATGCGCCACTCAGGAATCAAAGGGGGACAATGCAGCCAACCTCGTAAGGGGATTCAAAAGATTTTTCATTGTTGAAGAAGAAGCAAAATGCAATGTGATTCTCAGTGATTACGCTAGAGACTCAACCATTTGGGATGCAGAGCAAGGAGATGTTTTGGGAAGATTGGACCTGTGCCCCGACCTTGTTTCTCCCGGAAACTAGTTAATTTCGTTAATGTTTAATGAAACAATGCGATTCAGATTGAGGCCTGAACCACATCTATGCATTTAATGTGTTTTGCCTCCACCTTTTGAAAGCTTAAAAAGACAAATCTGCATTGCTTTCGCTATTTTAAAATCTATTTTGTTTAATAATTTTCTTTTCTTTTTTCATCATGCAAACTAATAAATTTGTCGATAATATGTGACATATAATGAAACAAGAAAATAAAGTTCCAAACAACGAACAAGACTTCGAAGAATACGAGGAAGACTCACAACCGGAAGAACTGGGGCATAAGCCAAAGCCAGGTTTGGATGAAACATCAAGATGGTTGATAATTACAAAGCATTGGTACGAGCATTTTCTATTGGGGCAACAATATATCTTTCGAAGCCAAGTGTTTACAGAATCATGTACGAATAGACTGATTGATTAAAAGCAGATGGACGCAGTTTGTCCGGGGCCACTTTATCAGAATAGAATGGCAAAAAAACCATCAATGCAGATGCAATGAACGGATACCATATCTAAGATTTGTTATTCTCTATGTAATACTTTTTTTTCTGTTGTAAAAGTTGCGCTCCCTCAGCGGGACACGCATAAAACCCACATAGGGTTTCATCTCTTTAAGACAGAAGTTTCCCAAAAAATTGCATTTTTTCTTGACATGAACTACGTTATGACCTGATTCTGTAGGTGGGATACGTAGGCGGCCACATTGGCTTCGGTCCCATTTTTGGAAAAACAAAAAATCCTTATAAATCTCTTATTTTACATGAACTACGTTATGACTTGATTCCCTTGGCGGGATACGTAGGCGCCACATCGCCTTCTCGGTTCCACTTTTAGAAAATCCCTTACAATCCCCTTTGCTTGCAATGAACTACGTTATGACCTGATTCCCTTATGGGGATACGTAGGCGGCCTAAATCGGCTTCGGTCCCACCATTAGGAAATATTTTCTCCTTTATCTCACATATGACAAAATGCACCCATCTGATCACCCCGATAGGATGTGCAAGCAACCCACACAAGACTCGGTTGTCCGTTCGAAAGTTCATCATCCTCACATATCAAAAACTGGGGCATTTTTTTTAAGGGATCAATGCCAGAGGACGCTGATAAACATGGAAAAGCATCGGCAAACTAAGTCTTCAGCCAGAAGAAGGATTTTGGATAAAACGTTTGCTTTGTTTCACCGCATGTCACTGCTCGATAGATATTTACATATATGCATACTTTCTTATAAACAAATTATTTTTAACAAATATTTTCATTAGAGTTCGACAAGAACTTTTTACTGATAAGCATACTTTCTTATAAACAAATTATTTTCAACAAATGTTTTCATTAACGGTTAGCCGAGACTGGGAACCAGACAGGGGCTACAGGTCCGAATCAGCAGGACATGCAACTATCAAGAGCAGAAGCTACAAAGTCAACGCGAATCAACCGTCCCTCCCCTGAACTCACAAATTTTTCTTTGAGTACAGGTTCTTGAGTTGAAAGAAGCAGGAAGCCACATCACTTATGATCAACCTCAAAAAGAGTTTTTGTATGACGGCTCTCCGCAAGGATCACACTTCTATTTTGCATCTATACAAAGACATCGTCTTGACCTCAGAGGCCCAACCATTATGTCTACATAAGGATTTTATTTCAATCACATGGAGCTTAAACACAAAGAAACCGACGTGGAACCATCTATTTCAAAGAACCGACGGCAAAAACGTCATTTACATCAAACGACGACAAGGACGTCACATCATATTTTTATCTGGGCGACATTTCAATTCACAATCCACAGGAGTTTGAATTGGCAGAAGATTCAGCACAATGTGAAACTATCTTTTACAGCATCTCAATGACGTCAACATCACTACAATGACGTCTTCAGCACAACAACTATCTTTTGCAAAGATCTTAACGACGCCAACAAAGATTAGAACGACGCCTTCAGCAAAGCCTATCTTTTATGACAACACAACAACTATCTTTTACAGCATTACAATGATGTCATCAGCATTATCATTACAACGACGTCAACAATATTACAACGTCGTCTTCATCGCAACAACTATCTCTTACAACAAACAACATTACAACAACGTCATCGACGTTACTGCAGCACATCAACTATCTTTTACAGCATTACAATGACATCAACATCATTACAACGATGTCATCAACATTATCATTACAACGACGTCAACAGCATTATAACATCGTCTTCATCGCAACATCGATCTCTTACAACAAGCAGTATTATAATAACGTCACCGACGTTACTGCAGCACAACAACTAGCTCTTATAGCAAACAACATTACAACAACATCATCGACGTTACGACAGCGTAACAATTATCTTTTACAACATTACAACGACATCAACAGCATTACAACGATGTCATCAGCAAACAACATTACAACAACGTCATCAACATTATGACAGCACAACATCTATATCTTATAACAAATCGCATTACAGCAACGTCATCAGCATTATGTCTACACAACACGACTATATGACGACGTCTTTGACATAACACGTCCATACAACGACGTCATCAACAACATTATATTCTTGCAACAACAACATCACAATGATGTCTTCAACACAACACGTCCATACAACGACGTCATGAACATTCTTACAACAACGACATCAACAACATTACAATGATGTCATCAGTAACACGCCCATACAACGGCGTCATCAACAACGCGCTCATACAACGACGTCATTAACAACACGCCTACGCAACGGCGTCTTCTACACAACATCTATTTTTACAGCGTTACAACGACATCAACAATATTACAACGACGTCTTCAGCACAATAATTATCTTTTACAATATTACAATGACGTTAACAGCATTACAACGACTTCTTCAGCACAATAATTATTTTTTACAGCACTACAACGACGTCAACAACATTACAACGATGTCTTCAGCACAGCAATTATCTTTTACAGCAAAACAGCATTACAACAACATCCTCGACGTTACGGCCGCACAACAACTGTCTTTTACATCATTACAACGACGTCAATAACATGACAACGACGTCTTCAACACAACACGTCAATCCAACGACGTCATTTCAGGCGCCCACCTCATAGTGCGGGTATTTTAATTTCAGTTAGGCGCCCACCTCATAATGCGGGTATTTTAATTTCAGTCAGGCGCCCACTTCATAATGCGGGTATTTTAATTTCAGTCAGGCGCCCACCTCATAATGCGGGTATTTCCAAGTTATATTTTTCTACAATTTTTCTCAGCAGTTATACACTAATTTTATCTTAAGCTTAGTTTGCAGGAGCTTTAATTTGCAGGAACTTCATCACAACGTGGAACTATCTCTTACGGAGAACCGAGACAATCTTGGTCAGCAGCCTACTTCGAATGTCGTTCTGCTCTTCCCCAATAAGTTTTCACATCTGCAACCAGTGTCATCATAACTCAACACTGGGCAATATTTCTAAAATCTGCACCATCTTTTACAACTTCTCTCCCCTCAGGATTCGATTTCTACTAGTGCACCCCTACTCCTCATTCAAAGCCCGAGGGTCAGGACAAAATTGGCTACTGGGTCAACTTCTTTGTCCGAAAACTCTTTCATCGTCTCCGCCCAAAGAGGGACATCTGTTGACATCCAATTTTGTCCACTCTTTTCCAATTTATTTGCAATTTTAAATATTTTTAACACCTCCAAAACAATTTTAATCTATATACATACATGCGTATATATATATATATACATACATGCGTATATATATATATATATACATACATGCGTATATATATATATATACATACATGCGTGTATATATATATATATATATATATATATATATATATATATTATCATTCTCATTATTATTTTTCGCATTTTTTACTGTCATTTGCATCTTTATCATAATCATAAGTTTTATCCTAAAATTCTATGTTATTTTATTTTCGCAAAATTGCATCGCATTTCCATTTTTTTTATTAAGCATTAAACATTTGGCAAATATTATATTTTATTATTATCACATCGTTATGCTATTTCAAATAATTTACATCTTTTACAAAAATATCTTTTTATAATAAACTCCCTCTTATTTTTAACCAACCCAATTTTATTTCTCAACCCCAAAACAATTTCAACCCAAGACCCATTTTCCCCAAAACAAAAACAACCCATTTTGGCCCAATCAAACCGGCCCATTCGCCAAACTCAAGCCCAATACCCATTTCCGCCTTTTATACCCTAAACCTAAACCTAACCAAAAAAACAAAAACAAAACAAAAAACCCTAACACCCCTAACCCCCTCTGTTACGCCGCACATCCCTACACCCCTACCCTTACGTCGCCGCACCCTACGCCTGACACCATCAATCGCCGACACCGCCGCCTAACACCACCAACCTACCCCATCACCTCTCACCACAACACATGCCCCAAAAATTGCCCCAAAATCTGACTTTTGTTTCCCCTTTTATTTGAAATTCAAATTCATTTTTAAGGGGTATGGGGGGGTGAACGTTGGGTTGATACCTATAAAAACCCCCTTTTTGCTCACTGTTTAGGGGGGGTTTTGGGATTTCGGATTCCAAAGGTTTTTTTTTTGAGGAGTTTTAGGTCGATATTTAAGTTTGAAGTTTAGGTTTAAGTTTTGGTTGTATTGTATTTGTTTGTATTGTTCTTCACTAAAACATATCCGAAATCTTCTTAAGAACACTTCTTCTCTCTTGCATGTGTTCTTCAACTTAAAGATTCCGAAAATATAGGTCGAAATTATTGGGTTTTGGTGTTTGAAAATCTGGAATTTTGCTATTTTTTCGCTGTTTTTGGGTTTCTGGTCTGGTCGATCGGGTCGTCAGTCCGGGTCGGGTCGAAATTTTGATCCAAAATTGAAAATCAGAGCTCCAAAAATCTGAAAATCAGCCTTTCTAAAATCAAAAAATCAGAATTCCAAAAATCACAAAAATCAGAATTCCAAAATAACGTCTCCGAGTGGATTCGACGATTCGAAACACGCCTCGGTTCACTTCCCGGAGAAGGTCAGTAAATTCACTTTCTTTCTAATATTTTGCTATTTAATTCGTGTTCTGTATGATGTGACTATGTGTTTGGTTAAAAGTATTTAGCTTAATTTAGATGTTGTTTAAATCTGTTAGTTTAGATTAAAGTAGGTTAGTTATAGCTTATTATAGTATGTTTGGTGTTGATTCATTTCTTGGAGTAAACATATTTAGTATGTATTAATGACTACTTTAGAGCATTTAATTAGCTATCAAATATAAGTAAAAAGACCGTTGGTTCTATTTTGCTATCTAGGAGTATGTGTCTATTCTATCTTGGCTTATGTATTTTTCAAGTCTAAATGCCTTGTTTGTTTGATTCTATGATCATGTCTGTCTATATCAGAATCAGTTTTAAAATAAAAGAGGTGCATATCAGAGTAGGAGATTAGTTTAATGTCATGTTGGACAAAGCATGTATACGTATCTGTTCATCTGTTTTGGATAGTCAACTCAAGGTATTGAATTAGGATTGGCAGTTGTTTAAGTTAAAATTTAACACATGAGGCACCCTAGTGAGATTTCTACCTACGTGAGGCTGGTAATATTGTGTTTGATCTGGCTGCAAATTTGTCCCTACCTGTATGAATTTATTCTTGATGAAACCTATAGTTTGTGTAAAAATCAGCATGTGTTTATTGCTTCAAGGAGTTATATGTATGGAACACTTACATGAAAAGATAAAAAATTCTGAATGGTTTAGTCGAGTGTCCTTTATCCCACTTGTTTTATTCTTGTTTTGATGAGTTAACTGATTCCCAAGAAAATCTAAGTAAGGTATGTGTGTGTTTGCTTGCCTAACTTGAATTCTATAATGTGAAATCATGAATCATCTCCCCTTTGTATCATTTCTGGTGTTAGGAGAGAAATCATATAGACTGTCAATAGGGTCATATGCCTTAAAATTGAAATGAATCTTAGATGCTTTAATCACGTTCAGATAATGCTTTAATCACGTTCAGATAAACTTGCATTGTGTATTGCATATTGTCTTTTTTGGGTTCATTCACTTGCCTTTTCTTTGTGTTAAGCTTTGTTATAGGTGTTGAATATACACATTTGATATATATATATATATATATAAATAATGACTTGTATGTCTTATATACCTAGTATATTTGATGTATAAGATGGGTATATCCTCTTGTATATTATTTATTCATAAATATGAATACCTGTTAATGGGATTTATCGCATATTGGGTTGGTTGGCTTCCCTCCTTCAAGTCTGAAAAATCATATGTTTGTAACCTATTTATATATTTACCTATTTTTATATTTTAAAATCATGAACCTAGATATATGTTTGTGTATCAAATTTGAGCCCGAACAACATATTATTTTTGATGAATTGTTTATTTATATTTTATTATGTCTATATTTTCACGTTTCGTCTACTAATCCTTTTCTATTCTTTCATTTACATGAAATGCATCGGGAGCTACAAAGAGTCTCGTTATGAGACTCATCATGATTATTGTCAAATGAAGACCCGCATCCACATTCCTTGCATTCTTCGGCCTTGGGATTTCCAAACAAATAGGGCGAGATGACATCGTCATCCGCTTTAGTTCCCTTCCATTGTTATTCTTTATTTTCGTTATTTTTATTTGAGTCTGTAATAATTATTTAATGCTTGTGTGATTGTTAGGATATTTAGAATAATTAGGCCATGAATGGATAATTAATAGGGTAGTTCAAAACCGTCGCTAGTTTATTCATTTGTAGGCTCGGTTGACTCAAACTTAGAAACCCATCGCTAGTTATTTACTTTAGGCTCGTTAGTTTCAAAATTGGAAATCCGCGGCTAGTTTGTTTATTTTAGGCGCACCATGCATGTTCAAACTTTCAAAAACAGTCAGCTCGTATTTGCATCTTAAACATATGTTTAAGGCTTTATTTTATACAATCTTATGATTTAAAATGACTTGCTAAAAATCATTTCTTTATATTACTAATAAATTACTTTTTCCCTTTTTATTATCAATTGAGAAATAAGTATTTTATTAAACTTTCATACAAATGTATTCTTATCCAAAAAATCGACTTTATATGTGTTTTATAAATCATACTTTACAATGTCATGCATACTCTTTCAGATTTCATACCAGGAATTATTCTAGCAACTATTTTTGCAATAAAAGAAAATCATTACTTTAAAGCATTCTCTTTAAACATTATTCTTAAAATATATGCATTTTTAGTATAATATTAACCTAAGTTTGACCGGATAACCGCAAGTTAGCGGATCTTAAAGGATGCCTAACCCCTTCCCTTTAAGATAATAAAGAACCCTTACCTAGAATCTCATTAGTTTCGTAGACCATTAAAATCGGAGTTTACATTGCAAACATTTAGTTTAATATTTAGGTGTCCTAATTCACCGTAAAAAATAATTAGGTGGCGACTCCTTAATTTAACCCAGGAATCACCAATACGTTGTGCTCGCTTGAGCCTCATGAGTCGAAGTTAAAAGCAGGCGCGACAAAGATGGTGACTCCATTGAGGATTTTCAGGTTCTTAACCATAGCAAATTCAGGTTAATTATTATTGTGCTTTATATTGCTCCTTATTTGATCTATTGTTTTTAATTATTTCTTTTTGAAATTTTGTATGCATAACTGCTTTAGTTGCTATATTCTCGTACTGATTTCTTTAAATTGA
This sequence comes from Anisodus acutangulus, assembly GCA_029783415.1. Classification (NCBI taxonomy): domain Eukaryota; kingdom Viridiplantae; phylum Streptophyta; class Magnoliopsida; order Solanales; family Solanaceae; genus Anisodus; species Anisodus acutangulus. The sequence continues at coordinate 19,752,426 of CM056507.1, read as the reverse complement.
CATTTCGCTCATATTTCTTCCACTCTGGAAAATTGACACTATCACACATTACACGCGAGGTGTATTTTGCGCGCTCAAGAAACTTCTTTCAAATTTCCAAATTTTTAGGAGAGTTGGTATATGCGCGGAGCGTCCGGACCATCCGGTTGGCCGCGTAGCCTTCTCACTTGAGCAGTCCACTCGGGAACCTTGAGTCTAGTCAGCCAAATCTTAGAAAATTTAGGATAGAGCTATACCACCCTTTATTTTAAGTCATGCATGCATACACCTTAGGTGGGTCGATCCTTGGTATCGACTCCACAATTAAGAAATATGCCAAAATTGTCAACGGGTCTGGCAACCCAACGACCAATCAGCATATTACGTGTAGCGTGATAATGATAGACAATTCCAAGCCTAATCATGACATGCCAAAATTGGAAAATGTACATTCATTTTTGTCTCATTTCCAACAAAAGCATTACAGTTTAATAGCTTGGATCAATCTGTCGTAATCTCGCATATCTGGCATTTAGGCCCACCTCTGGCATAAGAGAGGTCCCATGCATATTAGAACGCGCATTTAATTTTCATACAATTTTTTTTTGCTATTTGCTTACACTCTACGCATGTTATTTGAAACAATAATTGCCCGAGGTTGATTTGCGTTGACTAAAACTGACGGGACACCCCTATTTCACGAGATCAAAGGCCCGATCATTCAGTAAAATGACTGATTCAGATGCATCCGAACAGACTGGCCTGGGACTTATCGCTCTTTCGAGAGATGAACGAGAAGCTTCGGAAAATAGAAATACTTTCGTCCAAGAAAAATACATCGCCCAACTATTACAATAGATGGCAGCCATGCAGACTGAGATAGAGCGGCTCCAAAATCTCACCAGCTTGTCCATTAGCGCCAATACCCCACTCCCTGAACAATGGACGAATGCAACTGCACCGCAAACTTTTTCATCTCCTGAATCGCCATTTCCCCAAAACCTCCCCGAAAATTTTCCACCAAGGAAAACCAATCCACAACACACTAACCCACAAGCTAGTCCACAACAAAGCCCGCTACAAAATGATTCGGCATCCTTCACAACTCCACATACCCAAATTACCCCACTCATCCAAAACATCCCTTCCACGCAAAATCACCCGGCAACCCAGCACATACTGATGGCACACATTGCTGATCACAGCAAGCAGTATGTGCAACCAGTATATGTAATAGAAGCCCAACCTTTTATTACCGCAACACCAAACATGGCTCTTCAGGAAACTGGCCAGTATGATGAGATGGAGAGGCAGGTAAGGATCAGAACCGATGAAAGTATGGCGAGAGAAATTCATAGCCTAAAAGAAGCATTCAAGAATATCCAAACCAGCAAGGGGCATGAAAGACTCGAGTACGAAGATCTGTGCATGCATCCCGACATTGAATTGCCTGTCAGATATAAAATGCCAAAATTTGACTTTTTTGATGGGAAAGGAAATCCTTACTCTCATTTGAGATCGTACTGCGACAAACTGATTAGGGTAGGTAAAAACCAGGCCATCATAATGAAGTTATTCATAAAGAGTTTGACAGGAGAAGCACTCGACTGGTACATAAGTCAGGACCCGCGAAAATGGCATGACTGGGGCACAATGGCATAAGATTTCGTGGACAGATTTAAGTTCAACACTGACACAGTCTTGGACAGATTTTATCTGATGAAGTTGGAAAAGAAATCCACAGAGACCTTCAGAGAGTACGCCATGAAGTGGAGGGCGGAAGCAGCAAAAGTTCAACCACCGATAGCGGAAAGTGAGATGACCGCTCTCTTTGTACAATCTTTGAAAGATGCAACATACTATGAAAGCATGATAAGCGTCATAGGACGAAGTTTCTCTGAAGTTGTAAGGATGGGAGATTTCATAGAAGAGGGAATCAAAACTGGAAGAATTACAAACTTTGTAGCGTTGCAAGCAACAAGTGAGACAATTCAGTCGGACTCATTTGAGGGAACAGTAAAGAGGAAGAGAGACGGAGTATCCCCTGTCATGACAGTTTAGAAACATATGCCAAATCAAATGTCAACCTACCAAATGCCATCACCCCAGCCTCTCTACTACAATCAAAACAACCAAAGTTCTCAGCTTTCCTATTATAGCCCATACGCCCAAAGCCCTCAACCTTATTATCAATACTCACCTGCTCCCTACCATGTCTACCATACCCATCCAATATACAGCCTGCCTCGAGTGCCTGCCTATCCGAATCCCCCACAATATTAGCCCGCATACTTACCTCATCCACAAGTCCATGCACCAATGCACCCAAGACCCGCGCAAAATACGAAAGAAAGCCAGTCAAAACCTATACACCTTTAGCCGAACCTCGAGCCCAGTTATATGAAAGACTGAAAATCGCAGGAATACTCCAGGCCATCCCAGGAAATGTCCCCAATCCTGTTCCCAAATGGCACGATGAGGCTAAGCATTGTGCATACCACTCGGGAATACCTGGACACGACACTGAAAATTGCTACGCCCTCAGAGACAAAATTGAGGCATTAATCAAAGAAGGAGTTATCCAACTGAAAGGACCTTCCTCTAATGAAAACAATAATCGTTCGCCAAATCATGACGATGCCAATGTGAACATGATTACTGTTGATGAAGAACATAACTTGGAAGGGACCATTGTGCCAGTCCAGAGAGAGGAAAGGGTTGAATCATCGGCCTTTATCACCCCTATGATTACAGTCTAAGTGAGGGCACCGTTTGGAGTAGAAGTACTTCCTCCAAAGCAGCGGATCATGGCACCATCTTTTCCTAAAAAAAGTCTTGTCAACCAATCTCCGAAGGAAGAGAGATGCTCCTTTACCAAAGTCTATTCCGCCTCTGAGTCAGTCATTCGTCAAAGCATGCGCCACTCAGGAATCAAAGGGGGACAATGCAGCCAACCTCGTGAGGGGATTCAAAAGATTTTTCATTGTTGAAGAAGAAGCAAAATGCAATGTGATTCTCAGTGATTACGCTAGAGACTCAACCATTTGGGATGCAGAGCAAGGAGATGTTTTGGGAAGATTGGACCTGTGCCCCGACCTTGTTTCTCCCGGAAACTAGTTAATTTCGTTAATGTTTAATGAAACAATGCGATTCAGATTGAGGCCTGAACCACATCTATGCATTTAATGTGTTTTGCCTCCACCTTTTGAAAGCTTAAAAAGACAAATCTGCATTGCTTTCGCTATTTTAAAATCTATTTTGTTTAATAATTTTCTTTTCTTTTTTCATCATGCAAACTAATAAATTTGTCGATAATATGTGACATATAATGAAACAAGAAAATAAAGTTCCAAACAACGAACAAGACTTCGAAGAATACGAGGAAGACTCACAACCGGAAGAACTGGGGCATAAGCCAAAGCCAGGTTTGGATGAAACATCAAGATGGTTGATAATTACAAAGCATTGGTACGAGCATTTTCTATTGGGGCAACAATATATCTTTCGAAGCCAAGTGGATACAGAATCATGTACGAATAGACTGATTGATGAAAAGCAGATGGACGCAGTTTGTCCGGGGCCACTTTATCAGAATAGAATGGCAAAAAAACCATCAATGCAGATGCAATGAACGGATACCATATCTAAGATTTGTTATTCTCTATGTAATACTTTTTTCTCTGTTGTAAAAGTTGCGCTCCCTCGGCGGGACACGCATAAAACCCACATAGGGTTTCATCTCTTTAAGACAGAAGTTTCCCAAAAAATTGCATTTTTTCTTGACATGAACTACGTTATGACCTGATTCTCTCGGTGGGATACGTAGGCGGCCACATTGGCTTCGGTCCCATTTTTGGAAAAACAAAAAATCCTTATAAATCTCTTATTTTACATGAACTACGTTATGACCTGATTCCCTTGGCGGGATACGTAGGCGGCCACATCGACCGGTCCCACTTTTAGAAAATCCCTTACAATCCTCTTTGCTTGCAATGAACTACGTTATGACCTGATTCCCTCATGGGGATACGTAGGCGGCCTAAATCGGCTTCGGTCCCACCATTAGGAAATATTTTCTCCTTTATCTCACATATGACAAAATGCACCCATCTCATCACCCTGATAGGACAGGCAAGCAACCCACACAAGACTCGGTTGTCCGTTCGAAAGTTCATCATCCTCACATATCAAAAACTGGGGCATTTTTTTTAAGGGATCAATGCCAGAGGACGCTGATAAACATGGAAAAGCATCGGCAAACTAAGTCTTCAGCCAGAAGAAGGATTTTGGATAAAACGTTTGCTTTGTTTCACCGCATGTCACTGCTCGATAGATATTTACATATATGCATACTTTCTTATAAACAAATTATTTTTAACAAATATTTTCATTAGAGTTCGACAAGAACTTTTTACTGATAAGCATACTTTCTTATAAACAAATTATTTTCAACAAATGTTTTCATTAACGGTTAGCCGAGACTGGGAACCAGACAGGGGCTACAGGTCCGAATCAGCAGGACATGCAACTATCAAGAGCAGAAGCTACAAAGTCAACGCGAATCAACCGTCCCTCCCCTGAACTCACAAATTTTTCTTTGAGTACAGGTTCTTCAGGTTGAAAGAAGCAGGGAAGCCACATCACTTATGATCAACTTCACAAAGAATTTTTGCATGACGGCTCACCGCAAGGATCACACTCCTATTTTGCATCTATACAAAGACATCGTCTTGACCTACAGAGGCCCAACCATTATGTCTACATAAGGATTTTATTTCGAATCACATGGAGCTTAAACACAGCAAACCGACGTGGAACCATCTATTTCAGCAAACTGACGGCAAAAACGTCATTTACATCAAACGACGACAAGGACGTCACATCATATTTTTATCTGGGCGACATTTCAATTCACAATCCACAGGAGTTTGAATTGGCAGAAGATTCAGCACAATGTGAAACTATCTTTTACAGCATCTCAATGACGTCAACATCACTACAATGACGTCTTCAGCACAACAACTATCTTTTGCAGCATCTTAACGACGTCAACAGCATTAGAACGACGTCTTCAGCGCAACAGCTATCTTTTATGACAACACAACAACTATCTTTTACAGCATTACAATGACATTAACAGCATTACAATGATGTCATCAGCATTATCATTACAACGACGTCAACAATATTACAACGTCGTCTTCATCGCAACAACTATCTCTTACAACAAACAACATTACAACAACGTCATCGACGTTACTGCAGCACATCAACTATCTTTTACAGCATTACAATGACATCAACATCATTACAACGATGTCATCAACATTATCATTACAACGACGTCAACAGCATTATAACATCGTCTTCATCGCAACATCGATCTCTTACAACAAGCAGTATTATAATAACGTCACCGACGTTACTGCAGCACAACAACTAGCTCTTATAGCAAACAACATTACAACAACATCATCGACGTTACGACAGCGCAACAATTATCTTTTACAACATTACAACGACATCAACAGCATTACAACGATGTCATCAAAGAAACAAAGATTACAACAACGCTATCAACATTATGACAAAGACAACAAATTATATCTTATAACAGATCGCATTACAGCAACGTCATCAGCATTATGTCTACACAACACGACTATATGATGACGTCTTTGACATAACACGTCCATACAACGACGTCATCAACAACATTATATTCTTGCAACAACAACATCACAATGATGTCTTCAACACAACACGTCCATACAACGACGTCATGAACATTCTTACAACAACGACATCAACAACATTACAATAATGTCATCAGCAACACGCCCATACAACGGCGTCATCAATAACGCGCCCATACAACGGCGTCATTAACAACACGCCTACGCAACGGCGTCTTCTACACAACATCTATTTTTACAGCGTTACAACGACATCAACAATATTACAACGACGTCTTAAGCACAATAATTATCTTTTACAACATTACAATGACGTCAACAGCATTACCACGACTTCTTCAGCACAATAATTATTTTTTACAGCACTACAACGACGTCAACAACATTACAACGATGTCTTCAGCACATCAATTATCTTTTACAGCAAAACAGCATTACAACAATATCCTCGATGTTACGGTCAACAACTGTCTTTTACATCATTACAACGACGTCAACAACATGACAACGACGTCTTCAACACAACACGTCAATCCAATGACGTCATTTCAGGCGCCCACCTTATAGTGCGGGTATTTTAATTTCAGTTAGGCGCCCACCTCATAATGCGGGTATTTTAATTTCAGTCAGGCGCCCACTTCATAATGCGGGTATTTTAATTTCAGTCAGGCGCCCACCTCATAATGCGGGTATTTCCAAGTTATATTTCTCTACAATTTTTCTCAGCAGTTATACACTAATTTTATCTTAAGCTTAGTTTGCAGGAGCTTTAATTTGCAGGAACTTCATCACAACGTGGAACTATCTCTTACGGCGAACCGAGACAATCTTGTCAGCAGCCTACTTCGAATGTCGTTCCGCTCTTCCCCAATAAGTTTTCACATCTGCAACCAGTGTCATCATAACTCAACACTGGGGAAATATTTCTAAAATCTGCACCATCTTTTACAACTTCTCTCCCCTCGGGATTCGATTTCTACTAGTGCACCCCTACTCCTCGTTCAAAGCCCGAGGGTCAGGATAAAATTGGCTACTGGGTCAACTTCTTTGTCCGAAAACTCTTTCATCGTCTCCGCCCAAAGAGGGACATCTGTTGACATCCAATTTTGTCCCATCTTTTCCAATTTATTTGCAATTTTAAATATTTTTAACACCTCCAAAACAATTTTAATCTATATACATACATGCGTATATATATATATACATACATGCGTGTATATATATATATATATATATATATATTATCATTCTCATTATTATTTTTCGCATTTTTTACTGTCATTTGCATCTTTATCATAATCATAAGTTTTATCCTAAAATTCTATGTTATTTTATTTTCGCAAAATTGCATCGCATTTCCATTTTTTTTATTAAGCATTAAACATTTGGCAAATATTATATTTTATTATTATCACATCGTTATGCTATTTCAAATAATTTACATCTTTTACAAAAATATCTTTTTATAATAAACTCCCTCTTATTTTTAACCAACCCAATTTTATTTCTCAACCCCAAAACAATTTCAACCCAAGACCCATTTTCCCCAAAACAAACACAACCCATTTTGGCCCAATCAAACCGGCCCATTCGGCCAAACCTGAAGCCCAATACCCATTTCTGCCTTTTATACCCTAAACCTAAACCTAACCAAAAAAAACAAAAACAAAACAAAAAACCCTAACACCCCTAACCCCTCTCATACGCCAAGACACCCCTACACCCCTACCCCTACGTCGTCGCACCCTACGCCTGACACCATCAATCGCCGACACCGCCGCTTAAAACCACCAACCTACCCCATCACCTCTCACCACAACACATGCCCCAAAAATTGCCCCAAAATCTGACTTTTGTTTCCCCTTTTATTTGAAATTCAAATTCATTTTTAAGGGGTATGGGGGGGTGAACGTTGGGTTGATACCTATAAAAATCCCCTTTTTGCTCACTGTTTAGGGGGGGGTTTGGGATTTCGGATTCCAAAGGTTTTTTTTTTGAGGAGTTTTAGGTCGATATTTAAGTTTGAAGTTTAGGTTTAAGTTTTGGTTGTATTGTATTTGTTTGTATTGTTCTTCACTAAAACATATCCGAAATCTTCTTAAGAACACTTCTTCTCTCTTGCATGTGTTCTTCAACTTAAAGATTCCGAAAATATAGGTCGAAATTATTGGGTTTTGGTGTTTGAAAATCTGGAATTTTGCTATTTTTTCGCTGTTTTTGGGTTTCTGGTCTGGTCGATCGGGTCGTCAGTCCGGGTCGGGTCGAAATTTTGATCCAAAATTGAAAATCAGAGATCCAAAAATCTGAAAATCAGCCTTTCTAAAATCAAAAAATCAGAATTCCGAAAATCACAAAAATCAGAATTCCAAAATAACGTCTCCGAGTGGATTCGACGATTAGAAACACGCCTCGGTTCGCTGCCCGGAGAAGGTCAGTAAATTCACTTTCTTTCTAATATTTTGCTATTTAATTCGTGTTCTGTATGATGTGACTATGTGTTTGGTTAAAAGTATTTAGCTTAATTTAGATGTTGTTTAAATCTGTTAGTTTAGATTAAAGTAGGTTAGTTATAGCTTATTATAGTATGTTTGGTGTTGATTCATTTCTTGGAGTAAACATATTTAGTATGTATTAATGACTACTTTAGAGCATTTAATTAGCTATCAAATATAAGTAAAAAGATCGTTGGTTCTATTTTGCTATCTAGGAGTATGTGTCTATTCTATCTTGCCTTATATATTTTTCAAGTCTAAATGCCTTGTTTGTTTGATTCTATGATCATGTCTGTCTATATCAGAATCAGTTTTAAAATAAAAGAGGTCCATATCAGAGTAGGAGATTAGTTTAATGTCATGTTGGACAAAGCATGTATACGTATCTGTTCATCTGTTTTGGATAGTCAACTCAAGGTATTGAATTAGGATTGGCAGTTGTTTAAGTTAAAATTTAACACATGAGGCACCCTAGTGAGATTTCTACCTACGTGAGGCTGGTAATATTGTGTTTGATCTGGCTGCAAATTTGTCCCTACCTGTATGAATTTATTCTTGATGAAACCTATAGTTTGTGTAAAAATCAGCATGTGTTTATTGCTTCAAGGAGTTATATGTATGGAACACTTACATGAAAAGATAAAAAAATATGAATGGTTTAGTCGAGTGTCCTTTATCCCACTTGTTTTATTCTTGTTTTGATGAGTTAACTGATTCCCAAGAAAATCTAAGTAAGGTATGTGTGTGTTTGCTTGCCTAACTTGAATTCTATAATGTGAAATCATGAATCATCTCCCCTTTGTATCATTTTTGGTGTTAGGAGAGAAATCATATAGACTGTCAATAGGGTCATATGCCTTAAAATTGAAATGAATCTTAGATGCTTTAATCACGTTCAGATAATGCTTTAATCACGTTCAGATAAACTTGCATTGTGTATTGCATATTGTCTTTTTTGGGTTCATTCACTTGCCTTTTCTTTGTGTTAAGCTTTGTTATAGGTGTTGAATATACACATTTGATATATATATATATAAATAATGACTCGTATGTCTTGTATACCTAGTATATTTGATGTATAAGATGGGTATATCCTCTTGTATATTATTTATTCATAAATATGAATACCTGTTAATGGGATTTATCGCATATTGGGTTGGTTGGTTTCCCTCCTTCAAGTCTGAAAAATCATATGTTTGTAACCTATTTATATATTTACCTATTTTCATATTTTAAAATCATGAACTTAGATATATGTTTGTGTATCAAATTTGAGCCCGAACAACATATTATTTTTGATGATTTGTTTATCTATATTTTATTATGTCTATATTTTCACGTTTCGTCTACTAATCCTTTTCTATTCTTTCATTTACATGAAATGCATCGGGAGCTACAAAGAGTCTCGTTATGAGACTCATCATGATTATTGTCAAATGAAGACCCGCATCCACATTCCTTGTATTCTTCGGCCTCGGGATTTCCAAACAAATAGGGCGAGATGACATCGTCATCCGCTTTAGTTCCCTTCCATTGTTATTCTTTATTTTCGTTATTTTTATTTGAGTCTGTAATAATTATTTAATGCTTGTGTGATTGTTAGGATATTTAGAATAATTAGGCCATGAATGGATAATTAATAGGGTAGTTCAAAACCGTCGCTAGTTTATTCATTTGTAGGCTCGGTTGACTCAAACTTAGAAACCCATCGCTAGTTATTTACTTTAGCCTCGTTAGTTTCAAAATTGGAAATCCGCGGCTAGTTTGTTTATTTTAGGCGCGCCATGCATGTTCAAACTTTCAAAAACAGTCAGCTTGTATTTGCATCTTAAACATATGTTTAAGGCTTTGTTTTATACAATCTTATGATTTAAAATGACTTGCTAAAAATCATTTCTTTATATTACTAATAAATTACTTTTTCCCTTTTTATTATCAATTGCGAAATAAGTATTTTATTAAACTTTCATACAAATGTATTCTTATCCAAAAAATCGACTTTATATGTGTTTTATAAATCATATTTTACAATGTCATGCATACTCTTTCAGATTTCATACCAGGAATTATTCTCGCAACTATTTTTGCAATAAACAAAAATCATTACTTTAAAGCATTCTCTTTAAACATTATTCTTAAAATATATGCATTTTTAGTATAATATTAACCTAAGTTTGACCGGATAACCGCAAGTTAGCGGATCTTAAAGGATGCCTAACCCCTTCCCTTTAAGATAATAACGAACCCTTACCTAGAATCTCATTAGTTTCGTAGACCATTAAAATCGGAGTTTACATTGCAAACATTTAGTTTAATATTTAGGTGTTCTAATTCACCGTAAAAAATAATTAGGTGGCGACTCCTTAATTTAACCCAGGAATCACCGATACGTTGTGCTCCGCTTCGAGCCTCGCGGGGTCGAAGTTAAAAATGGGCGCGACAAAAAGGCCCTAAATGCGATTTTTGGATGGGTAGATCTCTATATGTTTAAACTCATCCAAAATTGTACTACGGCCAAGGACGCTTGGGAGACCTTACAAACTCATTGTAAAGGTACCTCAAGTGTACGACGTACAAAGCTTCGCATGATTTTGAGCCAATACGAACGCTTAAGGATGGAAGAATCTGAAGACATAAAATCCTACTTTGAAAAGTTAATTGACATTGCTAATCAGTGTCAAGTGCTTGGTTTTTTTTTAACCAACACACAACTTGTGGATAAAGCTCTCAGATCTCTTCCTGAAAGATTTAATACTAAGATTTGTGCTATTGAAGAGGCCCATAATCTTGCTACTATGGATCTACATGCCTTTATGAGCATCTTTCAAACATATGAGATGAACATGAAGAGCCAAAGAGATCTGTATAATGACAAGACTGTGGCACTCCAAGGACAAACCTCGGAAACTGAATTGGAAAACGAGGAAGAAAACTTGGAGGAACTGGGAAATGGTGCAACTGTTGCCTTACTTACTCGTCGATTCAATTCGATGGTGAGAAAGATCAACAATGATCGCAATAAATCCAAATACAAACAAAATCAAAACCCACTCTTCAATAAACAGCCGAATAGGTCACCTTCTAAGCAAAGAAATCACAATCCACTAAGGAAATCTAACTCCGACAGTACCAATTTCAATCCCAAACAACTCGAGGGAGTGCAATGTCATGCATGCTTGGGTTGGGGACACTACGCTAATGAATGTGCAAACACCCTTAGAAAAATTGGTAAGGTTATGTGGGTAACTCTCAGTGATGATGAGAACGAAGAGGAGGAAGGAGATCAAGAAGAAGAACCACAGGCAATGATGGCAGCCATGTTCAAACACTCACTGTCCGACGATGAAGATGGTGTTGACAATGTTGCGACAACATTAAGAACAACATCAAACTCAACATCTAGAATGTCTTCAACATCAAAGAGGTATGTATACTTTGACCATTCTGATGAAAATTATTTTAGTGGATTTATTTCTTCATCTGAGGCTGTAAATTTGGATCTAATTGACTCCAAAGATGACGTGATAAAGGAATTACAAAATCTTTGTATAGCCTTGATCACTGAATCTGAGCAACTAGACTCAAAAGCAAAATTATTAGCTCTTGAGAATAGTAATCTGAAAGGCACAATCAACCGATTAGAGGTGACACTTACCAAGAAGGACCTAGAGCTTAGTAAGATTCGTGCATGATTGCTCAATATGGGAACCTCTAAACTAGATGAAATATTGAACTTTAATAAACCTACAAGGGCTGGGCTTGATACCAATCTCCTGGCAATCCATAGTCAAACTGAGAGGATAAAATTTGTCAAAGAAAATCCGAGTAATTCTCAAATCACTAAGATTGGATCGAAGTTTGTATGTAGCTTCTGTAAAAAGTCAGGACATCTTATGCCCTACTGCTACAAACTTCAAAACTATGCACTCAAGATATTGCCTAAAATGTTGTCAGCAATGTTGCCCAACATCACTAACAACATTCAAAGCAACCTGCCTGAAAGCAGAAGGAAGAGAAAGAAATGGGTACTCAAATTGAATCTGAAATGTAATTTGTGCATAACTACTTTGCGTACTAACATTACAGGGTCTTGGTATTTCAATAGTGGCTGCTCACGTCATATGACATGTACCAAAAGCCTATTGAAGGAGTATGGAGCATTCAATGGAGGATACGTGACCTTTGGAGGAGGAAGTAAGAGTAAGATAATTAGTAAAGGAACTCTTAATGTTCCGGATGTACCAGCCTTGAAAAATGTTCTTCATGTAGAAGGTTTGGTTGCTAATCTTCTTAGCATAAGCCAACTATGTGATGATGATCTCGAAGTGAAATTCAACAAGCTTGGATGCAAGGTTACAGATTCTGCAGATAAATGTGTCATGTCAGGAACCCGAACCGGAGATAATTGCTATCTAGTCGGTAGACAAGAGTTTTGCAACTCCGCAAAGGTAGGTGACCTGACACTTTGGCATCAAAAGTTGGGACATGTCAACTACGGCACCTTGGAGAAGCTGATCTCATTTGAAGCTGTCAGAGGCATTCCCAGACTGGATCCAAAAGATAAAACACTGTGTGAAGATTGTTTGAAAGGAAAGCAGACCCGAGTCTCTCATAATGTTGTCCAACGTGACGGACAACATTCAGGTACGTCTCATTATTTCCAATTATTGCATATGGATCTTATGGGTCCAATCGAGGTAGATAGCCTAGGAGGAATGACATATTCTTATGTGATAGTAGATGATTTTTCCAGATTCACTTGGATCTATTTTTTAAAAGAAAAATCACAAACCTTTGAGATGTTTAGAACACTTTACTCTAGGATTAAAAATTTGTTTTGTTCTTCGATTTTCAGAATTAGATCTGATCATGGAAAGGAGTTTGAAAATCAAATCTTTGCAAAATTCTGCGAAAAGAAAGGCATATTCCATGAATTTTTGGCACCAAAAACACCACAACAAAATGGGGATGCCGAGAGAAAGAACAGAACTCTACAAGAAATGGCTAGAGTTATGTTAAGTTCTAAGTAAGTGTCAAAAAGGTTTTGGGCAGAAGCCTTGAACACGGCATGTCACATAACTAATAGAATTTATTTAAGGCCAGGGACCAAGATGACACCCTATGAACTGTTAAATGGAAAGAAACCTACAGTGCGGTACTTTCATGTCTTTGGGTGTGTGTGCTATATTCTTAATGACAGGGATAAACTGGCCAAATTTGACTCTAAGAGTGACAAGGGAATATTCGTTGGCTACTCTCAGAATAGCCATGCTTATCGAATATACAATCTTCGGACAAAGACCATACAAGAATCAGTCAATGTTATTTTCGATGACCTGCTGGATATATCTGGTAGATCTTCAGAAAACAACATTGTGGTTACAGTTGAAGAGGAGCAACCCACAGAAGAAACAGATGTAGTCCCAACATCAAAAGAAACATCTGAACCTCAAAAAGAGAACACAGGGGACGAAATTGAGGAGGAATCTGCTACTGAACTGAATGATCAAGTGAGAAGAGACCCTCCATCGAGCATTAGAAGGAACCATCCACCCGACCAGGTGATAGGGGGAGTTTCTTAGAAGAGGCGTATAAGATGGGAAGAGCCAGTAAATTACCGAGAAATGGTAAGGTATGTGTGCATGTCCACCATATATCAACAGGTAAGTCTCTCTTGTCTTACATCTACTTTGGAACCTAAAAATATTGGGGAAGCATTAAAAGATAATTTTTGGATTCAATCCATGCAAGAAGAGCTTGAACAATTTGCCCGAAATGAGGTTTGGGACTTGGTACCACGACTCAACAACACAAATGTTATTGGGACCAAGTGGATATTCAAAAACAAATCAGATGAGTTAGGGAAGATTGTCATGAACAAAGCTCGGCTTGTTGCTCAAGGATATACACAAGTAAAAGGTATCGACTATGACGAGACCTTCGCTCTTGTGGCTAGAATTGAGTCAATAAGATTACTTCTTGCTATTTCTTGCTATCTAAAGATTACCTTGCACCAAATGGACGTTAAAGGTACCTTCCTCAATGGATACTTGGACAGAGAAGTATAAGTTGAACAACCAAAGGGATTTGAGGATCCTCATCATCCACATCATCTGTACAAGCTCAAGAAAGCTTTGTATGGACTAAAACAAGCACCACGTGCATGGTATGGTCGTCTAACTAACTTCCTTGTTGAGTTTGGTTTTACCCGTGGAGAAGCTGACAGAACATTATTCATTAAAAGACACGGTGTACATAATAATAGCTAAAATCTATGTTGATGATATTGTTTTTGGTTCGACTACAGAATCATTCCTAAAGTCATTTGTCGAAGCAATGTCGACAACATTTGAGATGAGCATGATTGGAGAACTAACATTTTTCTTAGGCTTGTAGATTAAACAGAATGAAGATGGGATCTTTGTATCTCAAAGCAAATACGCCAAGAATCTTATTAGGAGATTTGGTCTGGAAAATGCTAAACACATGAAGACTCCAATGGGCTCTACGCAACAGGTATGTAAAGACAATGTTGGACAAGATGTTGACCCAACATTGCACCGATCTATGATAGGTAGCCTTTTATACCTTACTGCTAGTCGCCCCGATATCATGTTTAGTGTATGTGTTTGTTCTAGGTTCCAAGCCAGTCCCAAGGTATTTCATCTTAATGCTGTGAAACGTATCATTCGATATGTTGTCGGTACAAGTGACTTTGGAATTTGGTACTCCAAAGACACTAATCCTAATCTAATAGGATATAGTGACTCGGATTGGGCGGGTGATGTAGAGTATAGGAAAAACACTAGTGGTGGGTGTTTCTATCTTGGCAATAATCTAGTCCCATGGTACAGTCGTAAATAAAATTGTGTATCACTCTCGACTGCCAAATCTGAATATGTGGCAGCCGGAAGTTATTGTGCTCAACTAATTTGGTTACGACATATGCTAGATGACTATGGCATATCTAATAACTCCATAATTTTGTACTGTGATAATCTAAGTGCTATTAATATTTCCAAAAATCCTGTTCAGCATTCACGTACAAAGCACATAGACATAAGACATCATTTTTTAAGAGACTTAGTGGAAAAAAAGCTAGTTCAAATCGAATATGTTGATACTCTTTTTCAACTGGCTAACATTTTTACCAAACCTTTAGATCATGAGAGATTTTCTAACTTGAAAAAATCTCTTGGTCTCTGTTTTCTTTGAAAATAAGATAGGCTAGGTAGATGTTGTCTGAAATGTTGTCCTAACATTCTGGGTAACATTTACTGTTGAGTCAATATACGGGATAAGTGTTGTAGTGATGTTGCACCATTTTTCAAAAAATTCAAACATGACTCTAAAAGGACAAGATAAGAAGGCGAAGCCTCTACTAAAAGATTTGAATGTATACAAAAAGAGCAAAGCTTTAAGATTGGAATCGTTCCTATTCTATAGGAGTACCACGTGCTTAAAAAAAAGGTTGAAAATTCCTCAATATTTTTTAATCTGTATGTGTTCAACTAAGTTGATTAAGGACAATGGTAAAATATAACATTAGTCCAGCGATCAGTCTCATAGGAAACATATATGAAAATATCATCTGTCAAATCAGAAAATCATTGGAGTCTCATAATGCTTGTTTAACTTTGAAATGTTGCCAACAGCATTAACAACATCGTGTTCCAGTACATTGATCAATCTGATTTATCTTATTTTTTTCTTGTTTTGATATTTAACACGTCTCTGTCTGTAACGGAAAGTCAAAAAATTCTAGAGGACTATTTTTATTTAATTTTTAAATGATGTTATGTGCTGTGTAAACCATTTATTTTAGGTGTGTAAAGAGTTTTTATTCTTCTATACAATCTAAATTTAAGGAAAAGGAGTTTGAGTGTAGGTATATTTTGCCATAATGAAACCTCCCATTTTTGTCTTGGAATTGTCACATCAACCAATCCATCGAATCATGGCAGCCCAAACACCACCGTCATTTTTCAAAACCCAAAGCTTCTCTAACACACCCAATTCTTCAAAACCCTCTCCCATGTCCATTCCCCAAAATTCACAAACACCAAAGATTCTTCTCCAATGTCGACTAGTCCAGCAAATAGCAACAAGGTTTACAAGCATTATACTTCCATAAATGACTTGAAATCGGTCGAGGAGGACTGCACATAGGCTATGATCCTGCTTAGTTCAGATAAGTCATTACAGGTAAGCTACCTAGGCGATAATGAAAATCCAATCGATGTTGATGCAACATCTGATTTCTCAAACCTTGCCTCAAGACAGTCAAAATTGACATTTCCGACGCAAAGGTCAAAAAGGGTTTTCGAAAACCAATTCGGTGACAACCAGTCTGCCAAAAGATCCAGGGAAGAGTCGACTTTCTCTGTTGATACTACCACAAGCAGCAGCACTGACACCGATTTCAGTGTGCCTAGTTCTTCCAGAACTCTATCAACTTCCACTCCACAAGCAAAAACTGAGAAGGAAAAAGAAGAAGAAGATATGTCAGATGACATACCTCTACGGAACTTCATTCCTAAAGGGGTCCGCAGAATATACTGGAATTTTGATAAAAATGTTGCCTCAACATCAAAGGCAACAGACGAGAAAATGGACCCAGACTATGTTTTCCCAACATCCGAGGCAACACCTGCAGCCACCTCATCTGAATAAGAAAACACAGAATCTGAAACAGATTCTGAGGTAATTCCCTACTCTTCCATGTTTCAAACGAAATCATGCTCCAATAACTGGAATTGGTTTAAAAATAGAAGAGTTGGAGGGGAGAAGGTGATTGACCTAACTTCATTCTCCAAAAATGGTTTAGTTGATTTCTTAAGTAGTCGAAAGATCTTAAGATCTGTATCTGGTAAGAATCCTTATTGTGAGAAGGTGATTAGGGTGTTCTATGGTAATCTGACGCTTGTTGTTAGGGACACAACCTCGAAATTTTTTGGGAGAGTGTACCTATACAACAAGGTATACAACTTTACACCTAATATCATAAACTCCACTTTTGGGATAATTGTTAGTGAAAAAGAATCTCAACCAAACCCCACTGTGGAGGAAATCAATTCGATGATCAAGTACCTTACGGAGAATTTGATCACTGTTTGGGCTCCTCGCAGTCCTGTGTCAAAACTCACTGCCTTGTTTGCCACTTTGCACAAACTTGCTATATACAACTGGCCACCCTCCCTCAACGAGACAATAGTGACCCTTGATCAAGCATCACTGCTTTTCAAGATGGGAAGGAATCAGAAAGTTGACTTAGGAACCCTCATATTCAACCATGTTGCAAACTTGGCAGAAAGATAAAGCAACTCTGCCCTTCCATACCCCTTCTTGATTTTTCAAATCCTGCTCAACCAAGGTTTTAAGACTCCAAAAGGAGAAAATCTGAGTCCAGCCTTAGAGGTTTACTCAGTACAACGAGCAGTTGTGAACAACAGGGACAGAGTTATTTACCTTCCCTGGAAGAAAGATGTGACACATCAAAGGATGTTGCAGACATTCCTGGAAACATTGGTCAAGGAAAGGTCCCAATGTCCAAAGACTGGCTTCGACAACACATTACTGAACTTGACAGGCAAATTCAAGACCTAGTTCGAGCCAGGAATGTGAGCTTACTTTCTTCACAAAAAGGGAGAGATGATGTTGCTACTGGAAGCAGACAGACAGGGGGAGCTGCTACTGATGATGATGCAGGGGGAGAGGAGTTGAGATGATGATTGCTAACTACTTCTGATGCTTCTGATGCTATGGAGATGAAGATGGTGCTGCACAGAGTGATCGATCACAGAAAGCGGCTGAAAGCTACTGTGACTCGATTACTCTAGTCAAGGATGATCGTGCTGATGGAATAGAGTGTTGATTCAATGATGAATGGAGTGCTGATAATCTTTGTTTATTTGAATATTGGATATACTGACATTTGGAATATTTTTTGGTTTCTAATATTTTTCTTTGGGATATTTGGTCTGTTCTTGCAGACATTGTGACTGCTTTCTAAAGCTGTTTATATATGTTTACCTGATGTGGATTGTTATGAATGGTTACCGTAGACTGATTACGCAGTTGCTGTAAGTAGGTCACGACTAACAGAACATAACTCCTATCTAATCAAATCATCGATACAACACTGCTTGGAATTTACTACTGCAGGTTAAGGGGGAGCATAACACTGATCCTACTGATTCTTAGAATGTAAGGACTACATCGGGAATCAGTATCCTAGTCATTTTCGCTTCGTATGGAGTTTTGTGAAGAAAGGCAAAAATGGGGAGATTGTTGATGTTGGATGGATGTTGTGAAAACATCTGTAAATGCTCAGGACAACATCTTATGAAAATAAGAATGTTGCCTGCGATGTTGTGACAACATTCCTGACAAGATCTCTGTAACGATTTTGCCAATTCTTCCGGTCAAAACAGGTTGTGTTACTGTGAGTAAAAAATGACCCAGGCAAGCTTACAATGATGATGTGTTTAAAACATGGTAAAAAAATAGTCAAAGCTTGGAGAGGAAGCATCGTGAAGATCAAGTCCAGAACATTGAGCTTTTTAAGGAGCAAGAACCGGTCCAAGCTGACCTTCTTTTACTCAACCTCCGCAACCAATCAGTGAGGATTTCAAGAAAAGTTCCACACTATAAATAGAGGGGAGCTTCAGAGTATCGATATCCAGAATTAAAAGAGAAGAATTACCAAGAGAGCTCTCGGATATTCACCTTAGAAACTGGAACAACACACTTAGCCTAAAGTAGTACAACAACATCTAGTCCCACATTACTATTGCTGCCCAGATTCTAGATCAAGCTTATACTTCAAGCAATTGTAATGAAGATGTTGTATTTATCTTTTTAGATCTTTTAACTTTAGGCTGAAGTCATCTGCGACTTCACTTTTGTTTGTAATTTCTTTTCGCATTTATTGTTCAATCTTGTAAAAGAAATTCATTTGTAATTGTATATAATTTATACAATTCTTTGGTCATTGACCATCAAGATATATATTAATATATACCCTTGAAAATATAAATCTTGTGTCTCTTACTTTTTCCGTTGCATTTACTCTATAAAAGTTTATAACTGTTTTATCACAATGTTGCCTCAGATGTTGACACAACATTGAAGGCAACATCCAGAAACTATTTTAATTGTTCTAGCTATTACGGTTTTATTCTTACATATTCTTCCTTATTCGTAGCCCCGTTCCCAACAGTGTGTCGCACCATATTCATGTCATGAGCACGAGCCCGATGATGACATGAGCATGTGGTATTGACAAGTTTCAACTCTAATAAGAATGAAGAAAACTCAACTAATTTCATAAAGAAAATGTTTGCATATAAAGTGCTCAGAATGACTTTCATCTTTCTATTTGAGACTTCTGGTCTTTTCAGAAGGTAAAAAAGTAGCTCGGAGAAGGGAACCACAAGAACTTCTTTGTCATTGCATTATCAACAAAATGTATAATAATGCCAACAATATATACTTTATAAATTTAACGAGTATTTTATACATTTACACAAGTGAATGTAGTAATTTATAAAAATTATATATGTTACCGTTCAAATTCATAGCACGTATTATCCTATTTGACCAAATAAACCTCGTGGATTCCTGTGTGAGTTGGGAAGTGTTTCCTTTGCAAGCATTTGACATGTTTTAATGCGTGCGTGTACTTTTATTAGTTTCTGATAAGTAGTCCTCGAGCAGCCAAACAAAAACGTTATATGTAAACTTGCACATTTTCATATTATGAAGAGCGAAGTGACTTAACACACATTTTCTGATACTCTCGCCATTCTAATTTATTTGAAATAACCTTAACTTGTCAGGAAAGTTTAAGAATAAAATGAAGACTTTTAAAATTCATTCTCTTAAACATATTATAATGATTGTATGCTTATAAACAGTTCTCATTAATTGTAAAATAAAAAATTTATATTAATTAATTAAATTACTTTCAAATTTGAAAAAAAATCAACTTTTTAAAAGAACTAAGACGAAAATAATATTGCCTTAATTGAAACAAATGGAGTATCAATAAAACCACCATCAAAGACTGAAACAATAATATTAACAATGGCATATATTACAAGTTAGGTGAAGTCCTCACCACAGCTTGGCAGACAGGAAACATATAACAAGTGAAACTTCTTTTACAAGAAAATAAAGAGAAATATGACTAACCAATGAACAAAAAAGAAAAAAAACGCTCACGAGCTACGTGAACTAGCACATTATTTGACATTAATGCCCTTGCTATGTTGTGGAGAGTCCATATTACTACTATTTATTTTCACTTAAGTTCTCATAAGAGTTAAATGAAGCAAAGCCACCCGGGTAAATTTCTTACCCTTAGTACGTTTACCATCCGCGGTTAATGTTTTCACTGTGCCACCCTCATTATTACTACTTCGTGCATTTTCCTCCTTCATTGTTTTCGACTTCTCTTTAAGGCGTTTTTGCTGGACGTGAATATGAGCATAGTTAAATCCCATGGAGGCCATAATTTGAAAATGATTTTTAGAGAAATATTTGTAAGTGTTTGATATATGTGTTTGCTATTACTTGATGTTTTACTAAACCATAAACGAGGGAATTTATAGAGAAGGTTTATCGCCTTTCTAAGCAAGCAATGAGATTTATTTTTTGCGTGGATGGTGACCATTAGATTATAATATTCATTAAACATGATGGTTTAGTCTAGGACACAGATAGGGAAGTGGAGGGTTACAATGTATAAAGTGGTTATCTTTGTTAAGGTGGCTTAACCACTATTATTAACAAAAGAATGGAATTATGATAATAGAGTGTGTACAATGAAAACCATCACGACACGTGGCATGGTTTGGATGTGGGAATCGAAGGAAGCGACGAAATTCTGCACCGGATGAATGTTGCACCGGGATGAGTCCGGTATCAAATCAAGACCGGGTAGCGACTGGACCAAGTGACACCGAATGGAAGACCGGGAAACTCAGCGCGTACCCGTTCCGGATATGGTGCCAGTCGTTACTCTTTGCCCATTAAGTAGCTATTATTCTCATTTAATTGCATTTAATTGGAGATTGATTTTAGGGCATAAATGTCTTGTATTCTTAATACTATAAAAGGAGCCCCACCTTCATGTTGGAAGGACATTCCATTCTCATTATTCATACTTTGTGCAATTTACTTACATACAATTATAACTATCAGTTCTCATTGTTGACTCAGACCCGAAGTAAATTAGCTGAGGATCGGACCAAACTTGACGAGTTGTTTCAATCAAGATCACATCATTTGAGGTTAATTTACTTGCTTATTATTTTCATTTGCTTACTTATTGTTAATTTCTCATTGCACTTATTTATAAATTAATCCATGTATCCTTAAAACCACTTACAAATTCAACTGTACCTTTTTGGGGTAAACAGTTTGACGCCCACTGTAGGGCTAAGGATAATAGTGGTGATTTGTGAAAACATGTCAGTATCAAACACTTGGAAGATGACTAGTGATATCCAAGTTATGGTTAGCAACCATGAATACAACAACAACAATGATAATGTCAATAACAACAACGACGTTTCTCCCGTTGAGCCGATAATCGGTGAGCATCAGAATAACCCGATGTTATCACCCAAGGGTCTAGAAGGTCACATGAGAAAACACCGAACGATGATGAAGATGGCAAAATAAATTTGGCTCGAATCTTTAACATGTTGATTGAAGGAGCAGCAGGAGGCCATCACTTAGTTGCAAAAGAAGAGTAGTGGAGCAAGTACGACAGATAAAGCTCATCCCATCCGTAACAAAGATCTGGGCTGAGAAGAGGATCGACTAGATGAACACGACAATGGATCAGGGACTAATGAGTCCTCAGAGGTCTTGAAAATGCTCCAAGCCTTGACTAAGTGAATGGATACTTATGAAAAGAGGGTCAAAACCTACAATTCATGGGTAGACCAGATTTCGGGAGTGTCTCCCGTCTTGAAGGGAATGAACTCGAAGAGATACATCCAGTTTTCATTCCCACCGAGTACAACACCGAAGTTGATATCGAAGAATTTTAATATGCCTGATCTTTCGAAGTACGATAGAACCACAGATCTATAGGAACACGTGATGTCGTACACTTGTACGGTAAAAGGCAATGACACGCACCCAGATGAAATCAAATTGGTGTTGCTAAAGAAATTTTGCAAAACACTGTCCAAGAGAGCAATGACATGTTATTCTATTACATGAACATTCTATTAACTCGTTTGAAATGCATGCAGATGTTTTTATAAAGGCATATGCCGGAGCAAAGAAGGTTCAAACAGGGAAAGTGGATATATTTAAAATTGCTCAAAAGGATACGGGTTGCTGCGGGAGTTTGTGACAAGGTTCCAAAAGGAATGGATGCTTCTTCCCCAGGTACTAGATGAATGGGCAATTAGGGCCTTCATCAAGGGATTGAATCCTAGGATTTCAAGTGCTTCTTTTAAACTAAAGGAGAACTTGTTGGAGTTCCCAGCGGTGACATGGGCAGACATGCACAATAGATATGAGTAAAAAATATGAGTGAAGGATAATCAACTCGAACATCCTTGGGGGTCAATATGATGGAACAAAAATTTTAGTAAATAAAAGAGAGTAGCTGAGTCGGAATTAAAGCCTTCAAAAGTTAGATATCAACCATACGGGAAACCTGAAAGGTTGAACTTTAGATCAGAAGGGGGTCGTAGAAGTCACAACTTCTCGTCAGATAGATGAGATAGGCGAAATGATCGAGGGTGTACCAGTAAAGGGTTGCAATTCAAAAATGACACCACTGGATCTTCTTCTAATAATGTCGAGAACCCGAGACTATCTGAATATAACTTCAACATTGATACGGCTGAGCTTGCTTTGACAATTGGGCATATTAAGGAGACAAGGTGGCTGAGCCCACTCCGGACAGATCCGACTGAGAGAGATACAAATTTGATTTGAGATTACCACGGTACTCATGGTCATTGAACGGAGGATTATCGTCAATTGAGGGATGAAGTGGCATGGTTATTAAAAAATGACCATCTACGCGAATTTCTAAGTTATCGAGCAAAAGTAAACTACAAAAAAGAGAAGAAAACAAGCAGGCAGATCCAGTTGAACCCCATCATATCATCAACATGATTATCGGTGGGATGGATGTTCCAAAGGGATCCATCATGACCGCAAAGAAGACAAAAGTCTCAATAACTCAGGAGAAAAGATCCAGAGATTACATACCATAGGAAATAAGATCTTTTAATGATGAAGACACAGAGGGCATCGTTCAACCTCATAATGATGCACTAGTAATTTCTGTATTTAACAATAAATTTTAGATTAAGCATATTTTAATTGATCCAGGTAGCTCAGCCAACATCATTCGGTGGAAGGTGGTAGAGCAATTGGGGTTGTTGGATCAGATTGTACCGCAACCTGAGTTTTAAATGAATTCAACATGGCAAGTGAAACCACGAAAGGGGAAATCGTTCTTCCAGTCAATGAAGCCGGGACAATTCAACAAATGAAGTTTTATGTCATTGAAGGAGAAATGAGGTACAACACACTATTTGATAGGCCCTGAATACATGACATGAATGTCGTACCTTCAATATTGCACATGATGTTGAAATTACAAACTCCGAAGGAAATTAAAACAGTTCGAGGAAAGCAACCGAAAACAAGGGAGATGTTCACGGTAAAGGAGTCGGTGCAAGCACCAAAGGAAGTGAAGGACGCGAGTAAGGGAAAAGAAGTCAAATAGAAATCACAAAATTCAGGCATGTCGAGTCCGAAGAAAGAAGAAGGGGAGAAGATAGATTACGAGGAAAATGAGGATTACCATCACGTCCCAAGGTCATTTGTTCTATCAGATAATTCAGATGCTACGAATTCAACTATAGAAGAACTGGAGCAAGTCATCATATTCGTGTATCTACTGGATAGAAAGGTATACTTGGGCACTGGGTTACCCATGGAGATTAGGCTTAAATTAATTGAATTCTTAAAGCTAACGCCGACTGCTTTGCCTCATCCTATTTAGACATGATAGGTATTCCACCAGATATCACGACTCACAAGTTGAGTTTGGACTCGAGTTTTCCTCCGGTAAAGTAAAAAAAGGAGATCAATGGCCGACTACAAGCATAAGTTTGTCAAGGAGTAGGTAACAAAGTCATTTAATATAGGTTCCATACGGAAAGTAGAGTATCCCGACTGGCTAGCAAATGTAGTTGTCATACCTAAAAAAGGCAATAAATTAAGAATGTGCGTAGATTTTAAGGATTTGAATAAAGCATGCCTAAAATATTCTTTTCCTTTGCCACACATCGATCGAATGATTGATGTTACGGCAGGGCATGAGATGTTGAGTTTTCTTGATGCTTATTCTGGGTACAACCAAATTAGGATGAACCCTGAGGATCAAGAGAAAACCTCTTTCGTAACTAGGTATGAGACTTATTGTTATAATGTAATGACATTTGGCTTTAAAAAAGCCAGAGCAATATAACAACGCCTAGTTAATCGCATGTTCAAGGACCAAATAGGTAACACAATGGAGGTTTATATTTATAATACGTTAGTTAAGTCCCTGGAAGTAGAGGACCATTTAAAGCATTTGCAGGAAAAATTTGGCATACTCCGAAAGTACAACATGAAGCTGAATTCAAAAAAGTGTGCTTTTGGAGTTGGCTCGGGCAAGTTCTTGGGTTTCTTGGTATCAAACCGAGGAATAGAGATCAATCCGAATAAGATCAAAGCTATCGATGAAATTTCAGAGGTACTTGAAGATGTGAAGGCGGTGCAAAGGCTCACCGGAAAGTTGGCTGCCCTGAGCAGGTTTATCTCTCGATCTTCGGAGAAAAGTCACGGGTTATTATCTTTAAAAGAAGAACGACTTCGAATGGACACTAGAGTGCCAACATGCTTTAAGGGATTTGAAAAAGTACTTGTCTAGCCCGCCACTACTGCACAAACTGAAGGCAAATGAGCAGTTTTTCCTGTATTTGGCAGTATCCGAAGTAGCCATAAGTGTAGTTTTGATTCGAGAAGAGAAATGTACACAATTTCCTATTTATTATGTAAGTAGAACATTATCTAGTGTAGAGACTAGGCATTCTCATTTAGAAAAATTGACATTAGCGTTAATAACGATTGCTGGAAAATTGAGACCATACTTTCATTGTCATCCTATATGTGTAGTAACAACTTATCCACTAAAAAATATAATGCATAAACCAGAACTGTCCGGCAGGTTATACAAATGGGTAGTAGAAATTAGTGGATACATAGACTATAAGCCAAGAATAGCTATAAAGTCTCCAATTTTAGCATACTTCATAGTAAATTTTACACCCAGAATGGTTTCAGAAGTAGAAAGAGAACTAATACCGATCAGCCCTCGATCCTGAATATGGCAATGATGCGTTGGCTGCAGGGTAAGATGGTCGTCTGTAAGGCTGTGGACTGGGCCCGCCTCCGAAGTCCCTCACGCCACTTACAGACAGAGCCCTTTTATGCTATCCCCTATCACACTCTCGATCGACCCGTTGTTGCCTCATGCGATCCTCCAGGTTCCGTGCATAAGCCTGGATGCGAGCAATATCCATATCCGGATTCAAAGAAGCTGTAGTACACTCGTTGACCAAGTGTGGCCCCAAGCCAGTAACAAACTTGTGTACCTAGTCACTCATTTCAGCTATAATTGTAGGAGCATATCGAGCTAAGGAATTAAACTGCAAGCTATATTCTCGCACACTCATGCTGCCTTGTTCAAGACATAGGAACATGTCATGTCTGGCCCGTAGAAGCTCGACTAGCAGAAAATATTGTAAAAAAGGCCTCCAAAAATTTTCTCCATCCTGCTAGTAGAGCACAGGGTCCTTTGGATTGCTCCCATGTCTCATACCAAGTCACTGCGATATCCCCAAGTCTATAAGAAGCAAAATTTACCGACTTAATATCGGTAGCATCCATTACCCGCAAAGTACATTGTACCTAATCAAGAAAATTTTGTGGGTCCACGATCAAGTCTGACCTCGTAAATACCGGAGGATCTAGATTAATGAAATCCTGAGCTCTCACACTAGTAGATCTATTTGAAGGACTGGGAACCTGACGTTGGGCCTGATCGGCTACCAATCATGTCAGTAACTGTACCGCACTCCACACATCAAGATCCTCGGCTGGAGTATCATGTGGAGGGACTGGGGGTACGACAGCTGCACCAATCTCCTCCGATGGTGGTATACTGGGAGAATCGTATGAGTCATACCGAGGGTTTCACTCTGGCCCTCGCTAATAGGTGGAAATCAGCTGGTTCCTTTGCCCGCAGCCGTATTTAATGCCCACATACTCTTGGATTTTTTCCTTGCTGTAGACATCGCTGGAATTATAAAAATGAGATGGATTAAGAGTAAAATACTTATAACTCAGATCTATTGCACGATTTATGAGATGAAAGAACAGAAAACATCCTTAAATGTCTGGCAGCCTCATGCTTATAAGTATGGTGCACAACATACCCATAAACAAGACTCTATTAGACACGGCTTGTAGACTCCATAGGACAGACATGCTCTGATATCAAGTTTGTCATGACCCTACCCGGAGGGCCGCGACGGGCACCCGGATCCTTCCCACTGGTACTCCAAATCACACCATCAACGTAATCACAAATAAGCACGGACTAAGCCGAAAAAGATATATGAAAACTCTTAACCAGAAAACCGACTCATATATGTACATACCCATGCCAAGGCCGACTAGGCCATACAAAACTACTATACACAGGACACCTGTCTATAATCCTCTAAAGAATGTACAACATCAACAGGTCAGGACAAGGCCCCGCCATATCCATATAGACACGTAAAAATGTATCATACCAAAATTAGACCGACACTCTGAAAATAGAGGAGTGCTTTCAAAAATCCACTGAAATCTGCATCTTATTCACGTGGGTCGTCGCTTGCCTATGCGAATCTACGAGCATGAAACGCGGCGTCCCCCGACAAAAGGGATGTCAGTACGACTGATGTACTGAATATGTCAGGCATAAATAACAGCAGAACAGGAATATAACAATAACTGAAACATAAACAACTAACCAATAGTAACTGCCTCTGAGGGCCCCAACACTTGACTACATGTTATGCACAATGCAGTGTCCATATTCATTGGCCTCATCAGGCAATTTCCTTACCTTGACAGCCTATGTGGGCATCATACCATGTAATGGTTAACGAATGTATGCGTGATGCAAATGCGATTTATATATGTTTGTGTTGCGGATCATGCAACCCGTCCCAATATATGTTAGTGTTGTGGATCGTGCAACCCGTCCCAATAATACATATAGGCATCACATCACATCATCATATCATATTAGCCTCTTCGGGCTCTTTTGTGATAGTTTGTACCAGCTGCAGGTGGTGTGCGTATATAACGCCTTTCCCTGTTTTCCCATATCCCCTACATATATATATATATATATATTTTATATATATATATAAATATATATATAATATTTACCATATAGTAATGTGCATAACACAAATGGTCCAGGGTAATATATGAATATACTGCAAATAAAAATGCATGAATGACAATAAAACATTTCCTGAATTTATCGGATGACATAATATCCTTGTACCTCCGGCTAACACTGTGAATATCAATATCTTTTCTGTATGCCTCAATAAGGACTTAAGAATATATTTAGACATGCTTTTAGCATATGAATCAATAACATGAATATTCTTAACTAATAGGAGTAGAATAAATTATGGAACAATATCACGATTATATTTCATTACATGGAATATGCCAAAAGAAAGAAATAATTTGCCTTAACATACCTCGATTTCACTTAATAGCTAATCATGTTGGTGTAAAATTGCTAATCTCAAATAATTAGAAATGAGCCACCTTTATTTTTTCCTCTTCACTGGAACGAAGTAGGTATTAGTGCTAATGATAAGAAAATTAATAGTAGCAATATCTAGAGGAGAAATTATAGGACTTCCCCTTCAAATGCACTGGTCGAAAAATAGGGCATAAGTGCTAATGACTAGAGGATTTTCCTTTTAATTAAAATTGGCAGAAGTCGGGCATAAGTGCTAATAACTATATGCTAATATGGAAAGGAGAGGAAATGAATTGTATTTGACCAGCAATTGTTTCACTATTATAATGCCTCCCACGTAGCCAATGTTGGCGGTGGGAGGACCTTATTAATCGCCACATATGCCCCTAATTTGCTTAGTCATTTGGTGAGTAATCCTAAAGGGTTACACATTATATAATGCTCCACTTACACTTGTCCCCTATTAAAATTAATCACACAATTAATTCTTGATCCCAATTCACTTAAATCTCCATGACTTATAAATTCCTCATATACTCAATGTCATATTTTGTGTGCTATGATGCTAGTCTATGACTTCCTTGTGCACACACCAAATTTATTCCCGATCCCCGTTGTCACACTTGTTGTGTTAAAAATTATTCCCGAGTTTTATCCTTTTGTATACTAATCTCTTTATTAGCATACGTAAATATAACATGAATTTTCCCAACGCTCGGGTCTATTTTCATACGCCAAACAATTTTACATACGCTTAGCGATTCAAGCCGTGACCCAAATGTACAGTACGTTACACAACCAAATGTAAAACCAATCGATTGTTAGTAACCGGCGATCCAACGTTCTTGAGTTGATCCGATAAGACTTTGAAGCGTTGACAATAAGCGGATGCATTTGAATTATCCGTCATGTCAGTGGTGAAGAATTCTTGTTCAAGAGTGACGGCTCGATAATTCTTATTATCTTGAAAGATATCCTGTAAGCGATTCCAAGCCTCCATCGTCGTGGAATCGGGTTATATAATTGTATGCAACACATCACTTGAAATAGTTGCATAAATCCACGAAAGAACTGTCGCATCAAGTGTGATCCACAATTATTTTTCATCGTCAGTGCTTGGCACTTTTTTCTTGCCTTTTTCCGGTGGCATTATGTGATGAATAACCCGGTGGGAGTGGCAATAAATTTTAGAAAGCTCGGCCCACGTTGCGTAGTGAACATTTTCCATCTCAAGAGTGATGGAAATATGAGTTTTGATATTGGAAACGATAAGAGCGGGATGAAATGTGCACTTAGAGTCGGACATTGTTGCCGGAAAAGAAAAATAATAAGAAAAAATGGTGTCGGTTGAGGGTGGATGGGTGGCCGAATTGGTGGAGAACGGTTAGGATTTTTCCCTAAGCTCTTGATATCATGAAAGAATATTTTCCTCAATTGTATTCTTCCCAAATGTGTGGTAAATATACCACAATTACAAACATAATCTAAGTATATTACAAACATATTCTAGGGATATGATAGGATAAGAGAAGGCTAAGGTTAGGCTAATTTGTCTAGGGATATGATAGGATAAGAGAAAACTAAGATTAGATTAATTTGTTGATGACTAGAATATCTATCTACCATATTTACATTATTCTATTATTAATTATAATTATTACTAAATAATCATAATTAATATTTTAATAATTACACATTATTCTATCACTAGCCACTGCGCACTTCGCTGTGATTTCCAACGACTATTGGTAGTGTTTGAGTTTAATATAAGTGAAGTAAAGTACGTTAGTTAGTATTTTGATGGGAAAGGGATTCTTAAGAGTTGAAATAACTACCAATTTTACATAATCTAATACATGTCAAAATCAGATATTCATCAGGCGACAAAGTTAAAACGGCTTTCAAGAAAATAATGCAATACTTATTTGTCTTTGTTAATGGAGCATGTTACGACGTACTCTAATTAATTAGATGATGTTTATAATTATTTATGTTGGAAATTTACTTATGTGGAATTAAGTTTATCCCATTATTTATGACTCGAACAATTGGGGCCCCGCACGTCGGAAATGTCATTTCCACACACGTGCAATCTTAGTGTCAAGTATCATAAATTTCTTTAATGAAAGAGATATTGGTACGTAAGTGAAATGTTTGAGACATAGAATGATGGACGATTATTTGCTAAATAACAAGTGTTCCACGTTGGTAAACGAAGGAAGGATTGTACGAGGTGTAAGATGGTATGGGTCGAATCGCGAAGCCGAGAAGGGTTGCAGCGCCGACCAGACTGGGCCGAGGTGGCAGAGAGTCGCGGCTCCCCCCAAGCAGGGCCGCGGCGCTTGGTCGGCAGTGAGCCTTCTGGCTAATTAGAGTCGAGGCGCCTCCTAGCTGAGTCGCGGCGCTAATTGGTTGTTTGGCATTCTGGAGGCGCGACGCTAAATGCTACAGTGCCGCGGCGCTTCCCAGGAAGTGTTTGTTCGACGGAATCCCAAAGGTTTGGCTGTTGAGGTGGTTTCAATGACATTGAATCCACCCAATAATGGTCATTACTTGGACCATTATGTTGCTTCATTACTTGGGGGTTAAATGTCATCCATTATATGGCAATTGAATGCCATTATGGGGGATTTGAAAGACCATCTTGCACACCTATAAATTGAGGCCTTTGACTCAATTCTATAGAGGACCATGAACAGAAAAATAAGTTAACAACACTACAAAAAGATCAAATTTTCTTGATATCAATCTTTCTCTTAGCAATCTTCATTATTCGTGTTCTTCACTGAGATCATTTGTGTAGGCTTTGCACACTTGATAGTTTGTTGTTTCATCTTGGGAGACTATTGTCAACACTTTCGTAAAGCCTATATACTGGGGAAATCTTGTCTTAAAGACAGAGAGTCATCTCTCGACTCAGCTGGTGGTGTTGTGTTTATCTAATTGGTTGCTAAGTGTTTCAGGTGTTAACTTAACAGACGAAGGACTCTAACCATTCGTATTCTCAGCGGATCTACAAGCCACAAGTGTAGCAGTTCAGGTTCTTGTATTTCCGAATACAAGATCCATATTTGAAGTTTCAATTCAAGATCAAGATATTGACAACTTGTTGTTGTCCTCTTTATTGTTTATCCTTTCGATTACTGTAATAGTTATTTACTATTTCCGTAAGCGCTTTACATATCCAAAAATTTTAAAATAAGATTTATATTAGTGATTCGAAATATGTTGGTCGACAAGTGTGTGACCAAATCTGGTTGTGGTTTTCTTCTCAAAAATAGTTATGTTGACAGTTTTGCTAACAGTTCAAACACTGTCTATATCAAGAACCGTGCTTTCAAAACTGGTCCTAATTTTGGTTCTCTCTTTGACAACAATTACAAATCTGTTTCCATCAAAGGTGGAATCTCTGGATCTGATTCTGAGCTTCAAGATACTACTGATAGTCATGCTAGTACGGCTAAAGATCAAGGATGAGTTGGTGTCACTGCTCCCGATGGTGGTGGAAACAAGCGCCCACGAGAGGTTGAGGATGTCAACTGGGATAAGAGGAGAAGGATGAAGATGATGTTCTATCATGTAGCAAAAGGCTTATATATGTCCCAGACAAAGGATCCAAATTATGTTAAGGAGGATGTGGACACTCAGTTTGACTAAAGTGGGCCAGAATCCAAAAGGTCTAAGTTAATAATCCTTCCTTATCTATAATGTGTTTAGTTAATATCTGAAAAAAAGTGTGTAAAGCAAGGCTGAGAATATGAAAGTGTTTTCATTAAAAACTTATATTCCATACACTCTAAAATCAGATATTGAATCTCATTACTTCCCCGTTAAAGATTGGACTATTGTAAACAAAGACGGGACATGGGACTGGCCCTCGGACCTATGAGATTTGGGTCGCCGGTACGAGCTCGCACCTGTGATAGGTCTTCCGCACCTGCAATGGGCCTGATAGATTTAATAAGGGGGTTTTCAATGCGACCTCTTTCATTCTAAAATCATTTTAGGAGCTTGGGAGCACAAAATTTTGGAATTTTGAAGGGATTTTTCACAATTCATCTTTGGGGTAAGATTCTAACTCTAATATAAGCTTATTCATGTTTTTAACCTTTAATTAGTGATTCCCCATGTGAATTAGAACATAGAAATAAGGGTTTTCATCCATGATAATGAGTTTGGTGTTCTTGATGAAATTGAAGGCTCATTTGGGGTTAGAATTTCATGATACTTAAGATTATGACTATTTAGACTATGGGTAATATGATTATAATTTCAATTTTTGATTTTGACCTTCCGGGTTCATGACAGGATTTTAGGTTGATTTTTAGACCCAAACCTTTACATAATAATATGGATATCATTAGCTTCATATTCTTATGTAGATACTGTATTTGAACAGAGTAGGCTCATTTGGAGGCTCAGAGTAAGGGAAAGACCGTGGAGTGACTCTTCATATTTGGATTCAGGAAAGTTGTGACTTACTAGACCCTTTATGTAGTGTTTCATGTTGTTAATTAATTAAGAGGTGTAATGGGAAATTTGGAGTCCCGTACTTGTGAGGTGACGAGCACTTGTGCGGGTACAGGTGTACATGTAAGGGTAATTATAATACAAAGTGAGTATTTTTATGACAAAGACTATGTGTTTAGCCTTCAGTGGTGTATAAATCTACTTAGGTTGGTATGACTATTGTTTAATTAGGCTATGTTAGAAATGGTTGATTGATTTCGTGATTAATGACTTGTCATGCATTCATCTCTCAACATCTCGTCTAATAATGTGAAAGAAGAGTTCATATTGATAAATTGAATTGATGTTAAGCATTTTTATGGTATACACATATCCATTACCTTCATTCATGATATTATTGACATATATTGATGAGATATGAGGAAAACGGGCCTGAAGAAGTCGGATTTAGATATGGTACATGGATAGGAGAGATGCTGATGATATTATAGCCTATGGGCTAGTACCTATTGTGATCATGGAGATTTGAGATTCTGGTGGGTATATGGACCTCACGAGTCCCCCATGCGTCATATAAAACCTACTGCATGAGTAGTATATACTGGTACATATGGCCATTGCACAGTATACATATCATTTGCATTCTTGTCATTCATACTTGATGTTTGATTGCATGTCATGTTTACCTTAGATGATATAAAGATGAAATCTTTATCATTGTACTTGCTTGAATTGGTGGAAAGATTGAATTTTTAAGGATATTATTGACTTAAATCATGCAAAGGTTTATCAGTGTAACACCTTATTTAACCTAAAGGTCGAGTCTTTTTGGCTAAACTTACCTTAATATACGAAAAACTTAAATCTTTATGGATATATAAACCTAAAATGAGGGGAATGGTGGAGATTTTATCACTATAACTGCCCTAAGTAAATGAAATATGGAACCTTCATGGTTGTTCTTATTCGAAATGGGATAAAGCTTGAACCTTTATCGCAATAATTACTATAATTAATGTAAAAGAAGATACTTGATAGTGGTACGTGAAAAGTAATGAGCTTTATGACTGGTTTTAATCGCAGAACCTTTACTTAGGTAGTTTTAATACTTATCAATTGTATAACAATAAATAACTCAGCAAGAAGAGGAGTAACGGGTGTACAACCCTCGCCACTACTATGGTTTAGGGTTGGTCGACAATGATATTGGGTACACGTGCTTTCCATACTCACTCTACACTTGCTGCACCTTTTGTATGCAGGTATCCGAGCAGCAATTGCGTTTCGAGGTCGAGGCATTGATTGACTTGAGAGGCAGCTTTAGGAGATTTAGGGTAAGCTGATGACAATCCCTCAACATCGAAATCCTTCTTTCTGTATTGTTTTCTATCTTTTCTATTCCATACAGTGATGTATTAGCTTTACTGAATTTATATTTGGATAGATGTTTCTGTACTCATGACAATCGGATTTTGGGGGTTTTCATTATTGACCTACACTTATTTATGCTATGTCTTGAGACTATTTAAATAATTTCATTGTTTATCTATTTCCATAATTTCTTTCATTTTTACCTATGAATAAGCGTAGAATTCACCTACGAGTTAGGGTAGTGCCTTCACGGCACAAAGGAGATGTTGGATCATGATAATTTAGTATCAGAGCACTAGGTTCATTGGTCTCATGTGTACAAGAGTGATGTCTAGTAGAGTCATGTAGATCGGTACGAAGAGTTTTGTACTTATCATCGAGAGGCTATAAGACATTTAGGAAACTTTTCTTCTTTCATTCTTGTCGAGTATTCCTAACTTTATTGGATTCTAATCACTTTCGTTTCACTATTTTTCATAGATGGTGAGAACTAATTTGACCGCAGATGGAGATAAGGAGCCCACACCTGCACCCATTCTTAAAGGTATTGCACGAGTCTATGGCATAGGCAGAAGACAAGAAGGAGGTAGACCTCGAGTTGCAACACCAACCCGAGGCCGAGGACCAATACCTACTTAGGGTCGTGCTAGGGCAGAGTCTCTAGAGCCGGAGATTATTTTGGAGAATGACCAGGTTCTGGTTGGTGAAGATGATCAGGTTTAGACTGATAGGGCATAGCCAGCTCAGACACCCTTGGGTTTTATTTCTTCAATGGTGTTTCAAGACACATTGGTTCGCATGATTCTTAAGACTATAGCACAAGGTGTTCTCTTGGTTACTTCTAATGGATCACACTCTTGATCATATAGCTATGCCCTAATTTCAGAGACCAGAGGCTCAGCCAACATCTACTGGGGTTCCTCATTTCTTAGGCATGACAGTTCTTGGTCTTGTTTTACCCCTATTTACTCAGCTCACGATGACCATGGAGGAGTAGAAGATGTTTGATCGGTTCAGGAAGATGGATATGATGGAGACCCAGAGGATGATGCTTATGAGTTGATGATTAGCTATCATGAGAGATTGCACAACCTCGGGTTAGTGGAGTCTCATGGAGTAGATTATACCACTTTTCAGATGATTGAATCTGCCAAGCAGTGGTAAAGGTCATATGTTGAGACCAGACCAGCAAGGTTCCCTTATCTTACTTGGACTGTGCTAATACGTTCCTACCTTTTTATAGGTAATACATGGGGCAATAAGCCCTCACTCTCATCTTTTTCGATCGAATGTTCACTCAATCATTCTTAGAAAAGTTCGTACCTCGTAGTGTTAGAGATAGTACGAGAGTTCAATTTGAGGGGTTATGCCAGGGGCGTATGATTGTGATGGAGTATGAGACAAAATTCCATGCATTATATCTCCTTGCTTTGATGATTCTTCCTGATGAGACTGAGAGGGTGAGGAGGTTCACTAATGGGTTAATTTGTCCTCTCCATTTGAGTGCAGCACAGATGGCTTCCACATGTTCTTCTTTCCAATAGATTGTTGATGCAGTTCGAGAGGCTGAGTTTATTAGGCGTGAGGATTATGAGGAGCGGGTGGTCAAGAGGCCCCATTTTGGCACTCATGTAGGAACCTCATTTAGAGGTAGAAGTCATTATGGTGGAGGTATCATTATTAGAGTGCTAGACTAGTTGTTGCAGTCATGCCAGTATCTGAGGGAGGACAGGCAGTACGTATTTCTTATGGTACGAGACAGTTGACCTCGAGTTCTTATAGGCCATCTAGCCATGGTGGGCATTCAGGCATTCAGGCATCGGTCCTTCCCAGCGATCTATCATTACTAGAGGGTGTTATGAGTGTGATGATCTTGGCCACTTCAAAATGTATTATCCCAGACTTAGATGTATAGGTCAGCCTCAGAGTTCTCAAAATCATGTGCCTAGGATAGCTGCACAATCAACTAGAGTGGTTCTCATGGTGGTAGAAGTGATTCTCAGGCAGGTAGGGGTGATACTAAGTTTGGACGAGGTGGTGGTCATGGCGATACCTACACTTTGAGTGATCGTGCTCATTTTTATGCTTTCCTAGGCAGATCTAAGGCAGAGGCCTCCAATGCAGTCATTACATGTATTCTTTCGATTTGGAATTATCCCGCTATGATTCTATTTGATCCAGGCTCTACCTATTCTTATGTATCTGCCTACTTTTCTTTGAGTTTGAATTTGATCTGTGATTTCCTAGCCATGCTTATTCATGTCACTACTCCTGTTGGGGATTCCTAGTTGTAGACTGGATATATCGGATGTGTATAGTTACTTTGATGGGGTATGATATCCAGGTAGACTTAAAGGTTCTGGATATGGTACATTTCGATGCTATTCTTGGGATGAATTGGTTATCTCTATATCACGCGATCTTTGAATGTCATAGTTACTTTAGCTATGCCGAGTATTCTTTGATTGGAGTGGAAGGGTACTCTTAGTTAGTATTAGAAAAAGGTTATTTCATTCCTTAAGGCTCAAAGGATGGTGGAGAAATGGTGTCTCTCTTATTTTATATATATTCGGGATACTAGTACATAGAGTCCCCTATTAGAGTCGGTCCCAATAGTGATAGAGTTTCCACCGGATCTTCCAGATGTTCCACTCAACCGTGATATTGATTTCTGCATTGATTTTGAGGCGGACATTCAACCTATTTCTGTTCCGCCGTATCGGATGGCACCAGCCTAGTTGAGGGAGTTGAAGGAATAATTGCAGGATTTATTAGGTAATGGGTTCATTCGACCTAGTGTTTCTCCTTTGGGTTCTCCTATGTTGTTTGTGAAGAAGAAGGATGGGTCTACGCAGATGTGCATCGATTATCGATAATTCAACAAGGTGACTATCAAGATTAAGTATCTGATACCTCACGTTGATTTTAGGTCATTATCACCAATTGAAGATTAGGAAGATGGTTTTCCGTACTTATTATGGGCATTATGAGTTTTTGTTTATATCATTTGGGTTGACTAAGCACCTGCAACCTTCATGGAGTTGTTGAATAGAGTATTCAGGCCTTATTTGGTTCTTTTTTATTGTCTTCATCGATGGTATTTTGATATACTCTCAGAGTAAGGATGTGCACGAGCAGCATTTGAGGATCATGCTTGGGATTCTAAAGGAGAATTCAGGCTTAGTTAAATTGCATTTTTGGCGCATGTAGTGATTGCATTCTTGGGGAATGTAGTGACTAAGGATGGTATCATGGTAGATCCCAAAAAGATTGAGGTGGTTTGGGATTTGATTAGACTTGTTTCGGTCACTAAGGTTTGGAGTTTTATTGGTCTCGCGGGTTATTATCAGCATTTCGTGGAGGGATTTTCATCCATTGCATCCCCGTTGACTAGATTTACTTAGAATGAGGTAGCATTTCAGTGGTCTGATGAGTGTGATGTGAGCTTCCGAAAGCTCAAGAATTTGTTGACTACCGCTGCGATTTTAGCCTTACCAATTGAGGGAGAGAGCTTTACGGTCTATTGTGATTCTTCTTAAATAGGTCTTGGGTGTGTGTTGATGCATAATGGGAAGGTGATAGCCTATGCTTTGAGGCAGTTTAAGGTACATAAGAAGAACTACCCCACTCATGACTTGGAGATGGAGGTGGAAGTGTTTGGTTTGATGATTTGGAGGAACTATCTCTATGGAGTGCATTGTGAGGTACTCACGGATCATCGCAGTCTTTATTACATATTCAACTAGAAGGATCTTAATTAGAGAATCATAGGTGGTTAGAGTTGATTAAGGATTAAGACATAACTATCATTTATCGTGCAAGGCCAATTTAGTGGCAGATGCCTTGAGTCGAAAGGTGATGAGTATGTGTAGTCTATATTTGTTTCATGTGGGAAAGCGTCCTTTGGCGATAGATATTCAGTCTTTCGCTAATCAATTTGTGAGACTTCATATTTCAGAGCCCGGTAGAGTTCTAGCTTATATGGAGGTGCGGTCTTTTTTGTTGGAGCAAATTAACGCTCAGTAGTTCGATGATGTGAAGTTATGTAGGATTCGTGACAAGGTGTTGTGTGGAGAGGCCAAGGAGGTGATTCTTAATGGTGATGGTGTTTTGAGGATTAAGGCTCGAGTTTGTATTCCTATGGTGGGTGATTTGACTAGATTGATCATGGAGGAAGCTCACAATTTGAGGTACTCCATTAACCCAGGGGCTACACAGATGTATTGTGACTTGAAGCAACACTATTTGAATTGTCAGCAAGTGAAGTATCACGACCCCCATTAAGGAATCGTGGTGCCACCTACACTTTCCCACCGATAGGCAAACCACTCTCAATCTCATTCAACATGATATAAGAAAGAAATGAGGAAGATAATGAAATACTTAAATAAATTGTCTATCATAATATAAAGATGCGGAACATAATCCTTGAAAATCAACTACAGACCCCAAATGATCTGGTCAACAATACAAGAGTACTAATATGGATACAAATCATAAATGAAGGAAAAAAAAGCCAAAAATCGAATACCGTAATCTAAGTGTTTGAGTATGTCTCTGGAATCAAGTAAAGACAGAAATAGTGCTATGAACATCCCGGGGCATGTCGAAAATAGCATGCTCACCCTGAATGCTGGAAATCAACCAGCTCGGACTCAAGCTCAAGGTCTCGAACTGGTAGAGGATCTATATCTGCATCAAAATAGAATGCAACAAGTGTAGTATAAGTACACAAATGTACCTTCGTAGGCATCAAAGAACGACAACGACATAATATATGAAAAAAAAGATAAATACCGAGTTTACACCACATAATCCTACACTAAATAGTTTAATACCTAAAGAAGTCACACAGTTCATGTAAAGGTTCACTGAGGTCAATATCCAATTATTCACATAAGACTTCATATTCAAAAGAATTATCAATTCAACTAGAGTTCAAATACAATATTCATGTGCTTAATGATCAACTCTACATCCTCATTTATCCAGAAATCTAGCAAGTCATCAATTAACAATCTAACATTTAGTTCATCAACAAAATATCCAATTAAGACAAGTTGACTCCAGTACACAACATCCAATCACCATCCTCTCCACGGAGTCTCACGATTAGTCCGTTTATAACAATATTAGCTTCGTATTCCACCTAACTCCTGGATATTTACAGTGCTATACAAGTAAGGGAGGGACATATGTTATACACTTAACGTCCTCATTATACTCTAGGTAGAAATCTATGTCATTTATCCTTGATTAGGGAAGGGAATTACACATACAAAATATACACAACAACCTTCCGATTAGTTCTTTCTAGACTCTCTATCAAATAATATTATCAATTATCAAGTAAACAAGACTTATATAGTCCTCTATATTAGCATGATAGTTCTGTCAATAAGATCCACTGACCACCACATAATCCCACAACGAGTACTTAGACTCAAAAAGATATAACTCAAATTCGATCAATACGATCGATCCAAGTACATACAATCAAGGTATCACTCAAATTCAAATAACCAATTCATATCACGTTCCCAATACCACAATAACCAATGCATGATGAATGTATGATGTGAATGCTATGCATATACCATGTACTTGTATCCTCCAGTATATATGCGTTTAAGTTTTTATTATGAAATGCACACATATGGGGGACCCGCGAAGTCCATATACTCCTACGGAATTTCTTATCGGAGCCTAGCTCTTAGCTGTAATAACTGTTGCGGGCGTGCAACCCATTGCCCCGTGTATTATTACCATCCAAAATTTCTCATTGGATCCCAACTCTATGGCTATAATATCATCATCAATTCATGTTGCCAATCTCATAAGTGTTCTTACCTTCCCGGTATCTTGGACCCACAATATTTTTATACCACTCTAATATCAACATCATTAGAACCATGAGTATATGAATACAAAGGATGATTCCCAAAATCAGCAGTATGAACCAGCATAAGGATGATTCCCAAAATCACCCATCATCATAGTTCAACACCAATGTCAACTCAAATGTTCATCACAACCGTTTGAGTGGGACCCCCAAACACGCCCAATACCCCTCAATATTAATAACTATTTATGTACTTCTATCGGAGTCTAGTGAAAGTAAATTGTATCCTACCTCAAAGCAGAGCAGGAGCCACAAACGGTCGACCCTCCACACCCATCTTGCCCTTCCAGAGTGCCTCATAGTAGTCGTAGTCTAACACACATAGACAATACACTAATACAAGGCTAACACACAACACAAGGACATAGTTCTTAATCATCGCAAGACATCCAAAACCAACCTCGAGCCCACGGTACCAAAATTTGAACTTTATTACTCAAAAAGCATAAACACATACTCTCTCCGTCCTAATTTGTTTGAAGGTTGACCAATTTAGGAGTCGAAAAACATTTCCTTTGACATAATTTTAAACATAGATTCTTCGAGTATTTTATAATAAAATATACATATTTGAAAACTATATAAAAAGTACTATAAGTCTGCATAATTAATGATTCACAATATATAAAAAAAGTTGGAAAAAATAGTAGTCAAAGAAAGAGTTGTTTGACTCCCAAACTGGTCAACTTTCAAATAAATTGGTACAGAGGGAGTACTAAATAATCATATTCTTAAGCTAATTAGAAACATAAGCTCATTAAGACTTTCAATGGCATAATTTAATAAAAGTCCCAATTTATGAACCCTCAAAATTTTCCCAATTTGAAAAGGTATCTAATACAAAATTAATCCTTACAATATGATTATCTATTATTAATTAACACTTATTTACAATATCATGATCATCTAATCCATAATCCATCTTTAAATCATGTTTTAAGCTCTCTTATTCTAGCATGGAAGCCTATGCTATCATCCTCCCCAAAGTAGAAGTCATACTAGGATTGGAAGACCCAAAAGAGACTAAATAATAAAAGGGGATGAAATTATACCTCCAATGAAGAACAATAGTGACAATCACCAGAATTTCCCTCCTCGCCGAGCTCTAGTCCCAAGAGGATGTTTTTAGAGGGATGAATTCATTTAGGGCATTTAATATCTAACCCGAAACAGTGATTTTGCTTCGGCGGAATCGACGTCACAATGGTGATCTCGCTTCAGCGGAAAAAGGGCCGCTGAGGCGGACTTATTAAAAGATCTCGGGATTCACTAGGGCAGAACAGACTCTGCAGAAGCGCATCGCCTCTGCGAGAAGGACATCCGCAGAAGCAGAAAATACTACAGAGCACAGGGCCTGCATCTGCGAGCCAACCTCCACAGGCAGACACGCGGAAGAGGACAGGAGGTCGCTGGTACGGACACCAGATGATCCCGGAATCCCCCGGTCACAAACCAAACATGCCACCAAAAGGTAAACAGTGCTACAAACTCGTTGGCACCCTCGTATTTCTCATATAACTGAGCTAAGAAATACTTTTCTAAAGAATCGCCCAAAATAACCAACTATCCAAATTTGACAAATAGTACCACAAAATACATCTAATTATCTCGAGAAGCGAACCAGTGACTCAACTAAGTCATAAATGATCGTCTGGAGCTATCGGAAGCGTCGGAACCCAAAAACGAACCCATCTACTCAAAAGTCAACCTTGAGTCAAACTATCTAACTCAAAGGTTCTTGTTTTG
Organism: Anisodus acutangulus; assembly: GCA_029783415.1. Classification (NCBI taxonomy): domain Eukaryota; kingdom Viridiplantae; phylum Streptophyta; class Magnoliopsida; order Solanales; family Solanaceae; genus Anisodus; species Anisodus acutangulus. The sequence goes on along the minus strand of CM056507.1, from coordinate 19,710,897 downwards.
GATTTTTCATCTAAAACTCATATAAATGGACTTCGGGATCTATGCCACCCATTCCCGCGCATCACAAACCCCACACAGAGTTTACAAGAAGGATAAAATAGTTAAATAAAGGTCTTTAGCTAAAAATGACCAGATGGATCATTACATCAGATACCAATTAAACAAACATTCATTCTCAAACGAAGAGATAGAAAGTTTGAAAGTTGACAAGTAACCAAGGAATTCCCCATCATAACCTCACGAAGCCTCAACAAGCAAGAACTATTCCTGAAGTATCGATTGTTCACTATATTAATCAAGATTACCTTTAAATGTGCTCAAAACCCAACTTTATGTTCCTTCATACACTAAATTTCTTTCATATTTGATCCCCGAATGTAAGCACTAACTCCGTTTGAATTTCTTGATATCATCATAAACATATCTCTATACACGTTCGATTGAATCCACCAATAACACCTTAATCGCTACCCCTCCTTTAAAAACACATAGACACATACCACAAGTCCAAGTCATGGTTTCCTTCCGCCAAAAAATAGTCTTTATTTTATCTGAGAACATTCTAAGGAACTGCATTCAAAAACTGATCTAATCCAAGGTCGATCATGCAAATTCCATTCTCGTTGGTTTGTATCTCGAAGTTGAAATCGCTTAGTGAAAACCCAAATCCCAAATCCGCTAAAATCTCCAAATCTCCACACTATAAGCATACCTACTGATTATCTTGTAGCGCCCAACCTGTCGACAATCAACCGATCACTCTACGACTTCACATAACATATGTACATCCTCGATACATACCAAGTACCTATGTAAATCATTAGAGCTGTCTAAATCGTTGACATCTGAGAATGTCATCAATCCTACTCGCAAATTTCAATGAGAACCGGTAACACTGTCATACCTTTATTTCAAATCGAATTCTATTAAACCATTTTTGGTGGTTTACTAGACTACCGTAAGTCTTCCAGGCATCATACACACGTCCCCTCGGCCTAAATGAACAAATCTAACTCAAAAATAAATGCTCAATTCTAAATCATCGATAGTCATCCAAACTGATTCCACACATAACTAATAGGCTCTCTATAACCTACAGTGACTTCTCAAATCTCTTGTCTCCTTAAAATCAAACAGGTACCATTACCCATGACTTTAAATCTTGAATTTATCCAAGTCAACAATTGGGTACCGAAGAACTATACTTCATGATTCTAATCTTCATGCTTCTCAACATATACTTGATATACAAACCTAATAGAACCCCATGAACTCTTAAACACATCGAATCATCTTTGTACTTCCTCTCAACTCCCAGCAACTATGAGTATTTAACGTAAAGCGTGCGGCTTCATTTAATATACCTCCACACATTGAGCCTCTAATAGTAAGACCTCACTATCCTATCAATCCATAGGGCATCAAATCTCGCAATCCTCGCACCTTGCCAAATCCTAGCATATCAACCTTATGATCCCTGCACACTATACCTTGTGCAGTTACTTACAAGTCCTTGGTCCTTAAAATACCCATCCAGGCTAATAATCAATGACGCTTTAACACAGTCTACCACCAGTCGCCAATCACAAATCCCATAGAGCTTTCGCCATAACACTTAGTCAATTTCCATAGACCTAATCCTCTGAGCGTACTACACAATTCCATCCGGTCTGAAAGCTGCGAAGCTAATACCAACATAATCCACAACTAACCCAAGAGTTCCTATTATTCCAAATCTAAAACCTCCCCTATCTTGAAGAGACACCTCACTCATCCCGAAATGGCTCAAACATGCAATTATTTTATCACTAAATTCTGATATTTCCTTTCAATCTCATTCTCTACTAACCACCGATCATTTATCAAACATGTCCCAGAGTGTAATGAAATATTATAGGCCTCGCAAAATAATTGAACCAATCCTGGTAATAGCAAAATAGTGCACACTCATCAAAGAGAGTTCCCCTCGCCTCACTTGAACCTTAAAACTGGAAGCTTTTCCCAAATTTCAGCACATTCCATGTACCATCTTTTATAAATTTTCTCAACTAGAAAAGGCATCGACTCACTCTGGTTACTCCGACCAACCATCATTTAGTAGCGATAACCCAACCTATTACTGAACTGGTCCAAAATCCGAAAGTTGATCCTTAATTACTGAATATACACTCCTGCTAACATTCTTATATAGTTTCATCGCAGTACCCTTGCGAAAAACCCCTAACCAAACTAATCCTTCTTTTATATTGGTTCATAACTTACTGACCCAATCCTTAATACCTTAAGCTTCCCATAACTAGTATTAGACCAAACTGTCATCAATCTGCTACCGTAATATCCCCATTGACCATTACATTATTCGAGAGTCTTATACGATTCTTGCCCACGAGGAACCAACCCTTACCTCATTTTGTCAAACCCTAACACATCTAGCTAACCGTGTAATTTTTCCTGCCCTTCGGCCAACTCCAAAACTAGTAATTATAGAATATTCTCAAGTATTAATGTTTACATACCATGCCCACGAATCTTATCCAAGAACTAGATGCAACACCCGGTAATTCCTTAAATAGAAATTCACACTTGTCGAGCGCTAGAGTCACTCCTATTAGTCGATCACTGGCTCCCATTAGCCTACGACATAGTCCAACATACCAACTCATATACGATTCACTTACTCTATACTAAATGGTTATGAAATAACTCACATATTAACAACCTCTTGGATTCATCCATCATTTTTTTATCACTAACTTCAAATGCCAAATAACCCTATGAGCACACTCATTATTTAAAGAATTCGAATGTCTATTTACATAAGCTTCACTCGTCACAAGTAACTTTGCCACCTAACTAGAGCAGATAGTCATTTCCTGAAGGAAACCACAACTACTAGTTCTCACTCTGCTACCACCATTCTGTTAAGTCAAATTCAAACTTAATCATTCATCACTTATATGACATCTATCCTCGTTCCTCTTGCCACTTATCCTAGAAAGAACGTCAGATACTAATTTTTCCCTTCATACAATGGAGATTGATCCATCAAATTACTTTTTTCGCACCCCTGTAATCCCATTTCCACTTTCCTAAGATATCACCAAATTGAGAGGTCTCCCAACAGAAACCCAATCTACTGCACCTTTAAATCATAGCTGATGACTGAACTTGATCACGTATCCATATCATGGTAGCACATCTCATACCTTATCAAGCGATGCCATATCGAACAGCTTACACACAAATTTAAGAGTGTGTTACCACCATCGGTGATATAATAGGACAAAAAAGTTTCAGATAACAATTTGTCTAACATTAGCACGAAAGGAATGAAGAAAGCGGAGTATCCTAAATATCCCATATCCTCTTAAAGATAAGTACGGATGTCTCTACACCGATCTGCAAGACTCTATCAAATATTGCTCTTGTATTTAAGACTGTTTAACCTAAAGCTCTGATACCAACTTTGTCATGACCGCCTTTTGGGGATCGTGGTGGCACCTACACTTTCCCACCGGTAGGCGAACCACTCCAAATCTCATTCAACATGATATAAGAAAGAAATGTGAAAGATAATGAAATACTTAAATAAATTGTCAATCATAATATAAAGATGCAGAACATAAGTCTTGAAAATTGATTATAACCCCTAAATGATCTGGTCAACAAGATAAAACACTAATACATATACGAGTCAGAAATGAAGGCAACATAAGTCGAAAACTGAATACCATAATCTAAGTGTCTAAATATGTCTCTCAAATCAAGTAAAGACAAAAATAGAGATATAAACATCATGTGCCATGTTGTAAATAGCATCCACACCCTTAATACTGGGAATGAACCGGCTCGGACTCAAACTCGAGGTCTCAAACTGGTAGAGGATCTGTATCTGCATCCAAATAGAATGCAACAAGTGTAGTATGAGTACACAAATGTACCCCCATAGGCATTATAGGCCGACAATGACATAAGATATGGAAAAAGAGATAAATACCAAGTTGACACCACATAATTCTATACTAGACAGTTTAATACCAAAAGAAGTCACGTAGTTCATGTAAAGGTTCACTGAGGTCAATATCCAATTATTCACATAAGACTTCATATTTATAAGAGTTATCCGATTCAGTTAGAGTTCAAATATAGTAATCATGTGCTTAATGATCGACTCTACATCCTTATTTATCCAGAAATTTACCAAGTGATCAATTAACAATCCAACATTTAGTTCATCAACAAAATATCCAATTAAGACATGTTGACTCTAGTACACAACATCCGATCACCATCCTCTCCATAGAGTCTCACGATTAGTCCATTCATAACAATAGTAGCTTTTTATTCCACCTAACTTATGGTTGTTTACGGTGCTATACAAGTAAGGGTTGGATACATGTTATACACTTAACGTCCTCATTTTACTCTAAGTGAAAATGTACGCCTTTTATCCTTTATTAGGGAAGGGACACATATATAATATACAAGTCATTAACTACCACAAAAACCTTCCGATTAGTTCTTTCTAGACTCTTTGTCAAATAATATTATGAATTATAAAACAAAAGACTTATCCAATCCTCTATGATTAACATGATAGTTTTGTCAATAAGATCCACTGACTACCACATAATCTCACAACGAGTACTCACACTTATAAAGATATAACCATAGGAATCCAATGCACAGAGACAAGCCAATTCCGGCGACTAATTTGGTAAATACAATCAACCCAAGTCCATATAATCAAGGTATCACCAAATTCTAATAACCAATTTATATCACGTTACCAATAGCACAATAACCAATGCATGATGAATGTATGATGTGAATGCAATACATATGTCAGGTACATTTATCCTCCAATGTATAGGCATTTAAATTTTTATTATGAAACGTACACCCGTGGGGGACCCACAAAGTCCATATACTCCTCCGGAATTTCTCATCGGAGCCCAGCTCTTAGTAGTAATAACTATTGCAGGCTTCCAACCCGTTGCCCCGCATATTATCACCATCCGAAATTTCCCATCGAATCTCATCCCTATGGCTATAGTATCATCATCAATTCATGTTCCCAATCTCATGTGATATAAGCTTGAAATCCGATTGCCCTTGTCATTCCTAGTATATGCCTATGTTTTCTTTTAGCAATTTCATTTTTCTGTGGAGTATAGGTACATGAAGTATGATGGATTATGCCTAAATTTCTGAATAAATCACTGCATAATGTGTTGATAATTTCAGTACCATTATCACTTCTCATAATATTAACGCTTTTGTTAAATTATGTATTAACATAAGTGAGAAATTGTTGTATGACAGTGTACACATCAGACTTAAGTTTTATCAGGAAAATCCAAGTAAATCTAGAGTAGTCATCAACAAAAGTTAGGAAGTATTTATTTCCTTCAATAGTTTCGACTTTGTAAGGTCCCCACAAATCCATATGCACCAAATCAAAACTACTAGAACTATTAGAGTTACTTATAGAAAAAGGTAACCTAACTTGTTTTGAACATGGACATATTGTGTATTTATTCACAGTTTCAGTAATCTGATCTAACATTGCAGGAAGTAACTTCTTAAAAACAGAAATTGATACATGACCAAATCTCATATGCCATATGTCTATGTCTAATTTTGAATTATCAACTGTAGGAAAAATAGAATTTCTAGAACTTGTAGTTGCTAAGATGACTTCTTTATTGTCAGTATTATCTAAGAGTATGTAAAGGCCTCCTTCTACTTTACCAATCATCTTCACCTTCCCACTGAATATATCCTGAAATATGCAGAAGTCATAAAATAAAGAAGCTGAACATTTCAACTCTTTAATTAGCCTTGACACAGATAGAAGATTAAACTTAAACTGAGGAATATAAAACACATCAATAATTGTATTGTTGTTAGATAGAGTACTTGATTCTATGTGAGTTACCAAAGAAATATCTCCATTTGGTATGTATACTCTCTTAGGATTGCCAGGCTTTGAAACAATGAGTGTGTTTAGTAGCTTCAGGTCTGCTATACCATGTGATTGGTAGCACCTCTCTCTACTATCCACTATTGTTTCTGATTCTGGGAAATCAAGGTAGTTCTCATACCTGCCATGTTAGCTAAATGTGTAGCTTCTGAACACTTCTTTAGCAACTACAGAATATGATGATATCGTTCCTGCGTGAGAATAGGGCATGCTTCTTTTTGTGAAAACATTGAAGATAATGGACCTGCAGCATGACAAAACCTTGTGCTTCTGAGTTTAGATGTGGTATCTGCATCCGACCATGTGAAGAAGAACTTCCAACATGTTTATTGTTACCATTTCCATTTAGTTGTAGTTAATAGTCTCAGATATCATATTATGTGCAAAATTGTTTCCTTGTTTATTTTTGAATTGAAAATCCATTGGATATCCTACAATCTTGAAATAGATCTCTCTCGTAGGCCCTTTTAGTTTGAAAAAGTCATAGAATAGATTGTAATTATTCTTAAATCTTGGATTTCCTCATGTCCTTGAATACTGTGCAGACTTAAAAGATTTTTTAGCACCAGGATTTGCTCCCAATACCCCTACATTTGTCATAATTGACTTCTGGGTCTCATCACTCATAATCATTGAGTAGACTTGGTTAACAATAGGCATGGATTCATAAGCATAATTTGACTTCTAGCAGCTTTATATGTATCATTTAGCCTCATTAAAAATTGAAACAACTTCAACTTTTGCAAATGCAACACAAACTCTTTTGATTTTTCATAATTGCAATAAGGAGTTGGAACTAAGGCTTCAAATTCCACCCATAATTCTTTTATTTTTTAGAAGTACACAGACACAAAATTTGTGCCTTGTGTTAATGTTGCAATTTCTTTATGGTTATTAAATGTTCTTGACCCATCAACTTTGTGAAATCTTTCATACAGATCTTCCCAGACCATTTGAGCACTCGAGGTATACATAATGCCTAAACACCATCCCTCACAAGTTTACCTTAAAACGCATATACCTAATCCTCCTCTGAATCTTCTTCACGATCTTCATAAGAAGCTCTCCCTGGACAATGACCATTACAAGTGAGAAAAGTACAACAACAACATATCCATTGCAATTCCACAAGTGGAGTTTGGAGAGGGTACAGTGTACGCAGACCTTACCCCTACCATGCAGATAGAGAGATTGTTTCTGATAGACCCTCAACTCAAAGAAAATTAAATCACAACAGTCCGAAAAAAATGACATAAGTAATGAAGCCATGACAAAATACTCTCTTTCCTAATTTATATGACACATTTTCCTTTTTAGTCAATCCAAAAAGAATGATACATTTCCATATTTGGCAATAATTTAACTTTAAATTTTACCTTTTACGCTTAACGAGATATCTATAACCACACAAATATCTTTGGCTTGTTCTAGACCATAAGATTCAAAAGTCTTCCTTTATTTCTTAAAGTTACGGTCTAGAACAAGGAAGACTTTTGAATCTTATGGTCTAGAACAAAGAAACAATAACGTAACTACCACAAAATCATACGACAATCGAAGTACAAGACACGCAAATGATAGAAATCAAAAGACAAGAAACTACAAAAGTAATACGAAGTGCGACACACTCAACTACCTACTAGCCTTCTACCCTGATTTATGTCCTCCATAACCTCCTATATAAGGTCATGTCCTCGGTGAGCTGAAACTACGCTATGCCCTGTCTAATTACCTCTCCCCAATACTTCTTCTACCTACCTCTACATCTCCTGAAATCATCCATAGCTAACCTCTCACACTTCCGAACTGAGGCATCCGCACATCTTCTCTTCACATGCCCGAACTATCTCAGAGTTGGAAACTCACTATAACATATACACACATACTTTAAAAGATTTAACATATCTAACTTCAACCAGAAAACCATTGTTTAGAATGGTAATCTTGGTATCATAAATATAGGTGACATTTTTTTGGCAACATCTCGTGTGCTTATATTTTGAGTTTAGTCCTTATTCTCCCATTTATTCAACTTAATGAACTCACATAGACATAGTTAATGTCCGAGCATCTTGTCAATGCCTGTCCTACTTGGCCTAATTATTACTCCATCAGTCTTAATTTATGTAACAGTATTTTTTTACATACAATTTAAGAAATTAAATAAAACGTAACCAAATATATACAAAGTATTAGGAGTCGTTTGATATAATGTATAAATATTCCTACCTGTTGATGTTGGATGGATGTTGTGACAACATATGTAAATGCTTAGGACAACATCTTATGAAAATAAGAATGTTGCCTGCGATGTTGACAACATTCCTGACAACATCCCTGTAACGATTTTGCCTATTCTTCCGGCCAAAACAGGTTATGTTACTGTGAGTAAAAAATGACCTAGGCAAACTAACAATGATGTTGTGTTTAAAACGTGGTAAAAGAAACAGTCAAATCTTGGAGAGGAAGCAGCGTGAAGACCAAGTCCAGAACGTTGAGCTTTTGAAGGAGCAAGAATCGGTCCAAGCTGAAGCCTTCTTTTACTCAGCCTCCGCAACCAACCAGTGAGGATTTCAAGGGAAGTTCCACACTATAAATAGAAGGGAACTTCAGAGTATCGATATCCAGAATTGAACGAGAAAAATTACCAAGAGAACTCTCGGATATTCACCTTAGAAACTGGATCAACACACTTAGCCTAAAGTTGTATAACAACATCTAGTCCCACATTACTGCTGCTGCTCAGATTCTAGATCAAGCTTATAATTCAAGCAATAGTAATGAAGATGTTGTATTTATCTTTTTAGATCTTTTAACTTTAGGCTGAAGTCATCTGCGACATTATTTTTGTTTGTAATTTCTTTTTCGCATTTATTGTTCAATCTTGTAAAAAGAAATTCATTTGTAATTGTATATAATTTATACAATTCTTTAGTCATTGACCATCAAGGGATATATTAATATATACCCTTGAAAATATAAACCTTGTGTCTCTTTACTTTTCCGCTGCATTTACTCTATAAAGGTTTATAACTGTTTTTATCACTATGTTGCCTCAGATGTTGACACAACATTGAAGGCAACATCCAGAAACTATTTTAATTGCTTTAGTTGTTACTGTTTTATTCTTACATATTCTTACTTATCTGTAGCCCCGGACCTAGCAAGTGGTATCAGAGCCAACACTTGATACAATAAGTGTTTGATTCTGAATATTACGGCTATGGACTCAGCTATACAAAATGTTGGTAGACTTCCAATTTTTTACGGAACTAACTATGCCTATTGGAAAGTCCGACTACGTTCGCATATCAAATCCATTGATGTTCGAGCTTGGAGATCAGTTTTTGAAGGCTATGTGATTCCCAAGTACCCAGCAGACAAGGATGGTGATGTACTTACCAAACCCGAATCTGAATGGACCGCGGAAGAGATCAACAGTGCGAGCTTCAATAAAAAGGCCCTAAATGCGATATTTGGATGGGTAGATCTCTATATGTTCAAGCTAATCCAGAATTGTACTATGGCTAAGGACTATTGGGAGACCTTACAAACTCATTGTGAAGGTACCTCAAGTGTACGACGTACAAAGCTTCGCATGATTTTGAGTCAATACGAACGCTTAAGGATGGAAGAATCTGAAGACATAAAATCCTATTTTGAAAAGTTAATTGACATTGCTAATCAGTGTCAAGTGTTTGGTTCTCCTTTACCCAACACACAACTTGTGAATAAAGCTCTCATATCTTTTCCTGAAGGTTTAATACTAAGATTTGTGCTATTGAAGAGGCCCATAATCTTGCTATTATGGATCTACATGCCTTGATGAGCATCTTTCAAACATATGAGATGAACATGAAGAGCCAAAGAGATCTGTATAAAGACAAGACTTTGGCACTCCAATGACAAACCTCGGAAACTGAATTGGAAAACGAGGAAGAAAACTTGAAGGAACTGGGAAATGGTGCAATTGTTGCCTTACTTACTCGTCGATTCAATTCGATGGTGAGAAAGATCAACATTGATCGCAATAAATCCAAATACAAACAACATCAAAACCTACTCTTCAATAAATAGCCGAATAGGTCACCTTCTGAGCAAAGAAATCATAATCCACTGAGAAAATCTAACTCCGACAGTACCAATTTCAATCCCAAGCAACTCGAGGGAGTGCAGTGTCATGCATGCTAGGGTTGGGGACACTATGCTAATGAGTGTGCAAATACCCTTAGAAAAATTGGTAAGGTTATATGGGTAACTCTCAGTGATGATGAGAACGAAGAGGAGGAAGGATATCAAGAAGAAGAACCACAGGCAATGCTGGCAGCCATGTTCGAACATTCACTATCCGACGATGAAGATGTTATTGACAATGTTGCTACAACATTAGACTCAACATATGGAATGTCTTCAACATCAGAGAGGTATGTATACTTTGACTATTCTGATGTAAATTGTTTTAGTGGATTTATTTCTTCATTTGAGGCTATAAATTTGGATCTAGTTGACTCCAAAGATGACATAATAAAGGAATTACAAAATCTGTGTAAAGCCTTAATCACTGAATCTGAGCAACTAGACTCAAAAGCAAAATTATTGGCTCTTGAAAATATGTCCGACGATGAAGATGTTATTGACAATGTTGCTACAACATCAGACTCAACATATGGAATGTCTTCAACATCAGAGAGGTATGTATACTTTGACTATTCTGATGTAAATTGTTTTAGTGGATTTATTTCTTCATCTGAGGCTATAAATTTGGATCTAGTTGACTCCAAAGACGACATAATAAAGGAATTACAAAATCTGTGTAAAGCCTTAATCACTGAATCTGAGCAACTAGACTCAAAAGCAAAATTATTGGCTCTTGAAAATAGCAATCTGAAAGGCACAATCAACCGATTAGAGGTGGTACTTATCAAGAAGGACCTAGAGCTTGGTAAGATTCGTGCACGATTGAACGTAGCTGAGACCACCTTTCAAAGGCTCAACATGGGAACCTCCAAACTGGATGAAATATTAAACTTCAATAATCCTACAAGGGCTGGTCTTGGGTACCAATCTCCTAGCAAAACAAATACTTCCAGAATCCATAGTCAAACTGAGAGGATAAAATTTGTCAAAGAAAATACGAGCAACTCTCAGATCACTGAAATTGGATCGAAGTTTGTATGTAGCTTCTGTAAAAAGTTAGGACATCTTATGCCCTACTGCTACAAACTTCAAAACTATGCACTCAAGATATTGCCTAAAATGTAGTCAGCAATGTTGCCCAACATCACTGACAACATTCAAAGCAACCTACCTGAAAGCAGAAGGAAGAAAAAGGAACGAGTACTCAAATTGAATCTGAAATGTAATGTGTGCATAACTGCTTTGCGTACTAACATTATAGGGCCTTGGTATTTCAATAGTGGCTGCTCACGTCATATGACAGGTACCAAAAGCCTATTGAAGGAGTATGGAGCATTCAATGGAGGATACGTGACCTTTGGAGGAGGAAGTAAGAGTAAGATAATTAGTAAAGGAACTCTTAATGTTCCGGATATACCAGCCTTGAAAAATGTTCTTCATGTAGAAGGTTTGGTTGCTAATCTTCTTAGCATAAGCCAACTATGTGATGATGATCTCGAGGTAAAATTCAACAAGCTTGGATTCAAGGTTACAGATTCTGCAGATAAATGTGTCATGTCAGGAACCCGAATGGGAGATAATTGCTATCTAGTCGATAGACAAGAGTTTTGCAACTCCGCAAAGGTAGGTGACCTGACACTTTGGCATCAAAAGTTGGGACATATCAACTACGGCACCTTGGAGAAGCTGATCTCATTTGAAGCTGTCAAAGGCATTCCAAGACTGGATCCAAAAGATAAAACACTGTGTGAAGATTGTTTGAAAGAAAAGCAGACACGAGTCTCTCATAATGTTGTCCAACGTGACGGACAACATTCAGGTACGTCTCATTATTTCCAATTATTGCATATGGATCTTATGGGTCCAATCGAGGTAGATAGCCTTGGAGGAATGAGATATTCTTATGTGATAGTAGATGATTTTTCCAGATTCACTTGGATTTATTTTTTAAAAGAAAAATCACAAACCTTTGAGATGTTTAGAACACTTTACTCTAGGATTAAAAATCTGTTTTGTTCTACGATTTTCAGAATTAGATCTGATCATGGAAAGGAGTTTGAAAATCAAATCTTTGCAAAATTCTGCGAAAAGAAAGACATATTCCATGAATTTTTGGCACCAAAAACACCACAACAAAATGGGGTTGCCGAGAGAAAGAACAGAACTCTACAAGAAATGGCTAGAGTTATGTTAAGTTCTAAGCAAGTGTCAAAAAGGTTTTGGGCAGAACCCTTGAACACGGCATGTCACATAACTAATAGAATTTATTTAAGGCCAGGGACCAAGATGACACCCTATGAACTGTTAAATGAAAAGAAACCTACAGTGCGGTACTTTTATGTCTTTGGGTGTGTGTGCTATATTCTTAATGACAAGGATAAACTGGCCAAATTTGACTCTAAGAGTGACAAGGGAATATTCGTTGGTTACTCTCAGAATAGCCATGCTTATCGAATATACAATCTTCGGACAAAGACCATACAAGAATCAGTCAATGTTATTTTCGATGACCTGCTGGATATATCTGGTAGATCTTCAGAAAATAACATTGTGGTTACAGTTGAAGAGGAGCAACCCACATAAGAAACAGATGTAGTCCCAACATCAGAAGAAACACCTGAACCTCAAAAAGAGAACACGGGGGACGAAATTGAGGAGGAATCTGCTACTGAACTGAATGATCAAGTGAGAAGAGACCATCCATCGAGCATTAGAAGGAACCATCCACCCGACCAGGTGATAGGGGGAGTTTTTTTAGGAGAGGCGTACAAGATGGGAAGAGCCAGTAAATTACCGAGAAATGGTAAGGTATGTGTGCATGTCCACCATATATCAACAGGTAAGTCTCTCTTGTCTTACATCTACTTTGGAACCTAAAAATATTGGGGAAGCATTAAAAGATAATTTTTGGATTCAATCCATGTAAGAAGAGCTTGAACAATTTGCCCGAAATGAGGTTTGGGACTTGGTAACACGACTCAACAACACAAATGTTATTGGGACCAAGTGGATACTCAAAAACAAATCAGATGAGTTAGGAAAGATTGTCAGGAACAAAGCTCGGCTTGTTGCTCAAGGATATACACAAGTAGAAGGTATTGACTATGACGAGACCTTTGCTCATGTGGCTAGAATTGAGTCAATACGATTACTTCTTGCTATTGCTTGCTATCTAAAGATTACATTGCACCAAATGGACGTTAAAGGTGCCTTTCTCAATGGATACTTGGACAAAGAAGTTTATGTTGAACAACCAAAGGGATTTGAGGATCCTCACCATCCACATCATGTGTACAAGCTCAAGAAAGCCTTGTATGGACTAAAACAAGCACCACGTGCATGGTATGATCGTCTAACTAACTTTCTTGTTAAGTTTGGTTTTACCCGTGGAGAAGCTGACAGAACATTACTCATTAAAAGACACGGTGTAGATGTAATAATAGCTCAAATCTATGTTGATGATATTGTTTTTGGTTCGACTACAGAATCACTAGTAAAGTCTTTTGTCGAAGCAATGTCGACAACATTTGAGATGAGCATGATTGGAGAACTAACATTTTTCTTAGGCTTGCAGATTAAACAGAATGAAGATGGGATCTTTGTATCTCAAAGCAAATACGCCAAGAATCTTGTTAGGAGATTTGGTCTGGGAAATGCCAAACACATGAAGACTCCAATGGGCTCTGCGCAATAGGTATGTAAAGACGATGTTGTTCAAGATGTTGACCCAACATTATACCGATCTATGATAGGGAGCCTTCTATACCTTACTGCCAGTCGCCCCGATATCATGTTTAGCGTATGTGTTTGCGCCAGGTTCCAAGCCAGTCCCAAGGTATCTCATTTTAATATTGTGAAACGTATCATTCGATACGTTGCCAGTACAAGTGACTTAGGAATTTGGTACTCCAAATACACTAATCCTAATCTAATAGGATATAGTGACTTGGATTGGGCCGGTGATGTAGACGATAGAAAAAGCACTAGTGGTGGGTGTTTCTATCTTGGCAATAATCTAGTCTCATGGTACAGTCGTAAACAAAATTATGTATCACTCTCGACTGCCGAATCTGAATATGTGGCAATCGGAAGTTGTTGTGCTCAGCTGATTTGGTTACGACATATGCTAGATGACTATGGCATATCTAATAACTCCATGATTTTGTACTGTGATAATCTGAGTGCTATTAATATTTCCAAAAATTCAGTTTCGCATTCACGTACAAAGCACATAGACATAAGACATCATTTTTTAAGAGACTTAGTGGAAAAACAGCTAGTTCAAATCGAACATGTTGATACTCTTTTTCAACTAGCTGACATTTTTACCAAACCTTTAAATCATGAGAGATTTTCTAGCTTGAAAACATCTCTTGGTCTCTGTTTTCTTTGAAAATAAGACAGACTATGTAGATGTTGTCCGAAATGTTGTCCTAACATTCTGGGTAATATTTAATGTTGAGTCAATATATAGGATAAGTGTTGTAGTGATGTTGCATTTTTTTAAAAAGATTCAAGCATGACTCTAAAAAGACAAGATATGAAGGTGAAGCCTCTACTAAAAGATTTGGATGTATACAAAAAGAGCAAAGCTCTAAGATTGATATCGTTCCTATTCTATAGGAGTACCACGTGTTCAAAAAGGTTGAAAACTCCTCAATATTTTTTTAATATGTATGTGTTCAACTAAGTTGATTAAGGACAATGGTAAAATGTTACATTAGTCCAGCGATCAGTCTCATAGGGAACATGTACGGAAATATTATCTGCCAAATCAGAAAATCCTTGAAGTCTCATAATGCTTGTTTAACTTTGAAATGTTGCCAACATCATCAACAACATCGTGTTCCAGTACATTGATCAAACTGGTTTATCTTTATTTTATTCATGTTTTTGGTATTTAAAACGTCTCTGTTTTTAACTGGAAGTCCAAAAACTCTGGATGACCATTTTTTTTAAATGATGATATGTGCTATGACAATCCTATTTTAGGTGTGTAAAGAGTTTTTATTCTTCTATACAATCTAAATTTAAGGAAAAGGAGGTATACTTTGCCATAATAAAACCTCCCATTTTTTGTCTTGGAATTGTCACATCAGCCGACTACCAACCCGTTAAACTATGGTTGCCCAAACAACACCCTCATTTCTCAAAACCCAAAGCTTCTCCAACACGCCCAATCCTTCAAAAGCCTCTCCCATGTCCGTGTCCCCAAAATCAACAAACACCAAAGATTATTCTCCAATGTCGACTAGTCCAGCAAATAACGACAAGGTTTACAAGCATTATACTTCCATCAATGACTTGAGACCTGTCGAAGAGGACTGCACACAAGCTATGATCCTGCTTGGTTCAGATAAGCCATTATATGTGAGCTACCCAAGCGATAATAAAAACCCAATCGATGTTGATGCAACATCTGATTTCTCAAACCTTGCCTTAAAATTGACATTTCCGACGCAAAGGTCAAAGAGGGTTTTCGAAAACCAATTCGGTGAATACCAGTCTGCCAAAAGATCCAGGGAAGAGTCGACTTTCCCTGTTGATACTACCACAAGCAGCAGCACTGACACCAATTTCAGTGTGCCTAGTTCCTCCAGAACTCCATCGACTTCCACTCCACAAGCAGAATCTGAGAAGGAAAAAGAAGAAGAAGAGATGTCTGATGACACACCTCTACGAAACTTCATTCCTAAAGGGGTCCATAGAACATACTGGAATTTTGATAAATATGTTACCTCAACATCAAAGGCAACAGATGAAAAAATGGACCCAGACTATGTTGCTCCAACATCCGAGGCAACACCTGCAGCCACCTCATCCGAACAAGTATACACGGAATCTGAAATAGATTATGAGGTAATTTCCTACTATTCCATGTTTCAAACTAAATCATGCTCCAGCAATTGGAATTGGTTTAAGATTAGAGGAGTTAGAGGGGAGAAGGTGATTGACCTAACTTCATTCTCCAAAAATGGTTTAGTTTATTTCTTAAGTAGTCGAAACATCTTAAGCTCTGTATCTGGTAAGAATTCTTATTGTGAGAATGTGATTAGGGTGTTCTATGCTAATCTGATGCTTGCTGTTAATGACACAACCTCAAAGAAATTTGGGAAAGTGTACCTATACAACAAGGTATACAATTTTACACCTAATATCATCAACTCCACCCTTGGGATAATTATTAGTAAAAGCGAACCTCAACCAAACCCTACTGTGGAGAAACTCAATTCAATGATCAAGTACCTTACAGGGAATTTGATCACTGTTTGGGCTCCTCGCAGTCCTGTGTCGAAACTCACTGCCTTGTTTGCCACTTTGCACAAACTTGCTATATACAACTTGCTACCCCCTCTCAACGAGACAGTAGTGACCCTTGATCAAGCATCATTGCTTTTTAAGATTGGAAGGAATCAGAAAGTTGACTTAGGAACACTTATATTCAACCATGCTGTCAACTTGGCAGAAAAATAAAGCAACTCTGCCCTTTCATACCCCTCCTTGATTTTTTAAATCCTGCTCAACCAAGGTTTTAAGGCTCCAAAGGGAGAAAAGCTGAGTCCAGCCTTAGAGGTTTACACAGTACAACGAGCAGTTGTTAACAGCAGGGACATGGTTATTGACCTGCCCTGAAAGAACGATGAATGGGACACTAACACATCAAAGGATGTTGACGACATTTCTGGCAACATTGCTCAAGGACAGGTCCCAATGTCTAAAGACTAGCTACGACAGCACATTGCTAAACTTGACAGACAAATTCAAGAACTAGTGCGAGCCAGTAACTATTACATGGGCTTACTTTCTTCACAAAAAGGGGGATATGATGTTGATGTTGATGCTGATGCTGCTACTGGAAGCAGACAGACATGAGGAGCTGCTACTGATAAGGGTGCAGGTAATGATGTAGGGGAGAGGAGGTGAGATGATTGATTGCTAACTACTTCTGAAGCCATGTAGATGAAGATGGTGCTGCACAGAGTGATTGATCACAAAAAGCGGCTGGAAGCTATTGTGACTTGATTACTCTAGTCAACGATGATTATACTGATGGAGTGTTGATTCAATAATGAATGTTTATTTGAATAGTGGACTATACTGACATTACTGAAATTTGGAATATTATTTGTGTTTGTATTTTTTTTTGCTTTGAGACATTTGGTCTGTTCTTGCAGACATTGTGACTGCTTTCAAAAGCTGTTTATATATGTTTGTTTGATGTGGATTGTTATGAATGGTTACTATAGACTGATTACCCAGTTGCCGTAAGTAAGTCATGACTAACAGAACATAACTCATATATGATCAAATCATCGATACAACACTGCTTAAAATTTGCTACTGCAGGTTAAGGGGGTGCATAACACTGATCCTACTGATTCTTGGAATGTAAGGACTACATCGGGAATCAGTATCCTAGTCATTTTCGCTTCGTATGGAGTTTTATGAAGAAAAGCAAAAAGGGGGAGATTGTTGATGTTGGATGGATATTGTGACAACATCTGTAAATGCTCAGGACAACATCTTATGAAAATAAGAATGTTGCCTACGATGTTGTGACAACATCCCTCTAACGATTTTGCCTATTCTTCCGGCCAAAACAAGTTGTGTTACTGTGAGTAAAAAATAACCTAGGCAAACTAACAATGATGTTGTGTTTAAAATGTGGTAAAAGAAACAGTCAAAGCTTGGAGAGAAAGCAGCGTGAAGACCAAGTCCAGAACGTTGAGCTTTTGAAGGAGCAAGAACCGATCCAAGCTGAAGCCTTCTTTTACTCAGCCTCTGCAACCAACCAGTGAGGATTTCAAGGGAAGTTTCACACAATAAATAGAAGGTAACTTCAGAGTATCGATATCCATAATTGAATGAGAAAAATTATCAAGAGAACTCTTGGATATTCACCTTAGAAACTAGATCAACACACTTAGCCTAAAGTTGTTTAACAACATCTAGTCCCACATTACTACTGCTGCTCAAATTCTAGATCAAGCTTATATTTCAAGCAATAGAAATGAAGATGTTGTATTTATCTTTTTAGATCTTTTAACTTTAGGCTGAAGTCATCTGCGACTTCATTTTTGTTTGTAATTTCTTTTTTGCATTTACTGTTCAATCTTGTAAAAAGAAATTCATTTGTAATTGTATATAATTTATACAATTCTTTGGTCATTGACCATCAAGGGATATATTAATATATACCCTTGAAAATATAAACTTTGTGTCTCTTTACTTTTTCGCTGCATTTACTCTATAAAGGTTTATAACTGTTTTATCACAATGTTGCCTCAGATGTTGTCACAACATTGAAGGCAACATCCAGAAACTGTTTTAATTGCTTTAGTTGTTACTGTTTTATTCTTACATATTCTTGCTTATCCGTAGCCCCAGACTCAGCACTACCATCTCTCTAATCTCTCAACTATAAATACCTCATTTTCGTCTTCATTTTTCTCACAGATCTTCCTACCATCTCTCTAATCTCTCAATTTATCTCTCTACAATTTTGAATTGCGTACTAAATATTATATTTTTTTTGCTCATTTATATCAGAGTTAAAATATTGGGAGTGAAGTTGACAACTAGCTTGAGGATCATCTATCGAGCAAAGTTTCAATTTTCAACCTCGATTACACGTCGACGTTTGGTACCTTCGTTCCCTTTTTAAATTATTTTTGTTACTTAATTTTAATTATCACACTTAATTTTATTTACTTTAATTATTTATTTGCATAATTATAATGGAACACTTTGGACATATGATTAAGGGTAAGAGTATTTCTTCTAGTAGGGGTAACAAGGGTAAGGGTACTTCTTCTAGTAATCCTATTCCTAGTCCCGATGATTTGATTGATTTCACTCATATAGATGAAACTGCTTTTTTTAATGATATATCATTAGATGATGAGGTATATTCTGTATTTGAACCAGACTTTAATTTTCATGATAATGTAGATGACACACCCACTAGTGCACCTCGACCTCAACCTCAACCTCAGACTGAGTCTCAGTCTCAAACTGAAACTGGAATGCCTCATTCCCCTAGTATGAGTCGAGGCCCACACAATGAAAATTAAAATCAGCTGCATAGGATTTTTTTTGATATGGATCAAGAGAATCAAGTAGTTAGATGTACAATTTATAAAAATGTTTATAAATTTAAAACCGGAAAAGGTCAAGGTGGGACGGGAGGTTTATTGAGACATATACAAGGCGAGCACACAACTAGGTGGAATCAATACCAGACTAAAAAATCTGGTGTGCCAGCTGAGTCAGGACAAGGTTCACATAGTATCCCCGACCAAGTACAGGGTCAAATTAATCCGACGACAGGGGGAATTTTCGGTCATAAATATGATAAACACAAAGATAGGGAAAATATGGTCACATTAGTTGCAGTGGAGGGTTTACCTTTTTCATTTCCTTCCTATTCCTGGTTTTATTCATTACATTCGAGAAATATATAATCCTGCTTTTAATGGTTTTCCTAGATCAATTGTTAGAAGAGACGTTTTTAAATTTGCAAGTGAATATCAACAATATTTACGTTATGCATTGTATCATTTTAATGGCAAAGTGGCTATCACTTCTGACATAGGTCGTAGTACTAACGGTAATGATTATTTAACGGTAACATGTTATTGGATAGATCATAATTGGTCTATGCAAAAATGTATTTTAGCATATAGATATATTGATGATATGCACACTGGAATTTTTATTGCACAAAATATTAATGAAATTTGTGATTATTATGGAATAATTGATAAAATTATGCTATTACATTAGATATGCTACTTATAATGATTATTCTATAAGACTTTTGAAAGTTCGATTAACTCCATATTTTCCTGATCATTTTCAATATAAGATGTGTGTGTCATATTTATAACTTAGTTGTAAAGGATGACCTAAAACTTTTTGAAAACATTCTTGATAAAATACAAATTGCTATAAATTTTATTTTTAAAGTTAAAAAAATACAAAGACGCAAAGAGTATAAAAAAACTTGTCACGATTTTGGATTACCTTATAAAAAATTCCTGAAGAAGTAGCGACTAGGTGGAATTCTCTATATGAACAACTACTTATTGCTTCGATTATATAAAATCTATAACTTTATTATTTAACGCTCATAATAAAATCCAAAGGATATGCTTGTAGATAATGATTGGAAATTTTTTTTAGAACTTAATGGATTTTTAGAGATATTTTTTTCAAGCTACTAAAGAATTTTTCGGTATTTATTATCCTACTATTTCAACTATGTTATTTTATATAGCTCTAATATTTTTGTTACTTAATGAATATATGGAAAAACAAACTTATAAGACATTTATTGAAAAAGTGTTTAGAAAATTAAAAAAATATTTTTTTCTTATTCCCACTATTTATATTATTGGTGTTGTATTAAATCCGACTATTAAAGTAGACGGTTGTAAAACACTTGTAGAAACGAATTATGATTGTATAGAAGTACTTCCAACAGACCCAACTGAAGAACCAACTCACAAACTAACTAAAGAAGAAGTTACGTCTAGCATACACATTGAATGCAAAAAAAAATATGTATTACCAACAACAAAGTGCAAATAATCAACCGGCTTATGTTCCATCATCTACTACTTCGCTGCAATCTTATAAAAAACATGCAGTTTCTGCTACTAGTATTCAAGGCCTTAGAAATAAAATGTTTAGTGGTTCAACCTCTTCATAAGTTAGCGAATTTGATGTTTATGTTTTGCAAGGTGTTGTACCGTACGAATTAATTGTCAATAATGAAGGACATGAAGACTTATTAAAATACTGGTGGGAGAATGAGAAGACATTTCCGACACTAACAAAGATGACCCGAGGTATGTTGGACATTCAAGTGTCATCAACAGCGCCTGAAAGTGTTTTTTCTGCGGGAAGATCATAGGAGAGCACAGACATTCATTGGCGGGAGACACATTGGAGAGTGCAGTTCTATTCAGAGATTGGATTCAAGCAGAGCGTAGAAGGTGCGGTCAACCGGAGATCAACGAAGAAGAAGACTACAACTACAACGAAATCTTGTCCGAGGGAACAGGAAGCGACGTCGAACAATTTGACCAACAACTTTCAATTTCAACCGAAGATCCTCAAAACATTGTGAGAAAAATAAAAAAAAGTATGGAGCAAGGTTGTCATAATAATTCCATCACCATTCATCCATTGTTACTGAACCAATTACTTGTAAGTAGGGGTGGCAGAAACCGTTCATCCATAATAATTCGACAGGACTGCCTATTGATGAGCGCTTAGTACTCCCATTCAAGAATAGAAGTGTCTTTTTTACAAAACTAACTCCCACATATCCTTTATCCCCACTATTCGTACTTTGGGGTCTATTATGCATTCCCTCAATTAAAAATATCTTAGATAGAGCCTAAGTTTCTGACAGAATAATTAAGGCTCTTAAATTTTGCCATTCATCCAAAATTTATGGAATTAGAAAAAGTATGGAGTAGCTAAATTCGGAATAGCTTGGTATGGAGCAGCTCATCAATAGGCGGCCCCTTACGCGACGCATAATTAAATACCTTCCGAGCTAATCCGACGCATAAATAATAATTCCATCATCATTCATCCATTGTTACTGAACCAATTACTTGTAAGTAGGGGTGGCAGAAACCGTTCATCCATAATAATTCGACAGGACTGCCTATTGATGAGCGCTTAGTACTCCCATTCAAGAATAGAAGTGTTTTTTTTACAAAACTAACTCCCACATATCCTTTATCCCCACTATTCGTACTTTGGGGTCTATTATGCATTCCCTCAATTAAAAATATCTTAGATAGAGCCTAAGTTTCTGACATAATAATTAAGGCTCAAAATTTATGGAATTAGAAAAAGTATGGAGCAGCTAAATTCGGAATAGCTTGGTATGGAGCAGCTCATAAATAGGCGGCCCCTTACACGGCGCATAATTAAATACCTTCCGAGCTAATCCGATGCATAAATAATAATTCCATCATCATTCATCCATTGTTACTGAACCAATTACTTGTAAGTAAGGGTGACAGAAACCGTTCATCCATAATAATTCGACAGGACTGCCTATTGATGAGCGCTTAGTAATCCTATTCAAGAACATAAGTGTCTTTTTTTACAAAACTAACTCCCACATATTCTTTATCCCCACTATTCGTACTTTGGGGTCTATTATGCATTCCCTCAATTAAAAATATCTTAGATAGAGCCTAAGTTTCTGACGGAATAATTAAGGCTCTTAAATTTTTCCATTCATCCAAAATTTATGGAATTAGAAAAAGTATGGAGTAGCTAAATTCGGAATAGCTTGGTATGGAGCAGCTCATCAATAGGCGGCCCCTTACGCGGCGCATAATTAAATACCTTCCGAGCTAATCCGACGCATAAATAATAATTCCATCATCATTCATCCATTGTTACTGAACCAATTACTTGTAAGTAGGGGTGGCAGAAACCGTTCATCCATAATAATTCGACAGGACTGCCTATTGATGAGCGCTTTGTACTCCCATTCAAGAATAGAAGTGTCTTTTTTACAAAACTAACTCCCACATATCCTTTATCACCACTATTCGTACTTTGGGGTCTATTATGCATTCCCTCAATTAAAAATATCGTAGATAGAGACTAAGTTTCTGACAGAATAATTAAGGCTCTTAAATTTTGTCATTCATCCAAAATTTATGGAATTAGAAAAAGTATGGAGTAGCTAAATTCGGAATAGCTTGGTATGGAACAGCTCATCAATAGGCGGCCCCTTACGCGGCGCATAATTAAATACCTTCCAAGCTAATCCGACGCATAAATAATAATTCCATCATCATTCATCCATTGTTACTGAACCAATTACTTGTAAGTAAGGGTGGCGGAAACCGTTCATCCATAATAATTCGACAGGACTGCCTATTGATGAGCGCTTAGTACTCCCATTCAAGAACAGAAGTGTCTTTTTTACAAAACTAACTCCCGCATATCCTTTATCCCCACTATTCGTACTGTGGGGTCTATTATGCATTTCCTCAATTAAAAGTATCTTAGATAGAGCCTAAGTTTCTGACATAATAATTAAGTCTCTTAAATTTTGCCCTTCATCCAAAATTTATGGAATTAGAAAAAGTATGGAGCAGCTAAATTCGGAATAGCTCGGTATGGACAGCTCATCAATAGGCGGCCCCTTACGCGGCGCATAATTAAATACCTTCCGAGCTAATCCGGCGCATAAATAATAATTCCATCACCCTTCATCCACAATAATTCGACAGGACAAATATGGAGCAAGGTTGTCATAATAATTCCATCAGTTCTCCAAATAGGTAGGTGATGAGACTCTTCCAGCTTCATGTATCCGTAATAGAACAGCAATCCGTTAAGTATTATCTGATCATCCCTGCAAATATTAAACAAGTTATCGTTAAATCGTGTCATATATTCCTTGTCTCATTTTATATGACACTCTTTCCTTTTTAATCAGTCCTAAAAAAATATTTATATTTAAAAAAATTTAATTTTATGAGATGATTTACAAACACAAAAATATCTAACAAAAATTTTTCCTTTATTTTTTAAATTTGATGTTCAATCAATTATCCTCATATAAAATCGGACGAAGACGTATATACTACCTTATTTATATTTACTTTAATTTCCTCTTCTTCAGATCCGGTAAAGCTAGGTAAATGTAAGGGGTTCATTTTTTTTTACATGAATACAGATAAAGAGAGTTTAAAAGCTATTGTAAGTTGCAAATTCAAGACAATTCTTTTTTCTTTTTTTTTAAAATGTCCTAGGCATTGATAAAGTTCTAGCTACATGACTGTCATTGGTACAAGTTTAATGTAACACCTTAGTTTTCGTGCATGCAAGATCGATGCAGGGCATGCCCATATATGTCCTAGTGCAAAATTTTCAATTCTTGGAAGAGATAGCTTAAATTATGACAGCACGAGAGCGGATAAGCTTTCCAAGATTACATCGTTAGGTTGACCAAATATTTATACTTCGGAATAGTTTAGGCACAAATTAAAATTGGCTTTATACTCCCTCATATCCATTTAACTTTACCCCTATACTTAAAATAGACTTTTCTTTTTATTTGTCCATTTTGATATATCTATTTTAACAAATTAAGAGAGATTTATGATTTTCTTTCAATATTATCCTTATAATTAAGTAATCATATAAAATAATACTCCCTCCGATTCAAAATAAATGTTGACTTAACCTTTTATTTTGGTTCAAAATAAGTGTCCATTTACAAAATCAAGAAGGAATAACTTCATTTTACAGATATTCCCCTATTTACTCAAGGAAATAAATAGGCACGAGTCTGATAAATAAGGGTAGTTTAGTCAAAATACCTATTTTTTCTACAAGTTAGTATTTTCTTAAGGGTGCTAAAAGGGCTAAGTGAACACTTATTTCGACGCGAAGAATATACTAGTCAAACTTAGATTTTCAAAACATAACTAATAAAAATAATTTAATAAAATAAATTTTTAATAAATAATTTCTTAAGGAGTGTTAAGTCAATAAAACCCAAGTAAAATGAAATTTGGAATAGCTTGGAAGGTATTTAATTATGCGCCGCGTAAGGGGCCGCCTATTGATGAGCGCTTAGTACTCCCATTCAAGAACAATCTATTTTATCTCCCACATATCCTTTATCTCCCCGATTCGTACTTTGGGGCCTATTATGCATTCCCTCAATTAAAAATATCTTAGATAGAGCCGAAGTTTCTGACTGAATAATTAAGGCTCTTAAATTTTGTCACAACAATAAAGGTGTGACATGATATTACTCCCTTCGTTCAGTTTTACTTATTCATTATACTAAAAATAATTGTTCAATTTTACTTGTCTACTTTAGAAAATCAAGAGATAATTTACTATATTTTTCCTATTTTACCCTTAGTAATTAATAAGTCAAATTTTTCAATCCTTGTTTCCAACACTACTTTTTTATGGGAAATATGTGAATTGTTGGAACCCATAACCTAATTAATTGGTTGCACATTTTTTTTTTGAATAAGTTTTAATTGATTTCAATCATTAGGTAATTAGTAATAATTAGGGATAATATGGTAAACTTTTCATTCTATTTTTGACTCCTTAATTAATAAATAAAGTCAATATGTGACAAGTAAAACTGGACTAAGAAAGTACCATATTAACATATGATATAAGGGAGGATCGGAGGGGGCTTATTCTTGTAGGGCATTGCCTTCTAATGAAAAAGCGCACACAGCACAGGTGTTTTTCTGTGGCTTTGGTATTTAATAAGTGTTAAACAGAGCAATATACATGTGATATACACTAAATATACAGCAGTGTATATCACATGTATATCAGTGGAATAAAGCAGTAAAGAAGGCCAAAGAATGGGTCTAACTGGGCCTCTCGACACCAAAGAGTAAAGAAGGCAGCCCAAAGAAGAAGTGGCTAACCTGGCCTCTCGGCGATCAGTTAAAAGGCCCAAAGACGTCCAGTCTTTGGAATATTCAGTAAAAATCAGTGGCCAAATCTTGTATATTAAGGAAAGTATATTGTGTGTATATTGTAGTATATTTGTTGCCTAGATTAGGTTATACACTTACCATAATTAGGATATACACTTACCATATTGTATAGGTAGAATTATGGTAGAAGAAGGTTTGTAACTTGTATATATATCTATTCAATCAATGAAAATAATGAAGGGGATTATTTCTTTCATGGTATCAAGAGACTAGGTCTAACCAAAAGTTTTCTTCTCTCAAACTTTTTGCCTCTTTGACCGAGAACCCCCCCCCCTCGGGTTTTTCTCTCCAAATATCTCATCTTCCGCTCTCAAAAACCGCTCTTAAATTTATCCTCCTTCTTTGTTCTTTCAAATATGTCTAAGAACAATTTTCACCCTGCCCTCACGGTTTCCAATATCAAGCTCAGTGTCCCTATTGTCCTTGAGATGGAAAACGTTCAATATGCAACGTGGGCGGAGTTGTTTAAAATTCACGCTATCTCTTATCAAGTTCTTCATCACATAATTCCTCCCGCTAGACCCCTTCCTGCGGAGGATCCTGAGGTGTGGATTACACTTGATGCTACCGTTCTTCGGTGGATATACGCCACTATTTCAGTAGACCTTTTACAGACGATTATGGAGCCCGATACCATGGCTATGGCTGCATGAAATAGATTGCGTGACATATTCCAAGACAACCAACATTCCCGTATCGTCACACTCGAGCAGGAATTCTCTCTCGTTCGAATGGACGTATTTCCGAACGTTTCTGCATATTGCAAGAAACTAAAGGAATTGGCGGATCAACTCCGTAATGTTGGCGCACCAGTAACAAATAATCGTCTAGTTCTACAGTTGGTTGACGGTCTTTCGGAGGCCTATAATGGTGTTGGAACTCTCCTTCGACAAAGCAACCCTCTTCTCGACTTTCATCAAGCCCGCTCCATGCTAACATTGGAAGAAGCCGGCTTGGCTAAAAAGGCGACTACAGGAGCAAGCCCAGTTGTCATGGTGGCATCCTCTCCTAGTTCTTCGGGGTTTGTTAATAATTCGGGCCAAAACCATAATAATGGTGGCGGCAAGAATAATCACAAAAATAACAAAAACCGCGGGGGCAAACGAGGCGGTTCTGGTGGCGGTTTCGGTGATCAACAAACAGGCGGTGGGTCCCATCCAGGGTATAATGGGCCACCACCACCGTGGGCCCAGCAGTGGGGCCATTGGCAGTGGAGCCTGCACCCTCCAGCTACAGTTTCCAGCGGCCAGTGGGCTGACCAACAGTCCAGGCCCAATGCCCAGCATTGGCGGCCCATCGCCGATGGCCCAAAGAACGGCACCCGTGGCGATTCTGGCCCGATTCCAAAGACGGCCAGGAGTCCTTGGGCCCCGACCTCCGCAAGCCCACCATGCAGCAGGCCCCACTCAGACCGATATCGAGGATGCGATGCACACGTTGGGATTGTCCCAACCAGACCCAAATTGGTACATGGACACCGGGGCCACTACTCACATGACTTCCGAATCAGGTACTCTCTCATCTTATTCCAATTTGAGCACCCCTCAGGGGATAATTGTTGGTAATGGCAGTTCTATTCCAATTCTAGGGTATGGTCAGAAAATATTGTCTCCTCCTAATCTACCACTCCTCTTGAAAAATACTTTACATGCTCCTAAATTGATTAAAAATTTAGTGTTTGTCCGAAAGTTCACAAATGATAATTCTGTTTCTGTTGAATTTGATCCTTTCGATTTCTCTGTGAAGGATTTCAAGACGGGGAGTCATCTCATGAGGTGTGATAGTAGGGGGGATCTGTATCCTATCATGCCCGGTTTCAGTCCATCGAGTCCAGCCTTGCCATCAGCTTTTGAAGCCATCTCTCCTTCTATGTGGCATGCTCGTCTGGGTCATCCGGGATCTTCTATTTTATCAGCTTTAGATAAAAATAGATTTATTTCTTGTAAGGGTACAAGTCGTACTCAAATTTGTCAGTCTTGTTCATTGGGAAAAATTGTTAAGTTGCCATTTGTGGACTCCAATTCTCATACTTCTATGCCATTTGACATTATTCATAGCGACTTATGGACATCTCCCGTTCTTAGTTCAATGGGTCATCGATATTATGTTCTCTTTTTAGATGATTATTCTAGATTTTTGTGGACGTTTCCAATTGCGCATAAATCACAAGTGTTTTCCGTCTTCATAAAATTTAGAGCGTTCATTCGTACTCAATTCGAAAGAGAAATAAAAAATATTCAATGTGATAATGGGAAAGAGTATGACAATAAGGATTTTCGAAATTTTTGTGCTACTCATGGGATAAATTTTCATTTTTCATGTCCTCATACATCTTCACAAAATGGGAAAGCCGAACGCAAAATTCGTTCCATAAATAACATTATCCGAACTCTCCTAATACATGCCTCCATACCTCCATATTTTTGGCATCATGCTCTACAAATGGCCACTTACCTTCTGAACATAATTCCATCTAAAGGTCTGACATATTCTTCCCCCCTCAAAATACTATATAATAAGAACCCTTCTTATTCTCACCTTCGGATTTTTGGGTGCTTGTGTTATCCGTTATTCCCATCCACCACAATTAACAAACTTCAGGCTCGGTCTACCCCGTGTGTGTTTTTGGTTTATCCATCGAATCATCGTGGTTATAAGTGTTTTGATTTATCCTCCAAGAAAATCATAATCAATCGCCATGTCATTTTTGATGAAACTCAATTCCCATTTACGAAAGTTCATACTCCCGAACCTAAGTCGTATAATTTTTTGGATGACCAAATATCCCCGTATATTATTCAGAATTTTTCGGACATCTCCCGTACCCAAAATCCTCCAGCCGGCCCCCGGCCCGCCAGCCCCACGATACCGCCACATCCAGAAGCCTTCACCATCGGAATAGCTCCAAGAATTGGGCCTGTCCAGCCCAATTCTTGAACTGGTCCAGAAACCGAGCCCCTCATTTACCGATTTGGGCCAGCAGGCCCACTGCCTGCTGGCCAGTCAGTCCCGAGCCCAGAAAATTCCCAAAATTCCCTCAATTCTTCCTCGAGTCATAGACCGATCACGCGTAGTCAGAGGGGTATTTTTACACCTAAAAGACATTTTAATTTACATTCTAATGTCTCTAAATCACCCTTGCCCCGCAATCCTGTGTCCGCATTAAATGACCCTAATTGGAAAAATGCTATGACTGATGAATATAATGCTCTTATTGATAATAAGACGTGGGAGTTGGTGCCCCGTCCATATGGTATTAATATTATCAGGTCTATGTGGATTTTTGCTCATAAGGAGAATTCAGATGGGTCATTTGCTAGACATAAGGCGCGACTTGTTGGTGATGGTAAGACTCAGCAGGTTGGAATTGATTGTGGTGAGACGTTTAGTCCGGTGGTCAAACCGGCTACCATTCGCACTGTGCTTAGCTTGGCTCTTTCAAAGACTTGGCCAATCCATCAGTTGGATGTCAAGAATGCTTTTCTACATAGTGATCTCAAGGAAACAGTCTATATGCATCAACCGTTGGGTTTCAGGGATCCTAACCGACCTCATCATATTTGTTTGTTGAAGAAGTCCTTATATGTGCTTAAGCAGTCTCCGAGGGCCTGGTACACGAGGTTTGCTGACTTTGTTTCCACTATTGGGTTCACTCACAGCCGGTCAGATAATTCATTGTTCATCTACCACAGTGGTTCGTCCTTGGCCTACATCCTGTTGTATGTGGATGATATCATCTTGACCGCCTCTTCAGATGCCTTACGCCAGTCTATCATGACCATGCTCAGTTCTGAGTTTGCTATGAAAGACTTAGGGCCTTTGAGTTATTTTTTGGGGATTGCCGTCAAGCGTCATTCCGGTGGGTTGTTTCTGTCTCAATGGAAGTATGCTGTTGAGATCATCGAGCGGGCTGGGATGTCATCCTGTAAGTCCACTTCCACGCCAGTTAATGCAAATCCAAAGCTAAGTGCCGCAGCAGGTGCACCATACGAGGACCCAACCCGCTATCGTAGTCTTGCAGGGGCCCTCCAGTATCTTACCTTTACCAGACCGGATATTACATATGCGGTTCAGCATGTGTGTTTATTCATGCATGATCTCAGAGTTGAGCACATGAATGCAATCAAACGCATCATTCGGTATATCCATGGGACACTAGACTATGGGTTGCACTTGTATCCGTCATCTACATCCACACTTGTCTCTTACACGGATGCTGATTGGGGTGGGTGTCCCGACACCAGACGGTCGACTTCTGGCTACTGTATGTTCCTTGGCAACAACTTGGTCTCCTGGTCAGCCAAACGTCAGGCAACTCTATCACGCTCGAGTGCCGAGGCAGAATATCGATGGGTAGCGAATGTGGTCTCCGAATCATGTTGGCTACGTAATTTGCTTTTGGAGCTTCATTGTCCCATTCAGAAGGCAACCTTGGTATATTGCGATAACATTAGTGCCATCTACCTGTCAGGTAATCCAGTTCAGCACCAACGCACCAAACACATCAAAATGGACATTCACTTTGTCCGTGAAAAGGTTGCAAAGGGTCAAGTTCGTGTATGCCATGTCCCGTCTCGTTATCAAATTGCAGACATCTTTACAAAGGGTCTACCAGCGGTTCTCTTTGAAGATTTTAGGGACAGTCTCAGCGTTCGGAAACCGCCCGCTATGACTGCGGGGGTGTGTTAAACAGAGCAATATACATGTGATATACACTGAATATACAGCAGTGTATATCACATGTATATCAGTGGAATAAAGCGGCGTGATGCGGCCCGACAACGATGTGGGGCCTCTCGACAATCCAAAGAAAGGTGATGCGACCAGGCGAAGTGGCCCAGGCCTCTCGGCGATCGATTAAAAGGCCCAAGACGCGTCCGATTCTTTGGGAATATTCAGGGCAGAAAATCAGTGGCCAAATCTTGTATATTAAGGAAAGTATATTGTGTGTATATTGTAGTATATTTGTTACCTAGATTAGGTTATACACTTACCATAATTAGGATATACACTTATCATATTGTATAGGTAGAATTATGGTAGAAGAAGGTTTGTAACTTGTATATATATTTATTCAATCAATGAAAATAATGAAGGGGATTATTTCTTTCAATAAGTTATGTATCACTTCTTAGACTTTCGGAGTAGTAGCTCTTCTACTTAACAATCAGATTTTGAGATTATGTTTAGTTAACTTAGACTTATTTACATTATCTATTGAGACTATTTAAATACTTTCGGATGTTTATTCCTATTTTCGCACTTACAATTCCTTTTTGATTTGTGAATAAGCTTGGAGTTCGTCTACGGATTTAGAGTAGGTCCCCTCACGGCACAAATGAGATTTTCGGTCGTGACACATTCTTCTTTTGTCTACCAGAGGAAAGGTTAAAAATCACCTCCTTGTAACCTCTTTTATCAATGAAAAGGTCCGGGTCTAGCCTAACCCCTCCCCCCCCCCACACCACACAAATTGTTGGTGTTAGAAGATAATAGCAAAATGTGTAGTTGGATGAATGAATTCTTTTATCATTAACTAGAACCATATAGTCGAGCTCTATAAATGAAGAAATCTTTTCGAGAATACAACATGGATCTGAATTAATAGTAAAGATAACATGGGTAAGATAGATTAAGCTCAAAAGGTTGAGTTGGGCGAAAGCATTGGTCCTCGGGATCTGTGTATCATATTCCAATTATTACGAGATGATTCATTGGTAGTCTGGCAGAGCATTTCCATATTAGTTGTTACCACATGCTCACCAACATGTCCGTGAAGTCTTCTTTGAATATTTCTCTTCTTTGATCTGAAAGCAAAAGGTTATATATCTGAAATTTACGTAGTTTGGAATTCTTGCTTAGGTTGTGCTTCATCTGGTCCGAAAGCAACTTATCTCTTCAGATTTCTGAAAATCTTTTTGAACAGGGTTAAGATAGTCCAACAATAAAAATGGGTACTAAGTCGATAATAGAATAGGAAGGAACGATAATAGTATTTAAGATCAGACATACATTAATTAACTTAATTAATACTGCCATTTTAAAGATAGATATCACAACACTAGAGTCTACTAATTTTATTAAATAGCCGAATTGACAGTAAACTTGTACATACTGGTGGTTCTGAAAAAAAATAAAAGTAAAATAAATTTTTGATTCAACTTGGTCATGATATTGCTTGCTAAAACAGCTTCTTAAGCACTGTTAAATAGAGACGGTAACTCCTTTAATTTTCACTACAATATCCTTTCAATAGCAATGGCAGAAAATGCTTATCTCTTGTGTGTTAAAAACATAAAACTCGCGTATCATTATCTAATCTCCTGCGCAGTTTACCTCTTTGCCATTCCATTAATCCTTCCTGCCATAGGATTTCATCTTCTTACCCTTTATGTGGAAGACCTCAACAACCATATCCCCACCATACTGAAACCATTGTCTATTATTATTGTTTTCTTGGCTGCACTCTACTTTAGGGGTCGTCCAAGAAACGTTTACTTGGTAGATTTTGCGTGTTACAAGCCAGATCTAACTGATATGATGAGCAAAAAAGAGTTTGTAGACATAATTTCATCAACATTCGACGAAGAGAGTGCGAATTTGCAGAAGAAAGTGTTAGAGAGATGTGGATATAGTGACAAGACGTATGTTCCACATAGCATCAGAATGCTTCCAGCCAAGTTGTTGACGTTCAACAATTCAAGAAAGGAAATAGAGAAGGTTATGTTTGGAGCCATTGACGATCTATTATCGATAACTAGAGTGAATGCTCGTGAGATTGGGATAGTGATAGTGAACATTGGCGTTCACAACCCAACACCTTCGCTATCCGCCATGATTGTCAACCATTACAAGCTTGGATCCGATGTACTCACTTATAATATTAGTGGCATGGGATGTAGTGCTGGACTCATTTCTATTGACCTTGCAAATCGGCTTTTGCAGGTTAGTCAAATGCTTCTCCTTTCTTTTTTTTTTGGAAAAGATTTGTGCAAAATTAAATAAGATTTTGTTTAGATACTAGTGAAACCTTTTGAAGATTTCTAGTACTTTTTTGTGTGTAAAATAACTTTTCTGAGAAAACACTCTGAAAGTACCTTTCCCAAAAAACAACTTTCTCCATTTTCTAACATATTCTTTTAAAAAAAAAAAGAAATGTAATTCATTTGTCCCAATTTATATGAGATTTTTATTATTTGAGAGTCAAATAACTTTTTTTTACTACGATTTTCTTCAATTTTTTTCATATATTGTGATTTACTAATTATGTAAATTTATAATATTTTTTATATAGTTTTCAAATGTATAAATTTTATTATAACATAAGATTAATCGCTTTGACCCTCGTACTCTCAACTCTCTCATATAAATATAAATTGAGACAGTAGTACATTTTTTGAAAATCTTAGAAATCACAAACAAATGCCGTAACGTGCTTTCAGAGTCCTTGTCTTTTACTCTTTTAAGTCCGAAGCAAATTAATGATATCATACACTGAACTAAGACAGTGTAAAAGTTTAAAGATAGCTTCTCTCGAGTTGGCATCATACCAATAGAATTCTTTTCTAAGTTTATTACATTAATATCTCTTACTATATAGTAGTATATAGTTATAGGAATAACCTTAATTTTCATTTTCAATATATGCTTAAATAGTACTCCTAGCGTATTTATTTTTACTATATATAATGCTCATTAATAAGTATGAAGATTGTAAAAGCAGACGCAAGTGAGTGGCTACGCATTGGTAGTTAGCACAGAAAGCATCAATGCCGGTTACTATCTAGGCAAGGATCGATCAAAGCTTATAACGAACTGTCTTTTCCGTATGGGGGCAGCCGCTATTCTCCTCTCGAATCGCTTCTCAGACTATCGCCGCTCCAAATATAAACTCAAGCACGTCGTGCGTACCCATAAAGGAGCCGATGACAGGGCTTTCAAAAGCGTATATCAAGAACAAGATGAAGATGGAAATGTTGGTATATCACTCTCAAAATCCCTAACAGTTGTAGCGGGAGAAACTCTCAAATCAAATATAACAACTCTAGGGCCATTGGTGCTTCCTATGTCCGAGCAACTTCTATTTTTTGCATCCTTAATTGCTAGAAAGATTTTTAAAATGAAGAATATTTTCAAGAAGCCATATATCCCCGACTTCAAGCTGGCTTTCGAGCATTTCTTCATTCATGCTGGAGGAAGAGCAGTGTTGGATGAGATGGAGAAGAATCTTGAGCTCACAGAATGGCATATGGAACCCTCAAGAATGACACTTTATAGGTTTGGAAACACATCAAGTAGCTCATTGTGGTATGAATTGGCCTATTCTGAGGCCAAAGGGAGGATAAAGAAGGGTGACAGAGCATGGCAAATAGGTTTTGGCTCAGGTTTCAAATGTAATAGTGTTGTTTGGCATGCCCTTAAAACTATTAATCCTGCGGATCTGGAGAAAAATCCCTGGACTGATGAGATTCAGGACTTCCCAGTTCATGTCCCCGCAATGATGCCTCTTTCTAGTTGAATGTCTAATTAATTCTTCCGATTATATGCTGAAGGGAAAAGTTAGCTCCTCCGGATTACTATTTTGTCCCATAATTCTCTTTCTTTTTTATATAAGACCGGCTCAATAAAATTGATGGCCAGAAGACCTTAAGAAATTGTCTTAAATTTAACTAATAAGATTTTATATATATTTATTTGATTTTTTTCTTTTTATTTTGTAATGATGGTGCATGATTTGTCTCTTATTTAATTACCTATATTCAGCAACACAGTCTCTCTATTTCCCCTACCACTCCAACTTAAGCACGTCGTGTAACCACAAATACTAAAATTTATCACCCACTTATTTATTCAGATTTCTCAAAATCCTATTATTTTAATAGTTTGGTCTTAAACCGATAATAGACAAATAGTTTTAGAGAATAGGAACAGTAATGTTTGAGATCATACAAACATTAATACGTCATTTGTCAAATTCAATAGTTACCACTCAAACTAGGTATTGCTACTCAAGGCATTGTTAATGGGTGAAAGCCATCAAAAAGACCGGCTTTCCAAACTTTGTCAATGTCAAGTATCATGTCCCACACTCATGTTCATTCCATCCTTCCGATGCATGTAGAATTCCAGCTATTCGCCATGCACTCATCACTCTTCTTGGCAGCCAGTCTTGCATTGATAACAAAACATTTTAATCAGACAAGTTATATAAGTAAAGAAAAACAAAGGGAATTGAAGGAAATTCTAAGCCACAATAATTGAAGGAATTTGTTTCTGGGAGCAATTTGCGTAAGACTGTAATGCAGCAGAACATAAATCAACACAAATATTTTCACGTGAAAAACTTCTTGCTCAAAGAAGTTAAAACCATGACCTATATTTGTTCAAGAGAGTCAACAAAACAAGAAGTGCGGACATGCTTAGATTTTCTGCGCTGCAAAGTTGCAAGTTTGCGGACCGCACGATAAGTTCTGCGACAGTAAAGTGAAACATCCAAAGAATCATTCAAATTGAAGTTCCTATTGATCTAATATATTTATCATTGTAATAGATATATTACCTAGCTTAGCTTAGCTTGTACATTCAGCTAGTCAAGTAGTACCTAGTTAGTTAGAGTTAGTTGAAGATTGTTAGAGTTGGTTAGTGACAAGCTGTCACCAGCGGTCAAGATTAGTGGATTAGTTAGTAGATGTTTTAGTTGTGTAGATTCATGTATGTATACATTGATTGTGTAATTAATAAAGCAAGTAATTCATTTCTCTCCTCCTCTCATTTACGATTTCCTCTCGATCTCCTTCCTGCACTAATGGTGCGAGTCTATTTTGCTTCTTTGATTGCATATTACCAACATTAATTTGGTATTAGAGCCTACTGATTATAAATCGTGATTGTCTTTTCCTCTATTATCGAAATGTTGTGAGTATCTCCTTGTCTTTGTGGTTCACGATTGCTTCACCAATTTTCTCTGTATTTTGCGATATCTTTGATTGAGTTCATTATCTTCGATTCAATTCCTTTTCCTTATTTCAATTTCATCTTTGATTCGAGTTTCTGTCATCGATTGAGCTTCGATTTCATTTTTTATTCAAGTTTCATTATTAACTGATTTTTCAAATGGCGATTGAAGAAATTGAACAAATAAACTCAAACAACACTATTTTGGATGTTAATGATCCTCTTTATTTGCGTCCTTCTAATAATACTGGAGCAATGTTAATACCAGTTCCTTTTCACGGAATTGGATATATATCATGGAGAAGGAGTAATTTGTCGATGAAAAACAAGCTAGGATTCATTCATGGCGAGTGTAAGAGGCCAGATTAGACCTCATCTAAGTTGCGACAATGGGAGAGATGTGATAACATAGTGACCTCATGGATTCTCAATTCACTATCCAAAGAAATATCTGACAGTGTGGAATTTGTCAACGACTCTGTGGAATTGTGGAAGGAATTAGAAGATAGGTATGAACAAACTAATGAAGCAAAATTGAATCAAATTTAAAAGTAAATTAATGACTTGTCTCAGGGAGCCTTGCAATTGCTAGTATACTTGTGGTGCTAAGGAAGGGATGCACAAAGCATAACAACATAAGAGACTAATTCAACTACTTATGGGATTAAATGAAGTATACATCATAGTGAGAGGAAGCATACTTATGATGAATCATTTACCTTCCATGGCACATGTTTTTTCCTATTGATTCAGGAAGAAAAACAAAGAAAATTCAAACCTAACAACATATTGATGATGGAATCTACTTCTTTGAATGCTGGCACTTCCATACCTTCAACCAGCATGAACTTTAGAACCAACTATATGAACAACAACTACTACTACTACTTTGGGAACAACAATAACAACAACTACTCTGGGAATAATAAGAGTGCACAAGTGTGTGATTATTGCAAAAGGCCAAGTCACACTAGAGATAGATATTATAAACTACATGGATATCCATAAAACAATCAGAAAAATCACTACAATAACAATAATCAGGGACAAAACAATCAGAACTACTCACAGCACAATGGTCAAGAGTATAGGCCACAGAATAATGCTCAGTCCTACATATTTAGCAGATGAGGAAAAAAGACTGCTATAAATGTTCATACTGATATGTTCTCAAACCAAGAAAAAGTTTAGAATCACCAGAAGATATACAGATGCAGTTTTTAATTCAAAACACTAGCCCTGACTACAATTTCAACCTCTCAAACCTCACTAAGGAGAAATATGGACAGATCATGACTTTGGTGCAATAGTTTCAAGGGGCACATATAGGTGATAGTGCTCATGCTGCTAATGTCAACTCTGGATCAACCAGTTTTGTAGGTATTGTAGTGTGCACCTCTTCAATTGATTTTAGCAAACCTTCATGTAAAAATTTTGAATATAAGAGGATAATAGATTCAGGAGCATCCAATAACATGACCTTTAACAGATCTACCCTCACCAATATTAAAATCTTACCTTGTCCTTTACTAGTGTCCATACTAAATAGATATAAGGTGAAAGTCACAGAATTTGGTGATGTAACACTCACATCTAAAATCATTTTGCATAAAGTATTGTTTGTTCTTTTTTTCAAGTATAATCTCATCTCAGTTCATTCTCTTACAATTTCATTGAAATACATAGTTTTTTTGCTGATGCATTGTGCTTGTTACATGCCCCTTCAATGAACAAGCCTTAGGTTCTTGTTAAGGGCAAGGATGTCATATACTTTCTTTGTTCAAGGTGTGTGAAATCTCATGATGACAATGTTGTAAGCAAAGCATCAAATTCTTGTTCTCTTCATGTTGACAGTCATCCTTCTGTTATAAATAGTTCCATTTCTAGCACATCCACTAAAGATACTTGCATCTCCCATCCTCACTCCTCATCTATAAAAAATCCTTCAATCAATAAAAAGACTAATGTGCTAGCTGGTGTTCCTTATTATGATTATCTGCTAAAAACATGTAGACTTATTGTGGCATAATAGGTTGGGACATGTTTGTCATGCCCAAAACCTGGGGGTGGCATGGCCGGCACCCGGTGCCTTGCTTGGCCCGAGCGAACCATCTGTAACTCATGGATGTTGAAGACAATACTAAGTTAGGCCAACAAGGTTGTACTCTACACAATATGTAATAACGGCTATCTCTTCTGAAATGAAGTCAACCTAAAAGATATATGTATAAATGGGATGACAAGGCCATCGTATTGATATACACAACAAAACGAATAGGTATACAAGCCTCTAGAGAAGTATAATTGTGCTATGATCGGGACAGGGCCCCGACCTACCCATAATGTCTATATATATATATATATATATATACAGGAATACTCTCAAAATATGGACATAGTAACTCCGGCTGAGATAGAGCTTACCGCTCGGCTGAACTCTGACATACTACTGAGGACTCATGAGGCCTCTCTACTTGTCTCTCAGAATCTATAGGCATGATGTAGCGTCCACAAACAAAAAGATGTCAGAACAAAATAATGTACTGAGTATGTAAGGCGGCTTAATAATTGAAACCGTAACATAAGTCTGCTGAACAAAGATAAGATCAGAGGTAACCTAAAATGTACTCATCTGTCTCTACTCAACTAATATACATAATATACTCTAGGGTCTACCCAGCCACAAATAGGGCTCGGTGTATATCTACCCAGTCGTAGGAGGCTCGGTGTGTATCTACCTAGTTGTATAGGCTCGGTGTCATCTACCCGACCATATAGGCTCGGTGTGTATATACACAGTCATATACGCTCGGTGTGTATATACACAGTCGTATATGCTCGGTGTGTATCTACCCGATCGTATAGGCTCGGTGTCATCTACACAGCCCTATAGGCTTAGTGTTGCTCTCAACAACACCCAACAACTATCAACAATATATATATATATATATATATATATATATATATATATATATATCAATAAAACTATCAATAACTCTACTGCATAACAATAAGCTCTAAATACTGAAAGTATTCCCAACAAGGGATAAATAGGATAAGAGAGCAATATAACTCTAAAGAAATGAAATTGGAACTCTTTTTGGGGCATAAACTCATTTCATGATTACATTCGATAAGGGACCATGCCAAGTATGAAAAGGAAAACTTTAACATACCGTTGTAACCTTCTGCCCCACAACAACAAATCTTACATCGCTGCTCTTAGTCTACAACAGTGAAATGATACTAACGTCACATTACAAGTGATATAACTATCGTATTTCGAATGATAAACTTTATTCCATAACAAAATGGGCAGCATCTCCCTTGTTTTTAACTTTCCACAAGTTCAAGATAGTCATAATAGCAGCCCAAATAAACAATAACTTCTTAATAGGTTCTTCAAACAACCCAATAATTCGACAAGCGACAAGCACAATTTATGATTAACAAAAGTAATTAAATATTTTTTCTTTGTTCATGAACATGTCAATAACAACAATAACAATATGCTTAGGTTATTCCATAAAGTTCTAGCACACAAAACTACTCAAAACAACCACCACTTAGTCCACACGATAATAACAACATTAACTTACGATTTCCGGTATAAATTTCATACTTTCTAATCTAATTACTTAGCTATTACTTGGATAAACTCAAATATATCTAGGAGAGGAGAATTCATACCTTATATGCCAAGAACTACTCTTTTTTCACTTTACTTCACTTCGAAGAAAGTCCGAATTCAATAACTCTCAAAACGGAACAACGAGATCGAAATAGGGAACAAACTCCCGTGTACTGTTTTGGTAATTAGTTTCTTCATCAAAGGTGTTTTGTATCTATTCCCCGGAAAATTAATTATATTTGTCCTCCTAAAGAACATACATGTTCCCTACATATCTATATGATGTTGCCCCCATATTCTTTGTCAAAGATATATCTCACGTTAATGAGATGGTGGTTTAAACTTATCTAAGAAATTGGTCTAACGTGGGCCCATTGAATGAAATACTTTTTTTAAAAGATATATCATTTAAGTTGCTGCCATCCGCCATATATGTTGCACTATTCTATCTTAAATGAATTACCAATTTGTGACTAAGAGATACACTTTACACATGGCCTAATTTGGGAGTAACATGTGCTTTCTCCTCCTTAATCATATCAATTAAACCCACTACTTGCCTTATTAGCAAGGCTCCACATGGATCATGTCCACTAATCACTTATCCCATAATTTAATTCCATGTCTTCCACTAAAATCCTCCATTTAATCAATTACACATACTTAATTTCTTGATCTCAATTCACTTAAATAATAATCATTTTCAACACACCTCATATACTCATTATCATAAT
The DNA here is from genome assembly GCA_029783415.1 of Anisodus acutangulus. Taxonomy (NCBI): domain Eukaryota; kingdom Viridiplantae; phylum Streptophyta; class Magnoliopsida; order Solanales; family Solanaceae; genus Anisodus; species Anisodus acutangulus. The sequence goes on along the minus strand of CM056507.1, from coordinate 19,670,925 downwards.
CATGTAATTTAGCACTAGTCCATAGCCTCTCTTGGCACACACATAATATTATTTTCAATTACCATCGTCCCACTTGTTAAATCCTAAATTATTTCGGGCTTCATTCTTTTATACGCTGACATCTTAATCTGCAAACATGAGTATGATCAAAATTTTGTATGGTCCATACAACTAGTTCAATATTCTTAATTTCAATGGAACTTATTTTCTTCAATTTATTTAACTTCTAAACCTCTCGGTCTTTACTAGACTTGTATACAAACTTGTATAACCTTGAGATACATAGATGAACCTTTCTCATATTCTTAAAGTTGGTCCTTAACCCGAGCTTATCTTTACTAACACAAAATGAATTTTTAGCGTGTCATTCCCCCCTTTGGAACATTTGTCCTCGAATGTTGGACTCACACGCATACTAACTCGCGGCTCATCCGCACATGCTAAAATTCTCATACTATTAGAGTAATACGTTCGCTGATCTCATAGACCTATCTATAGTGTTGTTACCCCCTCCCCCCCCCTCCTAGGAACGATAGCTATTGTTCTTCTTTAATGATATTTAACTCGGATGATTTTCCTCTTATAAAGTTTACCTCCAAACAATTTGTTCTACTTTGATCTCTAACTCTAGGTTCTATCTTCGCAGTCTGGGTTCGACACTTAATAACTCGTTGAACTTACCTCAGCTGCTTTCTATCTTAGCATTTCTACTATTCTAGTCTCGTCTTTTACCCATATTTAGGTAGTTCAAATTACACACTAGTTATTATTTGTTATGGGTCCAAAACTACCCCTGTATTGCTCAATATATGTATAGATTTATGCCCATTATTGTTCCGCTACGATTTCCATTTCCTTTGCTAAAACCTTTACTGCTACCTTAACTAATTGTGTAGGGTAAGAATAGCCCATAAATACATTTCCCTAGTCTTACACTATTCAGGGTCATGCTAATCTTTCTGATTTTGCCTACCCCTCGAGCTCGATATTGCTTCCTTATTGCAATTTATCTTAAGAGTGTTATTCTAATCTCGAGTACGCTTCTAAACTTCTAGTCTTTTTGTCATATTCTAGACTTATGGGAAGTAAACGTTGCAACAAGGTACCCGCTAACATACTTGTAGCCCCTAAGAGGTCTCAAGCATTGCCGGAGCTGAGGCTTCATCTCCGTCCTTAACTTGATTCTTTTGGTTAAACTCTGGACACTCCTATATCCTATAATCTTTACTCACACACCAAATAAAGCACCCTGTAATCAGGTATGCAGCCAACCACACTGGCGGCAAAGTGTCCTCTTCTGAACTATGTTACTCTGACCCTGGGATTTCGATACTTGTGAACCCCACCTCGATCATGTATGAGAGCCTTGCTCAAGCATAAACTGCTGCAGGGATCCAACCCATTGTAGATGCATTGGCAGTCTCATATCACTCCGTAACTCTTCATAGTTATTGGCTACCCTGGCCCTCTTGGCCTGACTATCATCCTCATCTGAATTATATCTGGTATACACTAGCGACTCTTGGTTAACAGACTCCCGAGACTGTAATGGTCTTGACCCCTCATAGGACTCAACTCTATCTGGTGATGCTGGAACTTCCCTATGCTCTCCTGACGCTAGCGGAGTTGACAACACTTGGAAATGTGACTTACTTTGAGCCTCAGACGGGTATTCCTCAATAGAATAACTTGCCGCCTCAGATGGATACTCTTCGATAGAATAGTTTGTCGCCTCCGATGGGTCTTCTTCGATAGAATAGCTCACTTCTTTTCTCACCACTATCTCGGTACTTCGACTAGTTATAGCCTTTCCGGAGGAAAGAATCTCTGTACATCAACATCAATTCGAATACATAAGAGTAAGCTCGACTTTCTAGGACTTAACTTCACGGAATAATGTAGATCTGAAATAAGAGTAACTAACTCCTAAATGCCTTATAGCCTCTTGTTTGTAAGTATGGTGCACAACACACTCATAAACAAGACTCTACTAGACACGACTTGTAGATTCGTTAGGACATTCCATGCTCTAATACCAAGTTTGTTACTCCCCAAACCTAGAGAGATGTGGCCGGCACCCGGTGACTTGCTTGGCTCGAGCGAACCATCTGTAGCTCGCGGATGTTGAAGACAACACTAAGTTAGGCCAACAAGGTTGTACTATAGACAATCTGTAATAACGGTTATCTCTTCTGAAATGAAGTCAACCCAAAAGATATAGGTATAAACGGGACGGGAAGGCCATCGTATTGACATACATAACAAAACAAATAGGTCTACAAACCTCTAGAGAAGTATAACTATGCTATGATTGGGACAGGGCCCTGACATACCCATAATGTCTCTCTCTCTCTCTATATATATATATATGAAGACTCTCAAAACATGGACATGATAACTCTGGTTGAGATGGAGCTTACCGTTCGGCTGACCTCTGACGTACTACTGAGGACTCGGGAGGCCTCTCTACCTGTCTCTCAAAATCTATAGGCATGATGCAGCGTCCACAAACAAAAACACATACGTACGAAATAATGTACAGAGTATGTAAGGCGGTTAAATAACTGAAACTGTAACATAAGTCTGCTGAACAAAGATAAGGTCAGAGGTAACCTAAAATGTACTCGTCTGTCTCTACTCAACTTATATACATAATATACTCTCGCATCTACCCAGCCACATATAGGGGTCGATGTGTATCTACCCAGCCGTAGGAGGCTCGGTGTGTATCTACCCTGCTATATAGGCTCGGTGTCATCTACCCGGTCGTATAGGCTCGGTATGTATCTACCCGGCCGTATAGGCTCACTATGTATCTACCCGACCGTATAGGCTCGGTATGTATCTACCCGGCCGTATAGGCTCGGTGTCATCTACTCGGTCGTATAAACTCGGTGTTGCTCTCAATAACAATCCAACAGCTATCAATAATAGATATATAAAACTATCAACAACTCTACTGCATAACAATAAGCTCTAAATACTGAAAGTATTCCCAACAAGATAAGAGAGCAATAGAACTCTAAAGAAATGAAATCGGAACTCTTTTTGGACATAAACTCATTTCATGATTACTTTCGATAAGGGACCATGCCAAGTATGAAAAGAAAAACCTTAACATACCTTTGTAACCTTCTGCCCAACAATAACCAAGCTTACCTCACTTCTCATTAGTCTACAACAATGAAATGATACTAACTTCACATTATAAGTGATATAACAATCATATTTCGAACGATAAAATTTATTCCATAACAAAACAGGCAGTACCTCCCATGTTTCTTTCACTTCCCACAAGTTCAAGACAGTCATAATAGCAGCCCAAATAAATAATAACTTCTTAATAGGTTCTTCAAACAACCCAACAATTCGACAAGCGGCAAGCTCAATTTACGATTAACAAAAATATATCTTAAATTCTTTTTCTTTCTTCATGAACATTTCAATAACAACAATAAAAATATGCTCAGGTTATTCCACCAGGTTCTAGCCCACAAAACTACTCAAAACAACGACCACCTAGTGGACACGACAATAACAAAATCAACTTACGATTTCCGGTATAAATTCCATACTTTCTCATCTAATTACTTAGCTATTACTTGGATAAACTCAAATATATCTAGGAGAGGAGAATTCTTACCTTATATTCTAAGAACTACTCTTCTTCCACCTTACATCACTTCGAAGAAAGCTCATATTCATTAACGCCCAAAATGGAACAACGAGATTGAAGTAGAGAACAAAATCATGTATATTGCTTCGGTAATTGGTTGCTTCGTCGAAGGTATTTTGTATCTATTCCCTGGAAAAGTAATTATATTTGTCCTTCTACAGAACATACACGTTCCCTACATGTCTATATGATGCTGCCCCCATATTCTTTGTCAAAGATATATCTCACGGTAATGAGATGATGGTTTAATCTTATCTAAGAAATTGGTTGAACGTGAAATACATTTTTTTTTAAAAATATATCATTTAAGTTGTTGTCATCCACCATATATGCTGCACTATTTTATCTTAAATGAATTATCGATTGACTAAGAGATACACTTTACACATGGCCTGATTTGGGAGTTACATGTGCTTTCTTCTCCTTAATCATATAAATTAAACCTACTACTTGCCTTATTATCAAAGATCCACGTGGATCATGTCCACTAATCACTTGTCCCATAATTTAATTTCTTGTCTTCCACTAAAATCCTTCATTTAATTAATTACACACATACTTAGTTTCTTGATCCCAATTTACTTAAATAATAATTATTTTCAACACACCTCATATACTCATTATCATAATCATGTAATGTAGTACTAGTCTATAGCCTCTCTTGACACACACACAATATTAGTTTCAATTACCGTCATCTCACTTGTTAAATCCTAAATTATTTTGGGCTTCATCCTTTTATACACTGGCATTTTGATCTGCAAATATGAGTATGACCAAAATTTCGTATGGTCCGTACAACTTGTTCAATATTCTAAATTTCAACGAAACTTATTTCTTCGATTCGTTTAACTTCTAAACCTCTCGGCCATTACTACACTTGTATACAAACTTGTATAACTTTGAGATACATAGATGAACCTTTCTAACATTCTTAAAGTTGGTCCTTAACCCATTCTTATCTTTACTAACACAAAATGAAACTTTAGCGTGTAAAAACTCGGGATGTAACAATGTTCCCTTTATTAAAATGAGGGGATAACTACTATACCAGAGTAGTATTCGCATAAATAATCTTTCCTATGCACTATTTATCCTATGGCTAGACAAATCAGACTACCTTTCACTCCAAGCACCAATAAAACGAAATCAATTTTTAAAATACTTCATGTAGATCATGGGGCTCCTATCACACTGTCACCCATGATAATTACAAATATTTTCTAACAATGGTAGATGATTTTAGTAGATCAGCTTGGACTCATCTCCTAAGTAGTAAAAGCAATGCTCTTCAGATTCTAAAAGCCTTTGTCTGTATGGTAGAAAATCAATTCCAAACTAGTGTCAAAATAATCAGGTCTGACAATGGACTTGAGTTCAATAATAGTGAACCTAGTGTGTTCTTTCAATCCAAAGGCATTATACACCAAAAGAGGTGTTCCTACACACCACAACATGACAATTTGGTGGAGAGAAAACATAGATACTTGCTTGAGACTATAAGGGCCCTCTTATTCCAATCTAAACTGCCTCCTTAAGTATTGGAAAAAGTGTGTCCAAACAGCAACTCACATCATCAATAGACTTCCATCCATTCATCTCACAAATAAGACACCTTTTGAACTCCTATACAATAAACAACCAAACTACTCTCACTTGAAATCCTTTAGCTGCCAGTGTTATCTAACCGTTCCCAAAGCACACAGAGATAAACTTGAACCTAGAATTACCCCTTATGTCTCTGTAGGATACCTTTTTTAAGCAAAGAGATACAAAGTCCTAAACCTAGACACAAGAAGGATACTTGTTTCTAGATATGTAATTTTCCATGAAAATGTTTTTCCTTTTCATTTGTCTTTTGATAAAGTGTTTTTCCCATCAAATTTTATGTCTACATTTTTTTATGATGGTAGTATTGATTTAGGAATTAATGATATTTTGTCTCATGATCATAGAAGATTGAGTGTTACCACTGATATTCCACAGACTAACACTGAAATTCCACAGACCAACACTGATTCTTCCATTCCTACACCAACTAACACCTTACCTATTCCATCTACCTCAGCACCATCCCTTTGTACATAATGACACATCTGGTTCTATAACTAGACCACTTTCACCCAGCATAGTAACATATCATCCTTTTCCACCATATGCACAAAGAACTTCTCACAGAACACACAGGACCCCAAGACACCTTAGGGATTACATATGTTCCCTACCTACATTGAAACCTCCCAAACTCCATCCACTTCATCACTTTCCCTTAGTGCACTCTTTACCAACAACCACCAGTTGACACCTGATAGTCAACACTTAGTTCAAAATATTTTCCATGATAGTGAGCCTTCATCATATGAAGAGACAACACTAAATCCTACTTGGCAAGTTTCCATGACTCAAGAATTTAAAGCACTACATGCCAACAATACTTGGAATCTGGTCCCATTACCATTAGAAAAGAAAGCCATTAGTTGTAGATGAGTATACAAAGTGAAACATAAAGTAGATGTCAGCATAAAAAGATTCATGGCAAGATTGATGGTGAAATGGTACACTCAACAAGCAGGAATTGACTACATTGAGACCTATTCTCCTGTGATAAAAATGACTGTCAGGAGTTTGATAACCACTACAATGAAGAAGAAATGGAACATATACCGATTGGATGTTAATAATGCTTTTCTGCATGGTGACCTCTATGAAAAAGTCTATATGACATTGCCTCAAGGACTGGAAGTAAATACACCAAACTTTGTATGCAAGGTAAACAAATCACTCTATGGTTTGAAGCAAGCTAGTAGACAATGGTATGCAAAATTGACAGAAGCATTGGCAACCAGAGGATATCAACATTCCCTACATGATTACTTCTTGTTCTATAGAAAAGCTAGTACTTTGGTGTTTTTTGTGGTTGTTTATGTGGATGATGTGTTACTCACTGGTACTGAGGAGCAGGAGATCACATACTTGAAAGGCTATTTGCATGACAAGTTCAAAATAAAGGATCTGGGCACACTAAACTACTTCTTAGGGATGGAAGTGTTACACAAAGATGATGGGTCATAATCTCTCAAATGAAGTTTTTACTTGATCTATTGAAAGAATATAATTGCTTCAATTTCAGCACCTTGACATCACCCCTTGATCCTACTGTCAAATTAAAGGATAAGGAAGGACTTTCTCTTGTTGATCCTACCTTCTATAGAAAGCTAATTGGCAAGTTGAACTTTCTCACTAACACTAGAATGGACATAGCATTCTGTGTTCAACACCTCAGTCAATTTATACAGGACCCTAGGGAACAACACTTGCAAGCAACTTATCATTTGCTCATGTATTTGAAACATTATCCTACTATGAGAGTCTTTGTATCCAAAAATTCAGATTGCATAGTCAAGGCCTATTGTAACTCAGATTGGGCTGCTTGCCCTGACTCAAGAAGGTCTATTAGTGGATATTTGGTGTTGCTTGGTGATTGCCCTGTTTGAAAGTCAAAGAAACAAGAGACTGTTTCGTTATCTTCAGCAGAAGCTGAGGATAGATCCATAAGAAGAGTAGTTGGTGAGTTGGTCTGGCTAGACAGATTGTTCACAGAACTAACTCTCACTTATCCTACTCCTATCGAAGTATATCGTGACAGTCAATCTACTCTGCATATAGCTAGAAATCCAGTAATTCATGAAAGAAAGAGATAAGCTCCAAGAAGGTCTCATTTCATTTCACCACATTGCAACTAATGAGCAGCTTGCTAATGTGCTTACTATAGCTCTAATTGGCCTGAAGCATTCTGCCATCATGAACAAGTTGGCTGTGAAATCTTCACCTCCAACTTGAGGGGGGAGGGGTAATTGAGCTAATATATTTATCATTGTAATAGATATAGTACCTAGCTTAGTTTGTACATTCAACTAGTCAAGTAGTACCTAGTTAGTTAGAGTTAGTTGAAGATTGTTAGAGTTGGTTAGTGATAAGATGTCACCAGCTGTCAAGATTAGTGGATTAGTTAGTAGACATTTTAGTTGCGTAGATCCATGTATATATACATTGATTATGTAATGAAGAAAGCAAGCAATTCATTTCTCTCCTCCTTTCCTTTATGATTTCCTCTCGAGCTCCTTCATGCACTAATGGTGCGAGTCTGTTTTACTTCTTTGATTGCATATTATCAACATTAATTGTTCCAGCTTAAGTCAGTGTGCAGACGACAAAAGGATTGGCGGTCCGCAAAAATTGTCAATAATCAGATCTTGTTATCGGAATCTGAAACTCATTAGACCACTTCTATAATGCAATTGAAGGCATTCTACATGCCACAAAATTACGATGTACTCAGTAATTACATTTTATGATTATCTTTTGCTATATTTGAATTAAATGGAATTGTTTATAATTTTAGGTATCGTTCAAATTGAAGAACATTCTAGAGAAAGTTTTAGAACATGGGGATGCAAGTCAATACACTTGGGAGGAATCCTTTGAAACTTGTCTTCCAATTTAACTTATATAATTCTCATAACTCATGTTACCCATCATGAGATCTATCTTATTTTGTATTTTCATTTCAATTAGTATAAATAGCTAAATCTTTTATTAAGAATACAATTCGAATTTAAATTTAATGGGTGATATAAATTTTACCTAGGAGCCGTTTCGTTGGACATGCAATTTGAATTTTTTAAGTTGTATTTTTTCTTATTGACATTAAAAATCCACAAATTGTGAAAATCATCAAAACTTTTCCAATTCTCATCCAATCTTACCAAACGAGAAAGTCATAGTTCATATCAAAATTAATAAGTTACTAAATAGTCTTTCTAAAAAATATAACGTCAATTGATTAAACTTTAGTTCAATAAAATAGAAAATTGAACATGAGTTATAGTGTAATTACTCTTTAATATAATTCTCCACGTGGTTGGTAAGAGTAAAACACTAATTTGTAGATCTTTTAATATTTGATATAAATAGTTAATAAACATGATTATTAAATATATCTATCAATTTATGAATTTATTTTTATAAAATTTAAATTTATGAATTAACGTTTACATTTAAATTTGAAATGATGATATGAGATTTCATCTCGCATGTGTAAACGCCTGCCTAGCAAATTTATTTAAATTGAGGTCAGTTTTTAAAGATTTTTTCAAGTATGGACAGAAGTACAAGACCACCACAAATTCAATTTCTGCAATTTATACCACTTGAACAGACAACAGAGTGGAATATGGGAGTGATAAGATTGACTTGTTTCCTTAACGCCATTCGAGGCAAAGCCCCAAATGACCAGCCTTCAAACCCAAAGCTCCCTCCTCTCCTTTCTGTTCCAAAGCCGTCATGGGTCGTCAGAACTGAGGCAAGTTAAACCTTTTTCTTTTTCTTTTTTTTTGTTTTTTTCATCTTTAAATTTGTTTTCCCCTGCTGACCATTAGAATTTTAGGGGTCATTTGGTAGGATGTATTAGAGAAAATAATGCATGTGTTTTGGTATTATTAATTCCTTGTTTGGTAGTGTTTTTTCAGCCTTTTTATATTAGTTATATATCCTATTCAGTAGCAAATCATGATATTAGCAATACACATGTTATTAATATATGGATAAGCATAGATAAAGATTGAACTGCCCTTAATATGAAGCAGAATGAATATTGAGCGCTAGTTTGGGATTGGGACATAGTTGTTGTTCTTGTATTGAAGATTAGAATCTAACAGAACTCTTAATGTATTGAAACTTGGTTCGGAGTAACTGGTTGAAGTAGATAGTGTTCAACTTGCACATGTTTCAGTTGGAAATTCTTTAACAGATTTTGCTTACTGCTCTGAGTTTTAAGATTCAATTTTCACTTGATTAACCTAAACTTAGTCCAAATTATATATGGTTTATCAGAACCTACTTATAACAAGATATTGTTTATCACAATATGGATAACCCAACATGATTTTGTTCATCTGTATTAAACAATTCTTGCTGTCATCACGGTTTCATGCAAGAAATTACTGAAATGAATTCAATGTATTGAAATTCTGATCCTTACGATAGCGTAAGAGAAGAATTCAAAGGGATTCAAATGTAACCAGAAAACATAGTGTAAAGTTATCTATGCTTTTGGCAGAAAATATATACGGAGATACAGAATCAGAGACTGCATCTCTTTGCTGACGTGTCATAGAAAGTATTGGAAAATTTGATTGGTATGATAATCCTGGGGAAAAAAGATAGTCGCTTGCTTATTAAAGTTAAGAAAGGAAAGCTTTTCTTTTTTACTTTGCTAAGTTGTTTGTGTTCAGGGTGTTGCCAGTGAGCAAGAAAAGAATATTTTATGTTCTGTACCAGTAATCATTAGGCATCATCCACAAGCTTATTTCAAGATCTAACTTATCATATTTAAGGAAAGAAGAAACCTCAATGCTACTTTTTTTATGGTGGTGTCTAGACCAGCTTGCGCACACCTCGACTATTCCACTAGGTACTTTTGTTTTCTAGTACTTCCCACCAACATAAGTAACGGGTAACTCTACTCACCAAAATTAGGCAGATGGAAAGAAATCACCTAGTTTTCTTGTCGCTAGGGATTTGGTCCCAGCTCTCCAAGATTTGCACCCACTTCATTGGGCACTAGGCCAACACCCCTAGGTGCTAAGACACCTGAACGCTACTGTTTGAAGTTTGGAGAAAAATTTAGTTATATTATTGAGGATTGACCCAGTTATGGTTTGGGGGTGAATGTGGGAAAGAAAAGGGAGAAGAACAAAGTTTATTTAACCACTGATTTGTCTTCAAAAGATCCCATGTTTATAATGTCATAAACCTGTTTTTATATTTTCTTTTGCATCAGAACTCAGAAGATTGATTGGGTGTCACCTCTTAGTGTTTAATACATATTTTGGAGCTGTATTCAACATAAAAATCCTAATAGAAGTTAATATATGAAAATGCTTCAGAATTTTGGTCTGGCTGGTTGGAATAGTTAGACATTCAGCTCCTACAGTTAAAGTATGGTATATTCTGAACAAAATTTTTCCTTCGTAGCTGCTCCGACTTTTAATAATCATTTTCAATGGATGGTGGAACTGGAGATTGGTCCAACTTCTAGGTGATTTCTCTCGATCTGGGCAATCCATTATAACTTCATGTATTGTACTAGACCCTTTTTTCAATCATGCAATGAATTACTGAGAGGAATTAATTTGGTATGACAGTAGAAGAGAAAAATAGTGAGATTTAGAGAACTTAGTGGAAAAGGAGAATTTGTGACCGCATCCCTTTTCTGAACATTACAGTAAAAATTGCAAAATGTGGGATGGTAATCCAGAATGCCGGATTAAGAATTCCATATCGTCTAGTTTTAAGCTGGTTTAAATTTCCATTCTAGTATCAGAAGATTGATCGAGCATTTTAAGATTTTTTTTCTAGTATATGTATCATTGAGTTACTATGCTGTTGTAGTTACTATTCCTTTTCATAATTGACCTATTTTATTATTGATCTATTGCTTTATTGTTGTATTCTTGGCCGAGGGTCTATTGGAAGCCTCTCTACCTTCCAAGGTAGGGTAAGGTCTGCGTACAGCCTACCCTCCCCAGACCCCACTTGTGGGATTACATTGGGTATGCTATTGTTGTTGTTGTATCATTGAGCTAGTGATTTAGTTCATCGTGAAAGAGATTTTTGTTCTCTGTTTGGGCTCATTGAACAACGACAAAGACATCTCAATAAACACTTACTTTAAAGTAAGCAATGTTTAAGACTTCCATAATTGGGCTTTGGTTGGACAGTCAAATGTATCATGGATTAGGGCAAGCAACTACTGATCCTCCAGCATGAGACAGGCATCTATACTTATTTCACATGTATTTAGAACTTGCCTTTTGTACTGTTATTTGAATGTCAGCTACTTAGATCAAAATCTTTTCATGGTTATGATTTATAAACTTTTCTTGCAGTCTAATGTTCGCAAAGCAAGAAGAAAGCAGCCAGATCCTCCTTGTGTTGTCTGTAAAGGGAGTGCCAGAGTTGAGTGCTTCCATTGCCATGGCAGAGGTCTCTCTCTCTCTTTCTCTCTCTCTCTCACACACACACACACAAAAAAAAAGACAGTGATACTGACAAACTAAGAACTAATGTTTGCACTGGAACATACATCTGATGCTATTTAGATCTTGTTAGTACTCTATTGTACTTTATAAAGCAGTACGGAAAGTAAATAACTATTACAAGTGTTTGAAAGGATAAATAAATGGTCAATCTTCAAAACTGCCGCAAGCTTGTTGTGTCTTGAATCTTATTAACCTTACAAGGCCAATGTAGAGAACTGTCGCAAGCTTGTTGTGTCTTGAATCTTGATAACCTTACAAGGCCAATGTAGAGAACCGTCGCAAGCTTGTTGTGTCTTGAATATTGATATCCTGAAATCAAGAAACAACTAAATCTAGATGGTTACAACGTTGTGTGTTGAGTCGAGGAATTGCTCTCTGTCCTTAAGACAAGATTGCCCCGTGTATATGCTTTTACATTAGCGGGCAATAGTCTCCCAAGATAAAACAACACTTTAATCTCAACGCTACAAAGCCAATAGGTTCTGCCTGTCGAATAAAACAAATATGAATCGACTTGCTGAAGATATGGAAAAGGAAGGAAGAGTTTCTATCTTCTCTTCTGTTTTGTCTCTGTGTATATAGTGTCTCTGTTGTGTATATCTTGTGTATATGTGTGTGTTTGCTCACTGATTTTCGTCACAGTTTAGCTCACTGTTTTGTGCTAACTTTCAGTGTCTGTTTATGCTATTTTCTATCACTGTATGCATATGTTTTTTAGTCACGAATTGAGCCAAATGAGGGATCAATATATAGCATGGAGGAGGGGCTGTTCAACTGCCCAAAACATGGTTGTTAATGGCCATTAGGAGGGTTGTAAATGGCAGGTTTAATGCCATTAGTGTGGCTGTTCATGGCCTTGAAGGAGGGCTAATTAAGGTCATTGAAGAAGGGCTGTTAATGGAGTTGTTAACAGCCAAGTAATGACTGGTTAATGCTCCAAAAACAGTCCAAACGGTAGGCAGAATCTGCCTTGCGTCACTCCCAAAATCAACTTTCCAGAAACTCTAGGGACCAATCTGTAAATATTAAGCAATTTGGGGTCTAAAAAGATAATATCAGAAAGTCCCCACAGCCCATGACCCGTGACCCGAGACCGAGACCAGACGGGACGGGCGGGCGGCGGCGGCGCACGTGTGGGCTTAGCCTTGAACGTAAGCACATCTAGGTCCTCCCTCCTTTAAACACATGGGATACTCCTTGGGGTCCCAAACCCTTTACCACATTAGAGACTTATATAGAGAGCAATTCTTCCTATTCCCACCGATGTGGTAGATTTGTCCCACACCATATTTTCATACCTCAAACACCTTACTTCATGGACCAATATCTCTTTCATTTCTTAACGAAATTTGACGATTTTTGGCCCTACGGTCATCTACTCACTTCGTAGATCATGCATGTGAGAAGAGACAAAACCTCCAACATGCGGAACGCTAGTGTTTAATTCATTAAATATGGGTGAACGCACCTTCCCGCTAAAGACAAATTTTTCAACAGATTTCACAGTCAAAGTTGGTATAAGAATTTCTTGAGACACTTGAAAACAGAAATGCATTAGTGTTGCCTTTGAGCTATGGTCTGTTCATCATTGGGTGCTCCAAGTAATGGCTGGTTAATGCTCCAAAAACAGTCCAAACGGTAGGCAGAAAGTTTCTGCTTTCCGTCACTCCCAAAATCAACTTTTCAGAAACTCTAGGGATCAAACTGTAAATATTAAGCAATTTGGGGTCCAAAAAGATAATATCAGAAAGTCCCCACAGCCCACAGCCCGTGACCGTGACCGGACCGGCGGGCGGCGGCGGTGCGCGTGTGGGCTTAGCCTTGAATGTAAGCACATCTAGGTCCTCCCTCCTTTAAACACATGGGATACCCCTTGGGGTCCCAAACCCTTTACCACATTAGAGACTTATATAGAGAGCAATTCTTCCTATTCCCACCGATGTGGTAGATTTGTCCCACACCATATTTCCATGCCTCAAACACCTTACTTCATGGACCAATATCTCTTTCATTTCTCAACGAAATTTGACGTTTCTTGGCCCTATAGTCATCTACTCACTTCGTAGATCATGCATGTGAGAAGAGACAAAACCTACAACATGCGAAACACTAGTGTTTAATTCATTAAATATGGGTGAACGCACCTCCCCGCCAAAGGAAAATTTCCAACAATTCCCTCTATGAAAGAGAGATTGTGGCGCACGCACAAGGTGCCCACTTTCAGCAATCTTTCAGCGAAAAGATATTGCATTAGGAGAGGTAGCTTCCGCTTTGAACCTTCCCTAGTTGAATACCATCGGACTTACTTACTGCGCGGTGAACGTGATGTCTTGAACCGTCAGTGTTTAGTGTAAGCCAAGACAATGATAACAACACAATAACTCTTCTTATTCGTTTTCATTCTTACGTTTTTGTCCGTTGTGGCCGTGGACATACTTGGATTCTTAAGTGCGTTCATTTGAGGCGGCCTTCCTCGCACTTAAATAGGTGATCTCCTACAAGATATCCTGCTATACCCACTTCACAAGTGTTAGGAATCATTAAAAGTTTTCTCAACCTTAACCTCAACCTCAACCGTTTGAGGATCGTTTAAAGGTTTGGAAGCTTAACCTTTACCCACCATGCAGGTACCACTTTAATGTCTATCGCGGGAACAACTTTGGATTCATGTTTCCATACATAAATCATCATCCGAAGTGCTTCTTGCTTCCACCGAAGCGTTCAACTGAACCTTTTGCCGCTTAGTTTTCCCATTAAACCAAATTCTTGGGATCTCCAATCAGTATGGTTGGGTTTCCACCGCAAAGGTTCGTATTGTTTGGGTTTTAAGCCCATTCCCCTAAACAGGCAGAACACTTGATCTCCGGGTAGTCCCTTAGTTAGTGAACAAGAAAGTGATACCCGAGATGATCAACTGTCATACGGTCTTATGTCTCCGACAGATCCTGACAGATATGTCCAGACGCCGTCATCCGTGTCCTTTCTGAAGCCGATCGGCTAGCCACAGTGTGTAACTGTTGAAGGCACGAGTTTCTCCTAATAAGGGACGTCCTCTAAGGAGTCATGAAGTTACTCAACTTCTTTCATGCTTTGTATAAAACGATAAACTCCGATTCCATCATGAATCGGCCGATGCAAGTTTGCTTAGAGGATTTTTCAAGACCCACCATACACATTTACTTGTGGCATTGGTGTTCTTCATATCTGATGTCCAGTTTGCATCACTTTGTTCTCCCAGAACCACTGGACATCCAGAATACCATAATCCGTAGATAAGCGAATAATTCAGATATCGTCATATCCGACTTAACGCCTTCTATTGATCATGTATTAAAATCATCAGTGAACCTTAGTTCACCTGATCTGTTTGTAGGCCGATACCAGGTCGGTTGTAGTGTGTACAATACATTGAACTACATGTGACCTGTGCATATCACTCCTTGTCCATGGGTGCACCATGATTCCAATCAGTTCTATGATTCATATCCATTGGTGGCTTCAACGAAACTGTCAACTATCTCACAACTGAGTTTGAAGTTAGACCAGTCCGTTAGATGTCTTAGAAATCCAATTCCTAAGATGTCATCTGTGATACCCATATCTTTTGTTTCAATATAATTTCCACTCTCAGATTGTTAGTTTTCCAACTGTTGGCTTTCTAACTTCAGAGTCAATGTTTCTGTGGTCAGATTCATTGTTTCTGTTTTATCTGAAA
This sequence comes from Anisodus acutangulus, assembly GCA_029783415.1. Classification (NCBI taxonomy): domain Eukaryota; kingdom Viridiplantae; phylum Streptophyta; class Magnoliopsida; order Solanales; family Solanaceae; genus Anisodus; species Anisodus acutangulus. The sequence goes on along the minus strand of CM056507.1, from coordinate 19,655,432 downwards.
CTTCCAGGACCAAAATGTAAACATTTCAGGGACCAAAATAAAAGTTCAGGAAGAAGCCCAACAGTCCAGCAAACCAACTCTGATTCTCTTCTTCCAACTCTCCGGTTGGGAAGGCTGTTTCAACATCCATGTCGCGCAAGACTACAATGGCCCATGATGTTAAGCTACTCACAGGGGAGCACATGTACAAGTAGCCGAGGCTTTGAACTCGTCAGTAGATCCATCTACTTTGTACTCACTTTTGAGTATTCTTTTTCACCACCCAAAGGTTCTTTTCCCGGAGGAAGATCAACCATTACGCAAGTACGGTTCTATATGATGGAATCTATTTCTCTCTTTGTAGCTTCTTTCCAAAGCAACGCTTTTGGAGATGACAATTATTTGTTAATTGTCCATGGTTCATTCTCAACCATACAAGCTAGAAGGTTTGGAACAAGTCTTTGTCCCCTTCTTTGCTCCGTCTCGGTTCAACATCTAGAATCTCTGAGTTCTGCAGATCTGGAATATTAAGTTCCGGATAGCCAGCAACTTTCGAGTCCTGTAGATACGGAACTAGACAATCAGGCCCTCGCGGGTTCTTGATAACCTTGAGCAATTACTCCTTTTTCCTTTTCAGGAAAGTTATCTTCAAAGAATTCAGCATTTTTTGACGCCAAGAGGCGATAAGCACTACTGTTATTTGCAGATCCAATGGATATGCAATTTACAGTCTTAGGTACAACTTGACCTGTTTCGGTATTTCAATTTTTACCAAGCCACGCCACATAATTTGGGCGTACGACTTTGCGCTTGGCTAACACCGTTGGACTGAGGTGAGTAATGAACAGTCGTTTAATTAACGATGCTTCACATTCTCCCTCTCTATCACTACGAATTCCTCAATCCGTAGGCTTAGTTGATTTTCAACTTCTGTTTTGTAGCGCATATTCGCTTCAACAACTTCATCTTTGATTTTCAACAAACAAAGGATACAATATGTTGTACCGTCATCAATGAAGGTCACAATGTACTTGTCTCCCCCCTCTATTTTGTATAAACTTTAAATCACCCATAAAGGAGTGACTAAGTTCTAGAGGAGCGGTGCTTCTTTCGCTATTCCTTTCACGGAATTTGGAAAGGTGATTTTGCCTCTTCGCCTACCTCACATTCATTTTGAGGGTTTATGTCGAAAGAAGGCAACAATCTCAACTTCACTAGCTTTTGAATGACTTTCTATTTAACGTGTCTTAATCTATGATGGCATAGATGCACGAATTACAAATATATCATTCATTTGGCTACAGACATACTGTACCATTCTTAGTTATTACAGACCTGTTGGAGTAGTCTCAAACCAGGTTGACCAACAACGTCCCTTAAACCAAGTTAGGAACATGTATCACCTCGTTTTAGAGTGATCTCATTCCTTGAAGTCCTTTTGAGGACAACCTCTCCAGCTCCTTTGATTTTAGAGGTGGCTTTGCTTTACATGAACAACCTCTTGCCCATGGTTAGGGCGTAACCGGATCATATGTGATCTCGATACTATGGCCCACTCCAGCTGTTTTGGCAGACTGAGTGTCCAATTTCTTTTCTGCCTTTCTTTAGGCTTTCAGATAATTTAAGACCTTGAAACTCTGGCCCACCTTACTAGGTGTCCATTACTTTTCCTATGAAATGAATTTTGGCCCCACTCCAGTCGCCCGTAGGCTTTGTATGACTGAGTGTCCAATATCATCATATCAAAGGAATTTTGGCCCACGCCAATCGCCCGGAAGCTTTGTATGACTGAGTGTCCAATATCATCCTATGAAGGTTCTTCTGCCAAATAGTGTGACAGGCTCACGTCTTTAGCTTTTAGTCTTCTTCCGTTATGATTGGTGCCCATACAATAGTTAGCGCTTACTTAAGAGTGGTAACAGGCACAATCAGTGGATCTTTCTCCCTCGTATGTGCGAACATACTTTACACACTTTTAATAATTACACTTAAAAGAACGGATCTTTTTAAGTCGTTTACACAATCCAATCTTTAAACGGGAATGAAGATGAGATTAAACTTCTGATTTTAAAGCGTAAGGAATATAAATTATTTGTGAAAATATTTTCATATTCCTTCTTACTTTAAGCCATTTTTAATCAGACATCATTTAATCTTTATTGTTGACAAGGAAGAAAATTAACTTATCCCAATTTTGGATTCTGGCCCACTTCAGTCACTTCATCGGACTGAGTGTCCATTTCCTCCTTACCACACACACAAAAAAAAAGACAGTGATACTGACAAACTAAGAACTAATGTTTGCATTGGAACATACATCTGATGCTATTTAGATCTTGTTGGTACTCTATTGTACTTTATAAAGCAGTACGGGTAGTAAATAACTATTACAAGTGTTCGAAAGGATAAATAAATGGTCAATCTTCAAAACTGCCGCAAGCTTGTTGTGTCTTGAATCTTGATAACCTTACAAGGCCAATGTAGAGAACTGTCGCAAATTTGTTGTGTCTTGAATCTTGATATCCTGAAATCAAGAAACAACTAAATCTGGATGGTTATAACGTTGTGTGTTGAGTCGAGGGATTGCTCTCTGTCCTTAAGACAAGATTGCCCCGTGTATATGCTTTTACGTTAGCGGGCAATAGTCTCCCAAGATAAAACAACACTTTAATCTCAACGCTACAAAGCCAATAGGTTGAGCCTGCCGAATAAAACAAATATGAATCGATTTGCTGAAGATATGAAAAAGGAAGGAAGAGTTTCTATCTTCTCTTCTGTTTTGTCTCTGTGTATATATTGTGTTTTTGTTGTGTATATCTTGTGTATATGTGTGTGTTTGCTCACTGATTTTCGTCACAGTTTAGCTCACTGTTGTGCTAACTTTCAGTGTCTGTTTATGCTATTTTCTATCACTGTATGCATCTGTTTTTCAGTCACGAATTGAGCCAAAGGATGGATCAATATATAACATGGAGGAGGGGCTGTTCAACTGCCCAAAACATGGTTGTTAATGACCATTATGAGGGCTGTAAATGGCAGGTTTAATGCCATTAGTGTGGCTGTTCATGGCCTTGAAGGAGGGCTGATTAAGGTCATTGAAGGAGGGCTGTTAATGGAGTTGTTAACAGCCAAGTAATGACTGGTAAATGCTCCAAAAACAATCCAAACGGTAGGCAGAATTTGCCTTCCGTCACTCCCAAAATCAACTTTCCAGAAACTCTAGGGACCAAACTGTAAATATTAAGCAATTTGGGGTCCAAAAAGATAATATCAGAGAGTCCCCACAGCCCGTGACCGTGACCGGACCGGCGGGCGGCGGCGGTGCGCGTGTGGGCTTAGCCTTGAATGTAAGCACATCTAGGTCCTCCCTCCTTTAAACACATGGGATACCCCTTGGGGTCCCAAACCCTTTACCACATTAGAGACTTATATAAAGAGCAATTCTTCTTATTCCCACCGATGTGGTAGATTTGTCCCACACCATATTTCCATACCTCAAACACCTTACTTCATGGACCAATATCTCTTTCATTTCTCAACGAAATTTGACGATTCTTGGCCCTATGGTCATCTACTCACTTCGTAGATCATGCATGTGAGAAGAGACAAAACCTCCAACATGCGGAACACTAGTGTTTAATTCATTAAATATGGGTGAACGCACCTTCCCGCTAAAGACAAATTTCCAACAGATTTCACAGTCAAAGCTGGTATAAGAATTTCTTGAGACACTTTAAAACAGAAATGCATTAGTGTTGCCTTTGAGCTATGGTATGTTCATCATTGGGTGCTCGAAGTCTTGGTTGGGCTTGATCTAACTTGATTTAGTTTAGAGTAATAGAGGAAGGGAAAATTTTAAAATAAGAAAAGCATAATGATGCAATAAGGCTTAAAGTACTTCTTGCATGTGGCGCACTCTACTTTTTCTCCGAAGTTAACTATTGTCCCTTCAAATGCATACTTCTATATGCTCAATGATTTAATTTTTCTTAAGTCAACCTCCAATTCGTGTTAGGTCTAATTCCTATTACTTTGGCTGGATATTCCCTTGATACAGGGAGGACTAACTTTGTGGACCTAGAAGTGCTTCCAAGAGGAGAATGGCCAAAATGGTGAGGTATTAAGTTATTCAATTTCTTCCACATCGTAGTTATTATTTCTATGTTATTACTTGAGCTGTTTGGGATTCTACAATCTAATGCATACTTTCTAGGTGTAAGACTTGTGGTGGAAGTGGGCTTGGATACTGTTCTCGTTGCGTTGGGACGGGTGAATACCGATATATAATGGGATTCCATTTCATGAGACGGGACGCTGATGACCCTGAAGGTAGATATTAAGTCAAGCTGACATTGAAATAGGGACGAGTAGTCCGCCGATCTGCTTCTACATGTTAGTTATTGGAATTCATTCTAGATAGGTAATAATCTGGCGTGTTTGGACATTTTGGCTGCAGTTTGATCCAAACTGCAGAATGATGTTTCCGGAAGAGTAAGGTTGAAGCTTAAGCCTATTGCAGCACTGGAGCTTATTTAATTGGAATAACTAGAGTGGCACATATTGCAATTATTGACATAGTGATATGATATTTAAAGGTGTAGTTAAACTGCTGCTAGAGCTCCACTGTTAGGCTGATAGCTCTAGTGTGGAGAGATAAAGGGAGTAGCTGATTATGGTTCCACATGCTATATTCTTGGAACACTGTCTGGCTAGAAATATTCCCTGTATGTGGAAAATCAAGTTACAAGATACTACTCTTCTTTTTCTGATTACTATTGTACAAGAATGCTTTTTCCTTTTTGTATTTTCTGTTAGAGGCTATTTTCCTTTGAGATACAAGATGCTTTGCGAGGGTCTATCGGAAATCGCCTTTCTACCCCACAAAGGTAGGGGTAAGGTCTGCTTATATCCTACCCTCCCCAGACTCCACTTGTGGAATTACACTGGGTATGTTGTTATATCCAAGAAGTTTTGCAGCTTAAGTATTCCCTAGTGTCTTATATGACATTGCTCCAACCCTATTCAAAACAACTTGGAGAACCGAAAGTGTCATTTTGACGGAGGTTCAACTCATTATATATCATCAAGTATATCAAGCTCTTGAGATTCATAAAGATTTGACACTTTAGTCCATACCATTAAATAAGCAAAGATCGAAGGCTTTCTTGCTCTGCCTTGTGTCCATCGATAGTTGAATGTTTAGATCTTGTTCATAACTTCATATCGTAGTCGTTCATCAACATAACATTTTCTAAATACAAGTGAAGTTAAGCTGCAGACGTAGATTATCAATTCAACCTAACCCACGAGTCAAAATCCGAAAGCCCCATGTAGGTTATGCTTATGCAATATCTTAAATACTCATAGTTTAGCTCAGCAATTATATGCTTATGCAATATCTTAAATGCTACATATTACCTAAGATATTAAGAAATGTTTTCTGTAGGGACAGATCAAGAATTGAAGCGAATCCATTGAATAAAATATTAAAGCAGAAATTCTCCAGAAGCTTATTTACAACAAACGTCTACGTCATTGAATGAAGATTTACTTTTAACATTTAAGTCTCCTAAGAAAACCTTTAGTACAGGAAAAACCATCAAGTTCTAAAGCCAGAGAACATTTTCGGAGCAAGTTATTGAATACCTTAGAAAATTTGATTAATCAAATACCCAAGCTGGAAAAGATTTTCTTTTAGAAACACATTTTTTCAACAAATGGGAGGAAATGACTTCCTAATATTTTAGGGGCCTGTTTGGAAAGCCACCCATTGTGTAATTACTAGGTTACTTCTTAATATCTTCTCTTTTTGTTTTTCTTTTGTTTTTAATTTCTATTTATTTTAATTTATTTTAAATTTTTACTTTTAATATTGTTTTTATTCTTAAAATGTAATTTTCCTTTTTGCATTATTTATATTTCATTTTCTTTCTTCTCATTTTCCAAGCTTTACTTTTTGTGATTTCATATAATTGCCAATATGTTTTTAATTTATTTTTTTTAATTTTCTTCATTTAGCGTAACTACGTTATTATTCTAGTTTTTGAAACTACACCTCCTAATATTAGCAACAATGAGTCATTAACCAAATTGGTTAACATTTTGAAATGAGGTTAAAGATTTATGTTTTTTTTTCTAGACTTGTGTTTTCCTCTTCTTTTTTTTTGAATTATATTTACTTAAATTATGTTGGAACTTATTTTATGTTATGTTGGAATGTGACATAAAAGTATTATGTTAAGAAAATAGATTTTGAATTAATGTTATATTTTTCTGTTCCAATTACCAAATGGCTTTCCAAACATACCATAGGTGAGAAAGTCATTTTCTTTCACAATTATTTGACAACTTATACTTCAGCCTTATTATCACTCTTGAATACTAACCATTAATTAGAAAGTAATTAGAAAAAGTCCTCCGGGGCATAGTCCAGTGGCAAAGTCTGGGCGCTATAAGGCGCTCTGGCATGGGACAACGTGAGTTCGATTCCCCGCAAGCACGAAGAAACTCTGCATGTTGGGGAATTTGACCTTGTCTCATTAATCCGTTGTACGCTCCCAGAAAACTGGCCACCGGAGCACATCCCGCGATTTACCTGGTAATAGTGTTGAAGGATCGGTGCTATTACCTCCAGGACCTAGTCAGGCGCAAGCCTGGAGACCTAGATTATCAAAAAAAAAAAAAGTAATTAGAAAGCAGCTTAGAAACATGCAGTTGACTTTTATGCTAGAACTTTATGCCAATCAATGAGCTTAATCAAACATAAACGGATTGTTTGTGCCACAAAAGACTTCCTAATATTATTTTTATCAGTCTCTAATTAAAAAAATCGAATAATATTTATCAATCTCCAACGGAACTGTTAAATATATGTCTCGGTTTCTCCCTTGCAATTACCGTATATAGAGTATATATTTAGGCAATATTTAGTCTCCTAGTTTAGGTAATATTTTAATGTAATTAGTATTGTACACTTACCATAATAATTGTATTATCATAAATGTAATCCAAGTAGAATAAGATTTTAGTAGTAGAATAGGAATAAGATTCTCCTATTATGAAAATATGTAACGTGTATAAATAGTCTTTCAATTAATGAAAATAATCAAGGGATTATTTCTTTCATGGTATCAAGAGCCTAAGTTTATTTTCTCTCCCAAATTCTCCATTTTTCCGTCGAATCCCTAGCAAAATCCGAGACCTTACTCTCGGGTTTCGTGCCGACGAGAACCCCTTCTTCCAAAAAATTTCTCCCTAATCCATCAATCACATATTGTTCTATCAATATGTCTACATCCCGGAACATGTTTCATCCTGCCCTTACATTTTCTAACATCAAGAATAACATCCCTCTTGTTCTTGAAATAGAAAACGTCCAATATGCGACGTGAGCCGAACTGTTCAAAATTCACACACGATCGCATCAAGTCATCCATCACATAATCCCCGCGGCTCCTGAGGATACGGAGGTGCCAAAACACGAGGATGATCCTAAGTTGTGGACGACTCTTGATGCTACAATATCTACCGACCTTTTGCAAACAATTATTGAGTCTGACGCTACGGTACAGGCGACTTGGGATAGACTGCGTGATATATTCCTAGATAATCAAAATTCTAGAGTCGTTACCCTTGAGCAGGATTTCTCCCACGTCAATATGGAAGATTTCCCTAATGTTTCGGCTTATTGCAAAAGATTAAAGGAATTGGCGGACCAACTTCGCAACGTTGACGCGCCGGTTTCGAACGATCGTTTGGTCCTCCAAAAGGTTTTCGGCCTCTCCGAGGCCTATAGTGGTGTTGGAACGCTTCTTCGACAAAGCAATCCGCTTCCGCAATTTTATCAGGCTCGTTCTATGCTCACATTAGAAGAAGCAGGCATGACAAATCGAGCGGTTACTGGTACTAGTCCCGTAGTCATGATGACCAAGTCAACGGTGTATCCTACCGGTTCCAACAACTCGGGCCAAAACTGCAACAACGGTGGCGGCAAAAAGGGTAGAAATAAGAAAAATAATGGCAAGAATCGCGTCGGCAACAACAAGCGGCAGCCGGCAGAATGGTGGTGGCGGTAAGGGTCCTTGCGGTGGTCAGCAGCAGCAGCAACAACATCAGCGATTCAGGGCCTACTGGTGGGCCCCTATCACGATCTTGATGGGCCCACAACAGCTTGGGCCCGGCCGGTTGCCTCTAGCGGCGATTTGACCCGGCAACTTTCGGCAATCTGGCAGTGGACGGCCCAGCAGCAGTCCAGGCCCAATTCTGCCTAGTCCACCTACAACCAGCAGTTTGGGTCGAGACCGCAAGCAGGAGTTCTTGGGCTTCGGCCCCCACAAGCCCATCACGCAGCGGCACCCACGCCTACCGATATCGAAGCCGCAATGCACACGCTTGGTTTAAATATTTCGGACCCAAATTGGTATATGGACACCGGTGCCACTACCCACATGACATCCGATTTAGGTACGCTCTCGTCTTATTCCAATTTGAGCAACCCCCGCGGTATAATTGTTGGTAATGGTAATTCTATTCCAATTCGTGGTTATGGTCATAAGACGTTATCTCCCCCTCATCCACCTCTTATCTTGAAAAATACCCTACACGCCTCCAAATTGATTAAAAACTTAGTCTCAGTCCGTAAATTCACTACTGACAATTCTGTTTCTATTGTATTTGATCCATTTGGTTTCTCTGTAAATGATTTCAAGACGGGGAGTCCTCTCATAAGGTGTGATAGTAGGGGAGATCTTTATCCTATCACACCCAGTTCTGGTCCATCGAGTCAAGCCCTGCCTTCAGCCTTTGCAGCCATCTCTCATTCCTTTTGGCATACTCGTCTTGGTCATCCGGGATCATCTATTTTGTCATATTTAGATAAAAATAGTTTAATTTCATGTAAGGGTACGAGTCGTACGCCAAATTGTCAGTCTTGTTCTTTGGGAAAAATTGTTAAGTTGCCATTTGTAGACTCAAATTCTCATACTTTAATGTCATTTGATATTATTCATAGCGACTTATGGACATCTCCGGCTCTTAGTTCTGTGGGTCATCGGTATTATGTTCTCTGTTTGGATGATTATTCTAACTTTTTATGAACATTTTCGATAGCGAAAAAATCTCAAGTTTTTTCCGTCTTCTTAAAATTTAGAGCATTCATTAGAACCCAAATCGATCGAGAAATTAAAAATATTTAGTATGATAATGGCAAAGAATATGACAATGGGGTGTTTCGGGAATTCTGTGCTAATAATGGGATCAATTTTCTTTTTTCTTGTCCTCATACGTCTTCACAAAATGGGAAAGCCAGACGTAAAATTCATTTCATAAATAACATTATCCGCACTCTATTAATTCATGCTTCCGTACCCCCATATTTTTGGCATCATGCTCTTCAACTGGCTACATATCTCCTTAACATAATTTCTTCCAAATGTCTGACATATTCTTCCCCTCTTCAAATTTTATATAATAAGACTCTTTCTTATTCTTATCTTCGGGTTTTTTGGTGTTTATGTTATCCGTTATTCACATCCACCACAATTAACAAACTTCAGGTCCGGTGTACTCCGTGTGTGTTTTTGGGTTTTTCATCTAATCATCGTGGCTAAAAATGCTTTGATTTATCCTCTAATAAAATCATCACTAATCGCTATGTCATTTTTTATGAATCCTAATTCTCATTTTCTAAGGATAATACTCCCGTGCCTAGTTCGTATAATTTTTTGGATGATCATATATCCTCATATGTTATTCAACATTTTTCGGACATATACCGCATCCAAAATTCTCCAATGGCCCATCGCCTCGGGTCCCATCGCTCATTGGTCCCACCGTTCGCCGCCGCCATTCCCGATGCAGTTAGGTCGCCTTGACGATGGGCGATCCACCACCTGGAACTAGTCCAGTTCTTGCGTCTGTTTACCAAGAGGGCCTGCTGGCCAGTCCGTCCCGAGCCCAAAAAATTCCCAAAATTCGCCTAATTCTTCCTCGAGTCATAGACCGGTCACTCGTAGTCAACGGGGTGTGTTTAAACCGAAAAGACATTTTAATTTACATTCTAATATCCCTAAATCACCCTTACCCCGAAATCATGTGTCTGCATTAAATGACCCGAATTGGAAAATTGCTATGACCGATGAATTTAATGCTCTTATTGATAATAAGACGTGGGTGTTGGTACCCCGTCCATCTGGTATTAATATTATTCGGTCTATGTGGATTTTTGCTCATAAGAAAAATTCAGATGGTTCATTTGCTCGACATAAGGCGCGACTTGTGGGTGATGGTAAGACTCAGCAGATTGGTATTGATTGTGGTGAGACGTCTAGTCCGGTGGTCAAGCCGGCTATCATTCGCATTGTGCTTAGCTTGGCTCTTTCGAAGGCATGGCCTATTCATCAGTTGGATGTCAAGAATGCTTTCCTACATGATGATCTCAAGGAAACAGTCTATATGCATCGGCCATTGGAATTCAGGGATCCCAACCATCCTCATCATGTCTGTTTGTTGAAGTAGTCCTTATATGAGCTTAAGCAGTCTCCACGGGCCTGGTATACGCGGTTTGCAGACTATGTTTCGACTATTGGGTTCACTCACAGCAGATCGGATAATTTACTATTCATCTACCGTCGTGGTTCATCCGTTGCTTATATCCTATTATATGTGGATGATATTATTTTGACAACCTCTTCTGATGTCTTGCGCCAGTCTATCATGACACTGCTCAGCTCTGAGTTTGCTATGAAAGACTTGGGGGCCTTGAGCTATTTTTTGGGGATTGCTGTCACTCGACATTCCGATGGGTTGTTTTTATCTCAACGGAAGTATGCAGCTGAGATCATCGATAGGGCGGGGGATGTCATCTTGTAAGTCCACTTCCACTCCAGTTGATACTAAGCCCAAGCTAAGTGCTGCGACTGGCGTACCCTACGAGGATCCGACCTGCTATCGCAGTCTTGCAGGGGCCCTTCAATAGCTTACCTTTACGAGACTGGATATTACATATGCTCTCCAGCAGGTGTGTTTGTTCATGTATGATCCCAGAATTGAGCACATGAATGCACTCAAACGCATCATTCGGTATATTCAAGGTACACTTGACTATGATTTGCATTTATATCCTTCCTCGACGTCCACACTTGTCTCGTATACAGATGCTGATTGGGGTGGCTGTCCCGACACCAGACGGTCGACGTCAGGCTATTGTATGTTTCTTGGCAACAAATTGGTCTCCGAGTCTACAAAGCGTCAGTCAACTCTATCCCACTCAAGTGTCGAGGCAGAATATCAAGGGGTAGCTAATGTGGTCTCAGAATCATGTTGGTTACGTAATTTGCTTGTAGAGCTTTATTGTCCCATTCAGAATGCAATCTTGGTTTATTGCGATAATATTAGTGCCATCTACCTTTCTGGTAATCCGGTTCAGCACCAACGCACTAAGCATATCGAACTGGACATTCACTTTGTCTGTGAAAAGGTTGCTCGTCGTCAAGTTCGCTTATGCCATGTCCCGTCGAGATATCAAATTGGCGACATCTTTACAATAGGGTCTTCCCTCGGTCCTTTTTTAATATTTTAGGGACAGTCTCAGCGTTCGAAAATCGCTCACTATGACTGCGGGGGTGTGTTAAATATACACACAATATACATGTGTATATTGTGTGTATTGTCTCAGTTTCTCCCTTGCAATTACCGTATATAGAGTATATATTTAGGTAATATTTAGTCTCCTAATTTAGGTAATATTGTAATGTAATTAGTATTGTACACTTACCATAATAATTATATTACCATAAATGTAATCCAAGTAGAATAAGGTTTTAGGAGTAGAATAGGAATAAGATTCTCCTATTATGGAAATATATAACTTATATAAATAGTCTTTCAATTAATGAAAATAATCAATGAATTATTTCTGAACATCAAACACATTTTTCGAAAGAATATTGTTAGAAAGATGACATTTTCTTCCAAATAAATTTTCAAAAATACTTTACATCATACCACACATATTTAACAAACAAGTCATCTACATCACTCGATTATTCTGCCACACGAGACTTCAATGAACATATTTTGATAGTTTTTCATCGTATCAGCCGATCCATATCCCATAAATGAAAGTTAAGATGAAGTCTGCTTTCACTTAAAACCATCTCACTCTAATGAAAAGAATAATTTAATAAAGGGGAAGATATTTTCTAGCCGAAATTATTCAATTTTAGCATAAAGGAAACAAAGACGTAAGTGAGGGAACGAGGTCCAACAATAGTTGCATCCATCCTGACTCAATATAAAAATAGCACGTACTGATCACTTTTTGGTCTGCTTTTTAATGTTCAACCACCGCTTAAAATATAATTTAAAAATTATCACTTTATGAAATTATACTCAATACGTTATTGTTATATCAATTTTCAGTTACAAAGACATTTTTTCCTATATCTTCTTCATTTGAAAGCGACATAGATCCACTTCATTGTTTCCATTTTATCGAACATCATGACACTATCCTGGTGTTCAGAACTTTTAAGTATAAAATTTTAGCATAGTGCAATTGAATATTGAAACTCCTACGTATGAAACTCCATCATAGTATGTTTAGAGTGGAGCATGAATTGCATAAGTTTGATCCAGGATAGTGTCCTGAAGTTTCATTTTTATAAGGTGGAATTCACTTACATATAAGTACCAACCATGAAATTACCCCATTATTTTCTCTGGTATCACCCATGATATTAATCTATTATATTTTTCTTGTACATTTCAAACTGAAATTTTTTCTAGTCATTTCAAATTGAATTTACCTCATTATTTTCTGATATACCACTCCTGAAATTACCTTATTATGAAGCTTATAGAAGTGAAACTCCATCAAGAATTACATCCCAAAATTCAAACTTATATAAGTGAAACTCTACGACATTATCTTGGAATTTGAACTATCTCCTCCTCGAATTGATAAAGGTTCAAATTTCAAGAATTTCTCCTTGAGTGTGAACGGTGGGAATTCAAGCCTACATAGAATACTTGACTTTTCCATGTACAAGACCACAAAAAGTATTACCCCCTAATCCATTCGACATATATTCCTTCACTCGGGCCTAGCAGATGAAACTAACAACATCACATCATATAGAATACCGATGACAGGCATTCAAGTCTATCTTATAGTTTATGTTGATGATCTCATTGTTTCCGCGAGCGCATCCTTCATTTCCAAATTAATTATATTTTCTGAAGTTTTTGTATTTTAGTTAAGCATATTTATACCTAAAGTTTATTTATGTATTATAAGGCGGGTACAATTTGAATAGTTTAAAAATGATGGCTAAGGGCTCGTTTGACAATGTAATTTGAACTTCAAATTTAAAGTTTTGATTAGAAATTTGTGCTTGTTTTGACATTTGAACAGAACTCCAACTTTGATTTAAAATTTTGATTTCAAATCCCACGCTGACGAAGCCAAAGTGCATAGGAAAATTCGATCGTACTCTATCAAATTCTAGTATAGTTTAAGATATTATCCCACAGAGATTAAAACCACATAGGCTACATATTTGTATTGTCTAGAATACTATTTGAGAGAATCAAATTGATGAGAGGGGTTTTCTTATATTACAAATTACTTAAAATAAAACAAAGAACTTAAAATAAAAAAATTTAAAAGAAAAGAGTTGGGAGTCATTGAATCCACTTGGTACAATTAGTATAATAAAATCTTATTCTAATGAATTCGATAAAAGAATAAGAAACTTATTTGACTTGATTTGTGTTATGAGGAATAAATACCTCTTGCGATTAGCCCTTAAATTAATAAACTTATTTGAGAGAGTTCCTCCGCGAGAATTAGAACTGAAAGAAATAAGATAGAAACCCCTCAAATCATTAAACTTATTCGAGTCAACCCGTCCGTGAGAATTAGGACCGAAATAAATAAGATAACAATTTTAACCCAACAAACTTATTTGAATTAATCCCTCCCTGAGAATTAGGATTAAAAGAAATAATATTGAGATTTTTTAATTGAAGAATTAGGACTAAAGAAGCAAGATCAGAGATTTGAAAATCAAGACATGAAAGTTTTGAAGTAAAGACAATTATTACAACATCATATCAAACTTCTTCAACTATCCCAACAAAAAGAAATTACTCCATTAAGGAGTATGTAAGAAAGAAATTAAAATAAAATACTACTTATACAAAGACAATGAAAAGAAGAGAAATAGAACAAAGACTATTTCTTATGTCTTTCTGAATTTATTGGATTGGATGGGATGGATCTAATCAAAGTGATGCCTCTAAAATGTAGTGTCTCCCCATGGATGTATTCTTTGGAGTAAAGCTTACACCCATGAGCTTTATATTCTTTCTTGATGGCAAGATTTGACGGGTGTGAGTATGAAAGTGATGGTCATACACAAATTTTGCAACTTCTTTTTTGATGCCAACACATGATGGGTATGAATATGAAAGTGACGATCACATACGTGAATTTTACAACTTCTTTCAATTTAGCCTTTTTGTAATTCCCCCACGTGAAATTCCACGATTGTGACCATAGACTTGTGATTGCACCCGCGGAATATTTTCTTATCTTTTTGTCATTTGCTTATTTTCCATTCTTTGCCGTAATTTCTTCCTGCAATATTTATTAGAAAATATGCGAAAGTATGATATAATTATTCATATTTTAATTTTAAAATATTATTTTTATATGAGATAACATGAATAATTTCTATCCATCATTTGCCATACATGAATCATGAGTCGGCCTTCTCCTGTAAAGAGTGATATATAAGATAAAAACTTGACGAATAACTGTTTCCACATGATGTTGCATCTCGACAGCTCGTTGAATATTATTCATTTTACCGCTCAAATACATCAACACAAAAGAACCTCTATCTGCATAATCATCATGGTCAACATGCAAGATACAATCACACCCTTAAATGTACACACCTCGGTAGGAATTGAACAGCTGAACAGGACAATGAATGCGAGCTCTCCTGAATGAGTTCCAAAAACTAACAATTGGCGTTAGTTGGAAACTAAACTACAATGTTTTCCACCCAGGCGGGTGTTTTTTTTACATTTCTGTATGGTACTATGTTGGCTACAACAAAGGGTAGGTTGAAATAAATGTAACCCCACCTCCACACCAATTTTGGTTCGCAATAATCCATCCTCATCACTCCTTCCAGCAGTTGGCTCCAATTTGGAAGTAGGATCACAGACTAAGGATTTTATATTTGTGACAGTCAGTTGCGCCAACTGTTCTGCTTCTTTGCCTCGAAAGACGCTCCATCATTTAGCATGTCTTGTGCGTCAGTTTCCATTCCAAGTTTGGAGAGGGCAAGAGCCTGCATATAGAATGAAGTAGGCCACTCGGGCAAGCAGACCTGAGCTTGCATAGCATCCCTCAATGTAAGTTCTGGCTGGCCATCCATCAAATACGAGAGGGCTCGCCTCACAAAAACAGTCCCAGAAGGAACAGGCATCATAGACACTAACTGTGGAGAAAAAGAGTCAAACAAGTTAGGCATTGATCCAGACAAAGTTAGGGCTCAAAAGATTACAAACCAGAAGGAGACCAGAATTTTATAGATATGAAAATTGACCCTGGAGTCATTAATCAACCATCAGAAGAATCATGTTATGTGACGTGAAGAGAGAAAAAGAGCAAAATATACATAACACAAACATGTTTCATGCTAGAAAATACAGTACATCTACGCTTCAATCCCAAATTAGTCGAAGTCGACTATTATGAATCCTTGATGATATCCCTTCCCTTCCATTTGAATCCGTTTCTTCTAATACTTGATACCTTTTAAGAGACAAATTAGGCGTTTTCTACATTTTTTATGACTCACAAATATCCAGACAAAATAAAAGGATTTCTGGCGAATATCAGACATAATATATCAACACAACTAAGCGTTAATCCCAACTAGTTCATACCACCTTTTCTTAGATTTATCGTGTTCTATTCTTTGTTAGTTCTGCATGAATTCTAAGAGATTGTTTTTTTCTAAGAGATTGTATGTTTTTTTGGGCAACTTCCTATCATGTAATCTTAGGTTTACCTTGTCCTTGTTAATGTTTAGCCCCACGATTTTCTTTTAACGATGAGAAATAATTGAAGGATTAAAAGCAGATAACTAACTGTTGATCTCTGAACTACCAAACAGAAAATATTCGAAGGATGAAAACAGTGTTCCAAACATGAAAAAGCTATTGAAAAGGGTGATACAACCAAAGTAGGAAAACCATGTACTGTAAATGAAGATTCAATTGTATGTCGAGGAAGGAAAGACACAAGAAGCTTTGTCAATCTGCATTTAAAGCAGAACTAATACTTAACGAACTTAGAAGAAAACAAGGTGCAGCACAAGGGAATAGAGATGCAGCTGAATCCATAAGAAAGAAGGATGAAAGAATGAGCATAAAACTGCTGCAACTGCATTGAGTCTTTCTTTCGATACCAAGTAGAGAAGGCATGATTATATAACTTAGATAATTAAATAAGTGACATTTGCAGGAATTCTACCAGCCAACCCAAGCCTTAAATCACATAGGTCTTGTTGAATTATTGCAGTTTGTTGTGAGATATTAGCTGGTTATGTTCTGGTTTCCTGCTCATAGGATGCTTTATATACTCTTTGTAAGGTCTTTGACTAGCTTGTTTCAAAGAACCCAGCATTGTTTTCCTCTTCTCCCTTCCTCCTCTCCTTAATTCTTCTCTATCCCTATAAATTAGGTCTTGTCTATGCCAAAAAGTGTGTCACCGTACTTATGTTTCTCCATCTCTTCCACATCTGCAACTGAGCCAACAACTCCAGCTCTTCTTTTGGTACTGTCTATTAGCTTACTAACAACTACTACACCTGAATCTCAAACTAATTGGGGTCAACTTTCGAAATCTATGTCGGTCCATTAAGACCGTCTCAATCCCATAATAAATCATTTATGTTTTCAATACTAGAGGTTCACTACATTTTCTACTTGCGCACAATTCTCTAACAAGAATAGAAGATCCTTAGAGAATATACAAAATAAAGTAAGCATACCAACACAGTATCACACATTTATTTTCATTCATTATGCTCAATTTTTCTCTATGTCTGCATGGATTCCACGAGATTGTAGGTCTTTCAGGACGTCTCCGTTCATGTGATTTCAGGTCTACCTCATCCGCTTTTAACACCTTCAATTACCATGGTCTCACACATACAAAGTGATGCAGCTGGAGGCCTATGTAGGACATGACCAAACCATCTCAAGCAACCTTTTCTCAATTTTCTCTCTGTGTGCTATTTACACCTTCGATCGAATGTGATCATTTTAATCTTATTTATTCTAAGTGATTAAGGAGTCCAAGTAGAAGGTTCAGTAAAACATGGTAAATAACATTTCTTTCATCATAAAGTAAAGATACAACCATGTTTAAACATTAGCAGTTAATCAATCAAAATATTGAGATGTACAGGTGATACAAGTTTAGTCCAGTTCTCATGAAGAACATCTGATAAAAAATTGAACGGTACATAGCCTAAACTGTCAAAATAGAATGAGAAGGCAACGATAACTGCTTCAAGAAATTGATGTCAGTGATTGAAATTCTTGAGCCTCTGGTTACCACGAACAGGAACTGCCTATTACTGTTTAACAATAACTTACTTTATATGCGGCCGATCCAGTTCCTCCACCAACGCGAACCCCAGTTAGATTGGCTCAAATTCGACCTTTAAAGGCAAGAAACCTCTAATCAGTTCCTATCTCTCTCTTTGGATATATTTAAGCATGCACATTTTGCACGAGGAGAAAAATACGCATAACAAACATGTTCACTTAAATAACTGGAAGTACACACTGATAAGGTTCCTCTAAAATAGTCGACGTGCAAGTAATTCTGGTTTCAGAGAGGAATACAAGGGAAATAGAAGATCATTTCCATAAATAAGGTTCCTTTCTTTTTTAAGCATTAAGTCATACTTAAAATTGAAACCAGAAATTACCACTATTGAGATATGCAAATGTTGGCTAAGCAGGAAGTAACAAGCTGGAAAAGGATATGTGACAATTCTTGTTAACTATTCACCATATGGAGCATTCCTTTGCATCACAACTAGTTCATCCTGATCTAACAACTTGAA
The DNA here is from genome assembly GCA_029783415.1 of Anisodus acutangulus. Lineage (NCBI taxonomy): Eukaryota > Viridiplantae > Streptophyta > Magnoliopsida > Solanales > Solanaceae > Anisodus > Anisodus acutangulus. Next base: position 19,637,292 of record CM056507.1, on the reverse strand, counting down.
CACCAGTTACCGTTAAATGAGAACAAAAATTTGGTCATGTTTCCTTTTTCCAGCCTTTCATTTGTATATGATAAGTGATACTTTTGACGGACTGCACCCACACCAATCTTTATATTACAGTACATGGAATAGGTATCCAGAAATTACAAAATGCAGAAAGATAAATCAGAATGCAGTTTACGCTTCACCGAATACCAAACGGATCTGGGAAGCAAAAAAGAAACATAGATTTTCTTTAAGCTATTCAGGAAAAAGGAGAGAAGGATACCTTTGAATAACAATCAATTGCACTCTTAAAGTCCTTGTCCCTGAAAGCAATATCCCCAAATTTCTTGGTATTTAACATGTCTTGAACTTGCTGTGTCCACTCTTGGAATGAGAGCTTCATGAAAGATCACATAATCAATGAACCAGAAAGATCTCCCGCTTCAGAGAATGAATAAAATGTGGACTGTCAATAAATGTCTAAACTTGAGAAGAACTCCAGAATAAACAAGATTAAACTGAGGGGAGAAAAAAAATCATGTATAAAAATAGGCATATCCAATGTAATAAAGGATAAGCAGTCCCTCTTTATTTTGGATTATTTCCCTAATTCCCTTAATATCATTTCTTGCCATGTAGTTTGTTGATATTTGATTACCCTTACATCAATATGTGGTAATATGCTAAAGAATTAACTCACCTCATTTTCTGCACCCTGTTCATCTTTATAACCTGTTTTAAGCAAGATATCATAAACAGCAGTAAGGTCCATTCTTGCACAAGCTTTTCCAAGAGGAGAAAGCACGGTCGGAAGCACCACTGGAGCTTTTGTTAGCCCCATCAAAACATGTGATGCAACCTAGGTTATAAAATTGAATAAGTACTCTGGTCAATCCATCATAAATAGGAGAGGTTGCATCATGATCAAAATTTCTAAGATTCCTCCCCTTGCTTCTGGAGGGGTACCACAGCATTAAGAATGAACTTGAAATCAGGCCGATCCTTAGCCTCATACTGGAGGCACTTTGAAGCAAGCTCAAGCAACGCAGTAGCATCTTCATCGGCATATTGTCCTTCCAAGGACGAATCCATTAGTAACAACATATTTTTTCCCCTTATCAAATCTAATGCCTGGAAAAAAGAACAATTACATCAACAGTTGGAGATTTAAAAGCACAATCCCTAACTAAGCAAAACTATCATACTTACAATATATATACTTAGGATGTTTGCCTACTGAATTGATGAATCTGCTCAACATGATACTTCAGTGAACCTTCTAAGCCATTGAGGATAATGAACAGCTTACTTATAATGATATCAATCATTATTGTTACAGCTACATGTTGAATATAAAGGAAAATTCACATATTTTACATTTGGTGGTAAGCTCTAGACTGTATGCACTTGATATTTCACTCCTCAAAATTCAACATGCAGTTGTAACAATGGCCTTTAAAAAGTTTTATGTGGTATGCTCTAGACAGCAGTCTTGAAATTTTAATGCTTAAAATTCAGTAGAGTGGCTTACATCTTCACTTAACAGTTTTGTCAAAGACCCCCATATTGATAAATTGGGAAGGCATTAAATCCATTTTCACATACAGCGAGTGATTTTGAATACAACTACCATAAACTGAAAACAAATTCAACCAACTGGTGCAGCAATTATAAAAGAGATGTGTATGACAAAGTACAGTACATGGCTTGGAGGAATATGTTTTCCACTCAAAAGGTCCAGCAGAACAGTCCCATAGCTGTATATTACACTCTCCGCAATGACCCTGCCTAAAAATAACAAAATTTGGTACTGAGCATGGTGCCAAATTTATGAAACTACAGGATTTCACACTGCAACTACGGTAAATGAAACTGCTTAATTTCAAGGTCCATAATTAAAGATAAAAGTTAAAACACAAAATACAGCAGCTGACTGTACACAAGAAGAGAACCAGTTATTATGTGGCTTAAATAGTACAAGGCAGTGGTAGCCTGGTAGGTATATTCCTTAAAATCAGAAAAGAACAAGGACTCAATGCATGTAATCATTTTCAAAGTCTACTATTTTCTTACTTGATTATGAAAAGAATCTTTATTTATTCTATTGGTAGGTATTCAAGAACTCTGTCTTATGGTCATTTTCGTAAAAGCATATAGCCAGTTCCAAGCATGAAAAGCTCCACTAGACGATAACAATATTTAAAACATAGTTTAACATGATGAACCCTTCAAATACTTGATAGGTATTCAAACGATCTTGATATATATATATATATATATATATATATATATTTAAAGGATCTTGATATTAGTCTATATCCTTCATCTATGAAGGAATTTGAGGCAGAAACAACATCAGAACTGCGGACACAGTTGTTCTGCGATGGCAGCAGCCAAACATGGTTAGCCCAAGGTAATTATAAAAGGATCTTTTTTGGTAGGTAACCGGAAACTGTTTATGTCATTTTTATAGAGCATAGCTAGTCCCAAGCCCGCAAAGCTCCACTAGGTGATCAAAATATTCACAAAATAGCTTTAATATGATGAATCCTTCAGATATTTGATTGACTGTAAGTATTCAAAAGATCTTGATCCTAATCTATGTCCTTTATCTTGAAGGAATGAATGTCAAAGTGAGAACTACATTAGCTTACCCTCTATATAAGAGTTAATTACGAAGCCTCATGTTTGGAATTAAGCACCCAGAGAATCAACAACTTGCAAAACAATATAGAAAGTCATAAAAGCCTTTCTCATTTTTCTTTCACTTTTTTTCTAGTTGTTAGTTGAGGGGATAATCACCATCGACTTCTGGCTACTGTATGTTCCTTGGCAACAACTTGGTCTCCTGGTCGGCAAAGCGTCAGGCAACTCTATCACGCTCAAGTGCAGAGGCAGAATATCGAGGGGTAGCGAATGTGGTCTCCGAATCATGTTGGCTACGTAATTTGCTTGTGGAGCTTCATTGTCCCATTCAGAAGGCAACCTTGGTATATTGCGATAACCTTAGTGCGATCTACCTTTCAGGTAACCCAGTTCAACACCAACGTACTAAGCATATCAAAATGGACATTCACTTTGTTCGTGAAAAGGTTGCAAAGGGTCACGTTCGCGTATGCCATGTCCCGTCTCGTTATCAAATTGCAGATATCTTTACAAAGGGTCTACTAACGGTTTTCTTTGAAGATTTTAGGGACAGTCTCAGCGTTCGAAGACCGCCCGCTATAACTGCGGGGGTGTGTTAAATAAGGCAATATACACACAATATACAAGTGTATATTGCCTTATTCAAAGGGCACGAAATCAGCCCATATTGGGCATCTCGGTTTTGGCAGATTTTGGTACATAAAATATTGTATATTTGAAAAATATATGTGTAGTATATTGTAATGTATTTGTTACCTAAAATAGGTTTATACACTACCATAATTGTAGAGTTAGAATTATGGTAGAATAAGATTTAGGAATAGAATAGGAATATTTTGTATCTTGTATATATACCTATTCAAGTAATGAAAATAATCAAGGGGATTATTTCTTTCAAATAAATCATATTGAAAGAAATTAAATGACAGAAATAAAAAGGGGAGTGGTTTACCTTGTTTGGAGGTAGCCTAGGGTTGAAGAGGGCTTGTTCTTCCTTCTCCACACCTTGAACACTCGCAAACACACACGAAAAGGGGGGTTTTAAATTGTGATTGACTAATTATGCCAAGTATGGGTTCCACCAAAGGGGTTGGATAAAAAACTAGTCTAATTTAGCTCGAAAATGGCTCTCAAAATATGAATGTCAGAAATTCAAGCTCGGACAATTAAAATAAAGAACAAGGGTCTAAATTTAAAGAGAACTCAAATCCTAGAAATTTAAGGTCGTGGATCGATATGGGAGAATGAATTGGGGAAATCTCCCTCCAAAAGTTCTCAACCAACCAGAATCGTCCATTTGAAATCAACATGACACAAAATCAATTAAGAATCGCAATCAAAAAGCAATGAAGGGGAGACCTCTGGGGTTGGGGCATGGTGGCATAGAGGTAAGAGAGGGTAGGCAATTAATTCCCTTACCCCTTTCTGCCATACCAACTGCAAAAAAAACAACAATACCATGCGAGTTGCTAGATATGGCAGTGGATCCTAGATCCGGTGGATCCAGATCCGGTGTATAGGATATGGATCTTCAAAATTTGGACCCAACGGATCCGGATCGGACTCAGATCCATTTCGGACGGATCGGATCTGGATTTGGATCTGGATCTGGATCTTGTATTTGAGATCCGTATCCGGTCCACATCCGACCCGTGGATCCATTTTTTATTAAATACATTATACATCCATAATCTAGAATGAATTTGGGTCTTCCTTTAGTTTTCTCGGCCAGGCCCAAGTCTATAAAGGACCGAAGGTCAGCCCATCTGCATGTCTTTAAGCCAACGAAAGGGGGCAAAGACCCCCATTTTGTTTAACATGTTGTAAGACTCAAACCCTAGTCGCCGTCGTGGCTCTCTCTCATACGACGTCAGTCCATTTCAAACTATTATCCACCCCTTTCGAGGTAATAAGACAAATCAGATTCAATACTTTCTGCCATATATTAAATGGTGAGTTCGATTTTTGTTTTTTTATTTACAATTCGTTTGTTTTATTATACGTTTTTCTTGTGGCTGAAGAATCTACTTATGTTATTTTGATAAGAAATTTATGAGTAAATTCAATTGCATTATTCACATGTTGCTTCAAATCTAATTTTCTTCCTATTTAGCTATATTTTTTTGTTTATGTCATTTGCAATCATGACTATAATGTGAAGTTACTGGAAAAGTTTCATTTCTTTTTATCAAAATTGTTGTATTATTTATCTACTATAAGCCACCCAGTGAGGTAATACCCTGGATTTCTGTCAAAATTATTGTCTTATTTATCTACTATTAGACACTGGACTTCTGCCTGCATGAACTACTTGTTTGAGTCATTATAGGGGCTCCTTAGAGTACAAATTTTGGAATTTGAATATGTTATAGCCATCTTGATTTGTATTGAATCTGAATTGCATATGGTGGCCAATGTCCAGTTCATTTAAATTCACTGTTTAATTGGACTAAAATGTGCATGATGCTTCTCTGTTATGTGATTAAGTAATGTATTCAAATATTTTTTTGTAGGAAATTGATGTGAACAATCTAACAATAATGCAAATGCTACTAATAAAAGTCATCCTGCTTCTTCTAGCCCACCTCCAGTGACTCTGCTTTGTGGAGTGAATGATTTAGAAGGGGATTCAGAAGGTTTTATTGAGCACGGAGTAAAAAAAAAATCAATCAAGTAAACTAACAAGCAAGAAACTCACTTATGAGGCATGGGAATCTTTTGATAAGGTCGTAGTGAAAGGTGTTATAAGAACAAAGTGTAAATATTGTACATCTTTACTCTCTTATAATTGTGCAAATGAAACCTCACGCCTTCTTAAACATTCTAAGAAGACGTGTCCAAGAAAGCATTTGCAGATTGGAGTTAGTGGTCAAACACAATTGAAGGTTAAAACGAAAGTCGATGGGTCTACTACTTTAGAACTTAAAGAAAAGGGAAAGGAAAAGAATTTGATCAAGACTTTTTAATGAGAGAATTGGTTGGTATGGTGGTGATTCATGAGTATCATTTATCCATTGTAGATCATATAGGTTTTAAAAGGTTCATGAGGAGTCTAAATACTTCTTTCAAGATGATTTCGAGGAACACTTTGAAGAGTTACATTTTGAAAAAGTACAATGAAGAAAAATGTTCTCTTAAGGCTTTGTTAGAGCATAATGAGGGTAGAATTGCAATAATTACCGACATGTGGACAACTTTCAACCAAAAAAGGGGCTACATGGTTGTGTCATCTCACTTCATTGATCAACAATGGGTTTTACGCAATCGAACCTTGAGGTAATGAGCCTATTATTATTTATAAATGCTGATTTTTTAGGTTTATTGTATGTGTTTATTTAGGTTTTGTTTTGTGCCATGTCCACATATAAAAGGGGTTATTTCATAGATTTTGATGGATTGTTTGTCTCAATATTCTTTGAAAAACAAAATTTCATCGGGTGTAGTTGATAATTGTACCACTAATGATGCAATGATGAATGTTTTGTTGGAGAAATTGGAAAGTAGGTATCTAATGTTAGGTGGAGATTTTTTGCATATGAGGTGTAGTGCTCATATTCTAAACTTGATTGTGAAATATGGTTTAGAAGTAATTGATCCCGCAATTGAAAAAGTTTGAGATTGCATTTTATTTTGGATGTCTACTCCTAAAAGGGTTGAAACTTTTGAGGAGGCTTGTCGGCTTTTGAATATTTCTAAACCTAAAAGAGTGGAGTGGTTCTTGATGTCAAAACTAGGTGGAATTCTACTTACTTGATGCTTAATACCGCTTTGCTTTTCAAGATGTATTTGCTAAGTTAAAACGTATGAATAAGAAGCTCAAGTTAGTTATTCCTAGTGAGAATGATTGGATGATGGCAAAACTTGTTTGTGAGAAGTTGGAAATTTTCTACAAGGTCACTAGAGTATTTTCCGGTAGAAGTTATCCTACTTCTAATTTGTTTTTTTGAAAAGTGTGTGAGATAAGACTTGCTTTGAGGCGTTGGATGGAGAGTGATATTGAGACCATTAGAATGATGGCTAAAAATATGATTGACAAGTTTGATAAATATTGGCATAATATTAATGAGATGTTGGCAGTTGCTTCAATTTTAGATCCAAGAAATAAAATGGATTGTGTGGAGTACTATTTTAAGATATTGTACAAAGATGATGCTGATAATGAAGTGGCAAAATTTTGGAAAAATCTTGATAAACTTGAGGTTGAATATCAAATGAGAAGTGAGGGAAATAAAAGCCAAGAACCTTTTCCAAGAAATGTTGGAAAACGAGGAACTTCACTGTCTTGTGATAATAATGAGGATGAATATGCTCAACCTAAAATAACAAATAAAAGAAAGATGAATGTGAGGGGTGAGGTGGAACATTACTTGGAGGATGATCCTATACCCGAGAATGATGATTTTGATGTACTTAATTGGTGGAAAATTGATCAAATGTATCCTACTTTACAGAAAATTGCTAAGGACATCCTTGCAATTTTCGTCTCTTCCGTGGCTTTGGAAAGTGCCTTTAGCATGGGTGGAAGGGTGATTAGTTCTCATCGTTCTAGGCTTCACTCTAAAATGGTAGAGGCATTAATGTGCTTGCAAAATTGGATGATCGAAGACATTAAAGGTATCTATTATTTATGTATTGATTATTCTCATATACGTTAATATCAATTTTTTCCTAATACGAACCTTCTATTTATTTTTTAATTTCTTTCAAATAATGGTACTTTGAAGGGCACACATGCTTGTTCGACAGTTACTAAAGTTTCTGAAGAAGAATGGGAAGTAGTTGACTATATTGATATGGTAAATGATATGTTTAATCATAAACATTTGTTGAGATGAATTTTTTAGTTATCTCTTTTTAATATGATTGTTTATTTGTTATTTTAGGATGTTGATGACGTTGAAACTAGTGACTTCGAAGACTGATTTATGAAGTTGGCAGAAGGTTATAGAAGATGCTGCTGGCATTTTAAAGAACATTATTGTAGAATTTAATTTCAAGACCTTTGTAATTGCATTGTTTTCCATGATGTTGTTATTTACTTACTTTGCTTCATCGTCTTTATTTTCTTGTGATGCTAAAACTTCATTCTGTATTTTGGAAGAATGCTGTCATGTTTGTGTAGGTTGATTGAATGAACTCATTCTTATGAATGGTGTCATTCTTGTTATTGTTGTAGAATAGTGTCATTGTTGTAGAATGGTGTCATTCTTGTGATGCTAAAACTTCAACCAGTGTGACCTTTCCAGCCATATTGAGAAAAAGAACTTTCCAGTTTCCTAGCTTATTTCTCATTCTGTCAATAATGAATCGTTAATCACTAGGTTTAGGGTGGTGATCTAGAAATTTTTTTACATGTGGATCCAGATCTGATCCGTGGACCCGGTGAATCCGGATTTGGATCTAATTTTTATGGACCTGATGGATTTGGATCTGGATCTAGGAGGATCTAGTCTAAATCCGATCTGTTGCATCCCTAGCAGTTGCCATTCTAGGCGATGAAGGAGACGTTGAGTGCGCCCCCTACATTGTAAATGACAAAAAGGAGTTGGGCATCTAATGATTTCACACCTAAAAGATTGGATTTGGGTCGGATCTTGGGCCTTTTGGCCTGGGCCGTTTAAAATGAAAATAAGAGGCCCAGCTGAATTTTACAAAGCTTTAAATAAATATGATTACATTTTGCAAAGGTGGCCATCTTTTAAATTAAAAGATGACCAAGCAATTTCAAATATAACCTAATTAGGTCAAAAGATTATTTTAAGCCTAAATTTAATACTAATTAGGATTTAAAGAAATTTAAATCATGCAAAATCCTTCTAATTTAAAAACATGTTTGTAAATTGAGATGTAATTTCCTTCTCCTATTCAATTAATCAATTTCTCGAATTTGCTAGAGTAAAATATTGACTTCGTTAAATTGAGAATTTTAAGACAATTAATTTCACCATTATCTTCACTTTAATTTTAAAAATTGAAATTGATAATCAAAATAATGTGAAAATGGGATATGATATACAATAAATATACTGAATGATATTTAGTCAAATGAAATGATAAATATTTCAGGGATAATTTTTTGTAAAATCATTTTTGTCTTGTAAAAAATATTTTTACTCTGTTTGTGACTTGGGGATCTTGAATAATTAAATAAAATTATTGGAGGAAAAAATTAAGTGTCAACAAACACAACCAAGGCTGACCTGCGAAGCTTCACAATACAAAGTAAAACCCTCTCCCTCCATGAGAATACTCAAAATTGGAGGGTAGTCAACAAGGTCTTGATCTTTTGAAAGCTTGGCTCACACTCAAATGACCACTAAAAAGGTATATTCTTCTGAGGCAATCTGGTCAAGGGTGATGTAATATATGAAAAACCTCAACAAAATGTCAATAATAACTAGCCAGGCCAACAAAACTCTGAATCTCAGTAACTGAAGTAGGTCTAACCCAATCACAAACTACCTCAATCTTCTTGGGATTTACCATCATTGGTCACCACATGACCCAAAAATGCCATAGAACTAAGTCAAAACTCACACTTCAAAAACTTGGCATAGAGTTGCTTCTCCTTCAGAATTCCAAGCAAGATCCTCAAATGTTGTTCACGCTCGCCCCGACCATGAGAGTAGATCAATATATCATCGATAAACACAATCATGAAAGAATCTAAGTACAATCTGAAGACATCGTTCATCAAATCCATGAAGGTTGCTGGGGAATTAGTCAGCCCGAAAGACATGACCAAGAATTCATAATGATCCTAACGGGTCTTGAAAGTTGTCTTAAGGATATCCTGTGCCCTAATCATAAACTAGTGATAACCGAATCTCAAATCGATCTCTAAGAAGACTGATGCACTCTGAAGCAGATTAAATAGGTCATTAATACGCGAAATGGGATACTTGTTCATGATTGTGACCTTGTTCAGTCGATAGTCAATACATATCCACATAGACCTATCCTTCTTCTTCACAAACAACACCGGATCACCCCAAGGAAATATACTCAGCCTAATGAACCCCTTATTCAACATATCATGCAACTGGTCCTTCAACTCTACCTAACTCTGGGCAGTCCCTCGCAAAATGTTCTAAGTCACCACACTCATAGCATCCACGATGAGACATAGGATGTTGAAAAGAGCTAGAATAGCCTAAACGACCACTTTGACTTGCATGTCAAGAATAAGAACCCTGGGAACTATGACTCGAACTATAACCACCATCACCCAAAGAACCTCTGATCGAATTCTTCATTATTGCCTTAACTAGCCTGCTGAACTGGGGGTGATACCCCCTACCATGATAATCTCTACCTCCAGACAAGATATCTCAATAACTACTTGGGTTGCGGGGCTTCTTTCCCGATCTATCCACAAACTACTGATGCATGATAGCCTCTACACTCCTAGTGGCGTCCACTACTGCTGAAAAAATACCTTTTAAAGTTGCCACATGTGTCACTGAAACTCGAATGTGATATGACAAACTTTCTGATCCTCTTTGTCTCATCTGGCAAGATAGTTAAAGCATCATGAGACAAAGAGTGGAACCTTATCTCAAACTCAGTCACAAACATACCAACCTGCTTGAAAATGTCAAACTGTTCACGCCTCTCATCCCTCAGGCTACAAGAAACTCACTTCTCCAAGAACACTCTAGGAAATGGCTAAGTAAGTAGAAGTGACCCAGCTGTCCTAGTCTCAACAAACACCCTCCACTACTACTTAGCAGGGCCAATCATCTACATAATTGTAAAGTCAACTCTATTAGAATCAACCAACCCTAAATTGGGTAGCCTCTCATGATAACCCACGAGAAACTCATAAGCGACATCATCAGGATGCCCATTTTACTATGGTGGCTTCATCTTCTCAAACTTATCCCATGCTTCTTCTCCTCAACAAACATAGTGAGCTAAATAAATTGATGTATAGCCATACCCTGAGCTTGATAACCCATAAATTAAGCCACAATAGCAGCTAGTTGTGTCCCTGGGGTCTTATAACCTACAACCGCTTGATCAGGAGTCTGACCCCCAACTCTGGTCTGTAAACCATCTGGAGTAAACGGCGGTGCTGTTTCCTGAGTCCAACCTTCTAAGAAGCACATAATATGCACCAGGCTGTCATAAAGAATATGAGTAGCAATAAATCCCTCAGGTGCCTGGCGGGTCCAATCTCTTCCGCCTGCACTGGGTTCTCTTTCAAAACCTCATCTGGACCCAGACTCAACTTTCTAGCACAGGCCTGAGCAGCAACTGGGGCTTTGCCTCTAGCTGGAATAGCAATATAGGCTCTAACCATACCTCGACCTATACTACATCCATTACCTCTCCCTCAAGCAATAGTCCCGACAGCGGGTATGTGCATATTAGCAGGCTCTTGATCTCCAACTACAGTCAAACGTGTCCTTACCATTTGTGAGAGAATGAAATAATGAAACTCTTACAAGTACGCATGATAAGAAATAAAATAATAGAATTTTCCTAGATGTCCTATAGGCTCTCGAGGATAGATACATAGCTCATCGTATCGATCCTCAAGACTCTACTAGACATTATTCTTGTACTTGTAAGATCAGTGAACCTAATGCTCTGATACCAATTTATCACAACCTAATTTACCGAAGGATCAATAAACCAACCACAACCATTCAAAATATTTTACTTAGAGTAAAGTGAGGAAATATTAAAGCAAATCAATTTAAGTCTTAATAAGATCTCATAATATAAATAGTACAAAAATACTGAGAAATTCCCCAAGACTGGTATTAAGGTACAAGAACTAGCTAGAGTAATACAAGTCCAGGAATACATCCTGAAAATACAAAATTGTCCGAATATGGAAAAGACAAGAAATAATGTACAAGGGGAATCTGGTGCAATGGATCATCTGGTAGCTTACCCTGAGTCCTTCGAATCAACTCCTTAACGGGATGGATAATCCTGAGGTGCATTGGAACTAGGAACAAAACATGTATACAAAAGGTGCAGCAAGTGTAGAGTGAGTACAGAAACAATGGGTACTCAACAACATCATCGACCGACCCTAGATAAAATGGAGATAAGGGTGAGCCGTATGAATACCACTACTACACTAAACCTCTATCAGTATGAATATCAATAAAGTCAATTAATCCAAGATTCAAGCCTAAGGGGTCATTTGGTAGTGTGTATAAAAATAATGCTAAATAGGGTGTATTAGCAATGTTGATATTAGTAATGTCGGTATTAGTAATACTGGCATTAGTTATGCAGAGATTATTTTTTATCCACCGTTTGGTTTAGTGTATTAGAAATAACATGTATTGCATAATTTCTAAAAATAATTCATTGTTTACAAAATACTTCATTACAAAAATATCCTCCATACTATACTTTTTAGGGACTTCATGGACAATTGTATCTTTAACCATGCTAATGCATGCATTAAAATCCATTGCATTATTAATATCATGGTTTGCTAGATATTAATTATGCATAGCATAATACAAAATAGGGTGTATAACTAATGCATACATATGATGAAAAAGTGTACCAAACAAGGTATTGTTAATACACAAAGCTAATGCATGCATTATATTCTCTAATACACTCTACCAAACTATCCCTAAGTGTAAGAAACCTCTAATTATTCAGAATCATCTCAATTAGTCAAGTAGCATGATAAAATGGGAAATTACACAGTTTAGGCAAGTAAAGCAACAAGGAACGAAAAAATAAACGATATGCAAATGTTATGCAATGCAAGGTATTTCCATCACCCGTACACACACGTTCGAGAATTATTTTCCTTCAGGTTCCTTAGCCATTTCTAGGCTCATAATACTTGTCTCTAGCCACTCGGGCTCATAATCAGCGCATCACTCTGTCCGAAATCATTTTTCCTCTGATCCACATACGTATTCTCAAATATATAATTCATGAGATACCATATGAAGCATGAATATGACATGCACAACAACAAAAAACTAAGATATGCAATGAAGATTCAATCTTTCATCGACAAGCATAAATATCTTATCTTTAATCAATTTCATAGTAAAGTTATCATCTTTAGCTTTATTTCACCATTAAATGAGCATTTAGGAGTTATGAGTAGCACATATCAGATCACAAATACTCAAAAGTACGGGCTTCATACCCTAATCATAGATCAATAAGACCATATTATTTATCAGCTAGTGTTACACCCCATACATAGAACGTCGTTATTGTCATAAATTAGCCGATATAGGTTTGGTGAGAGTGAGATGCCTTGTCAAGGTTAATAAAGGTTTATTAAAGTATTAAATAGGTTTCATAAAAGTTTGAGACTAATCGGATCGAAGGAAGAAAGTGTCGACGAAACTTGACATTATTGGGCTGATCTACGAAGCATTCTACACTGTAGAAGGGCATCTGCATCATAGATGGGCTTGCAAATTTGGCCCAGAGGTTGCGCAGACCGCTGCATGGAGATGAGGTGGCATATGGGGCTATAGATGGTGGTCTGTGGCGTAGAACTATCCATAGATCTAAGGCGGTAGCTGACTTAACTCGGTTTAAATTTGTGGGGAAGCTCATTTTTGGTAATATTTCGACCACGGATTGCTACTACTCTCTCTCAAGACCTCCCAAACCATGCTCTAAGCTCCTAAAGTAATTTTAAGGTGATTACACCATAATCCAACATCAAAAGCTAGGATGAGTGAATGATGACACTTCTATGGAGTTGCTATGCAATTAAGGTCTGTTCCAGGTGATGAGAGGCCTTGGTTTGAGGTTGTACTTGATTTATAAGGTAAAGTTAACACCCTCTTACTTGTGCTTAAGCTTAGTTGAGTGTTGATTTGGTTGTTTGGATGAAAAATCACAAACTAGTACTTGAATTGATATGAGATGTAGTTGTCTTGTCGTTGGAATGCTTTGAAGTTATATATATGAGTTAGTATGGCTAGAAATCATGAGAAATAACTTGGTGATCATTTTACTAGTATAATTATTCTTGTTTACATAGAAAGCTTGTTGAAGAAGTTAAATAGAAGAAGAAATGACTATAAAACATATATGAATTGATGCTTGTTGTTGTAACTCTTGTTGGGGTACTTGGTTGGAAGTTAAACTTGGTGTTAAGTTGTTAAATCTTATTTATGGTTGATAAATGATAAAGGGAACCTAGAAAGATCTAACAATATTATCTTGTTGCTAAGTTACCATTAGTAACAGCCATGGAGTTCTAAGCACATCAGGTGTTTGATAAAATGTCATAATGAATCAACTTTTAGCTTAATGACCCTACTTTGATCTGAGTTATCTCTATTATGTAGATTATCATTCGTAGGATGTACGGGTACTCGTGAGGTATCATTTTCTAGATGACAAAGGTATGTAAGGCTTACCCTTTCTTTCTATCAGCATGACCCTCGTATAAATATTACATAATAAAACATCTCTCAAAAGGAACTCTATTCGTGACATTGATGATATACTTGTTCCTTGTTCTTGAACATGTTTCTTGGATCTTGTTTGTCCCTTGTCGGGAGTACTTTTTTGCATTTTATGGTATCTCTATTTATGTGTTATTATGTACTCTTTATTGGTTTCAGAATAGCTGATGTATGTAGTTACATAACGATAGTCAGAGGATGATGACCTTACGTCACTTCAGTTATGTTCATGATGTTCTTCTGGGATCATTCATGCATTATATATATATATATATATATATATATATATATATATATATATATATATATATATATATATATATATATATATATATATATATATATATGTTGAGTCGCACTATAGTCAGCTAGGTACGACACTTATATGTGCATACCACTGTAGTTTAGTATGTTATGATGATATTAGCCTAGAGAGAGGCTTGATGATGACAGTATTGCCCCATTGTGAGGCCTATGTATGATTATGTTTTTTAAAGAAAGCATGCATATCATTCTCCCACAGTGGTATTCAGAGTTATAAGTTGTCTCTACCATATTTTTACTTATATTACTGCCTCTATTTATGTTTCTTGTCTTACATATTCAGTACATTATTCGTACTGATGTCCCTTTGTTGGGGGCACTGCATTTCATATTTGCGAGTTCAAATATCCAGAGTGATGACCATTCTCAGTAGGATTTAAGCTCAGATGTGTTGTCAGAGCTCTCCCCTTATTTCGGAGGTGCTAGTTTGAGTTGACATGATTTTATGTATACATTATATGGGTATGGTGGGGCCCTATCCCGACCTTCAGTTATGTTATGTTACTTTTAGAGGCTTGTACACTTAGGTATTACGTACAGTGGTTTTGTATGGCCTTGCCGGCCTTTCTATTGGTCTGTTGATGTTTATTATGGCCTTATCATCCTTGTATATGCATATATGGTTGGTCTATCATCCTTTACAAGTTGATCTATTAAGATTATCTTATGGATGGCGTACAGAGGTCTTGTCGACCCAGACAGTCAGATGTTCAGGTTATGTTTCACAGGCGATACGTTTGGGCCGTTAAGGCGGCCACAACCCCCAAGGTTGAGGTATGACAAACTTGGTATCAGAGCAGGTCTGTCCTAGGGAGTTTAAAAGCCATGACTAGTAGTGTCTTATTTATGGTGTGTTGTGCACCATACTTGTAAACAGGAGGCTACAAAGCCTTTAGGATGGTCACTTTCCTTCTTATTCTAGATCGTGCGATATAGCTGAGTTATAAGCCTTCCGCTCCTAATCTTATCGTGTTTATGATTGTAGCGATGCCTTCTTTGAGTAATGCACCCTCTATTGAGACAAATACATTAGAGGACATGAGTGGGTCACCTTCTCAGATATCGCCGACTCCTGTAGTACCAGAGGTGATGAGGGAATTTCCCGTACTATCAGGTTTACCACTAACGTCGTCTGATGAGGATGATAGAAAAGAGGTCAAAGTATCGACTCAGTTGGTTGCCTCTCAGGCACAATGCCGCCCTAATATTTCTGACAGTGGTAGGCCCTAGAAGGGTCAGAGAATTCATAGCCTACAGAGCTTATTGGTCAGGGATCGTCGATATTTAGTAGATGTGACCCGATTAAGAGGATGAGAGAGCCAAGAAGGCTAGGATGATTGGGGATTACAGAGGATGACGGAATTGTGATAAGTTACAGATGTACAGTCAGCAGGCCAAACCTTCACGACAGATTATGTATGATTAGAGTTCTCCGGTAAGGCCGAGACTGGGATCACAAACCTCGGTATTTGAGGGTCAAAGTGGTGTAGATCAAGTGGGGCCATCCCGATCATACTATAATAAATATAGTCGGATGCATGCCAGACTGTGTCGTAAGGGAACATGGGGGTTGCTACTGGTGTGGTAGTCAAGGTCATAAGATTCAGAAGTGTCCCAGATTAGCCCGCAAACTCGAGGGTAAGAGTGGGGATGGAGCCTCGAGGTGAGCAGTTAGATACAGGTATGCTATTGATTTCCTTGTTGACCTATCTATCTCTTATATGCTTATCATGGACCTGTTTTATATTTAAGAGTATTGTCCCCATTTTAGGAATTGGTTTTACGATACTACTTGTAATATAAGATATTCTGATAAAAACAGGTCATGGATGTAAGGGTATAAACAAAAAGGGGATTCTAGCCCAAACGATTGTTAAAACCACGTTTGTACATTAGTAGATTGAAAGGATATAGAGCCCACACCTGACCTGGTAACAGAGTATGTGGTATGTTCTCTTCTTTTGAATTACTATGCTAGATAGATCCCAAATCTATGATATCATGCTACCCTGACGATTGTACACAAACTAAGGCTTTTGGAAAAATTGTAAGCTGCTGATGAGTTGTAAAGATGAAATACAAAAAGTGTTGTTGGAAGGTTTAGAAGACTATGAGAACCTATCTATTTTATGGAGACTTCGGTCAATTTGAACAAGAGAATACGCTATGAACGCGCAATTCAAATTGTAACACTTTGCCTAAGTAATTGAGGATGACCCCAGGATATTATTAATGAGAATGGATTACCGTAATCAAGTCATATGAAGATTGCTCTTTAATGTGTTTAAGGAATTGTGCAAAGTGACATGCTCAGAACAGTGACCCCATGTTATATATAAGGACTGGATCATCCCCGAACGTAGAAGATAGGATAAGCCCTTCGTTTGTTTAAAAAGAATCCATTTCGTTTACTATTGAAAGCTACATGTATTGATGGCAGCAAGCTAAAGCAGACTTTAGACATTTGAGTGATAAATCCTTCAGTCCTGTTGTGTGATATGATATGATTTTAGTACCTACAGAATAAAAATAGCTTGTTGGAGACAATTGATGATAAGAACCACATAATAATTTGAGAATGGCTCTAAGAAACATGAACATAATTAATAAGTACGAATGGACTAGTATGACAAGGTATCGAGGCAAAAATGTGTTTCGCGTAATGATAGGCAATCAGAAGGACCATGATAAAAAGGATAAAGATGAATGAGATTATGGTTATACGGATTTCATAAAGGCATATCCCTAAAATGATATTGAAATATCAGTAAAATCCATCATGGATCATACCATATCCAATAAGGTACTATTCCTCCTCTTGGCAACTCCATTTAGTTAAGGGGTACCTGGAGGTGTCCATTATGAGAGAATTCAATTCTCTTTGAGATAGTCAAGAAAATCATTTGACAAGTATTCTCCTACTCGCTCTGATCTAAGAGTTTTAATACTTTTTGCAATTTGTTTCTGAACCTCACTTCGGTATTCCTTAAACTTTTCAAAGGTTTCAGACTTGTGTTTCATAAGATACACATATCCATAACTAGATTATCATTTGTGAACGTCCCAAAATAGTAATACCCTCATCTAGCCTGAGTTGTTATTAGTCTACATCATTTGAATGTATAAGGTCTAATAATTCAATTGCACTTTATCCATGTCCAAGAAAAGGAGATTTGGTCATCTTGCCCATAAGACATGATTCACAAATTGTAGAGTGTAAACAAAATGGTCCAATAACCCTCCTTATGCATCTCATTAATTCTTGTCTCGTTGACATGATCCAAGTGGCAATACCAAAGGTAAGTGGGGTTAACATTATCTCTTTTCCATTTAGTACTAATATGATTTCAATGTCACTCTTAACATCCAAGAATAAAGCGCCATCCTGTGTAAAATAATTACATAAAATATGTTGGATTTTACAAGGATTGCAAGAAACGGAAATTACAAGTAACTGCTTATGTAAGAATTGAAATTACAATTCAACTAGAAAACTGGAAATTACAATATCACAATAAAACCGAAATTACAATTTTTGTAGAACAAGAAGACCGGAAACTGCTTTGGTTTTTTGCTGAATCGAGTGTGGCACTCTGTCCTTAAGACAATATTGCCCCGTATGTATCCTTTATACGTTCTGGACAATTCGTCTCCCAAGATAAAACAGCAATGGAACAATTGAGCAAAGAAAACTCAAAAGCTACCGTGAAGAATATTGAATAACGAAATGATGCTTGGAAGATTAGGAAGAAACTGCTTGCTTTCTGCTTTGTGTATTTTCGTGTATGTGAAGTGTCCCTCAACAATGGTGTAAGGGGTGTTTATATAGGAGGAAGAGGGGCTGTTTGACTGCCTCCATAACAGCCATTATTGGCCAAATAATGACCATTATGGAGGTAGTAAAGCCACCAAATAAATGGAGAAAATTGCCAACGGATTGGCCATTATTGGAGGTGTAATTCAGCCAAAATAAATGGCTGAATTGAGTCTTTGGAACGTTTCGCTCGACCGTCTAAATTCGACTTTCAAAACTTCAGGACCAAATCAGACATCTTGAAACTTCAGGACCAAACTGTACATCTTGAAACTTCAGGGATCAAATCGCACATTTGAAAGAATTCTGGTCCAAATCGCACATCCAAACTTCGGGATCAAATCGTATTTCGACAAAGTTTTCTCGCCCAAAAGATAATATCGAGTGCCCATGACACCACGACCCGTGAACCCGTGAACCCGTGAACTCGAGGACCCGAACCGGACCGGACGGCAAGGCGGCGGCGGCGCTGTGGTCTTTCCTTGAACCGGCACATCTAGGTCCTCCTCCTTTAAACACATGGGATACCCTTGGGGTCCCAAACCCCAAACACATTTCGAGTCTTATATACACAACAATTCTTTCTTCCTCTACCGATGAGGGAGAATTGAACACAACACCACACTTTCCATGCTTCAAACACCTCACTTCGTGAACCAATATCTCTTTCATTTCTCAATGAAATTTGACGATTCTTGGCCCTACGGTTATCTACGTGATTTAGTACATCATGCATGTGTGAAGAACCTGATTCTCCAACATACGTAACACTAGTGTTTAAGCCGTTAAAGTTGGTCGGTCGCAACTCCCGCCAAAGGCTAATTTCCAACAATCCTCTTGAAAGAGATTTTGGCGCACTCACATAGTGCCTTTTTCATTTCCAAAGAATATTTCAATGGACCGATGTTGCATAAGGAGAGGTAGCATCATTTGAACCTTCCATAGTTGAATACCATCTGACTTACTTCTTTGCGCGGTGAACGTGATGTCTTGAACCGTCGGTGTTTAGTGTAAGCCAAGTCAATGGTACCAACACAACAAATTCCCTTACTCTCTTCTTCGTAATGTTTTGTCCGCTTTGGCCATGGACAACGTCTTGGATTCTTAAGTGCGTTCATCTTGAGGCGGCCCGTCCTCGCAGTTAAATAGGTGGTCTCCTACAAGGTATCCTGCTATACCCCACTTCACAAGTGGTAGGAACCATTAAAAGTTTCCCAAAACCTAACCTCAACTGGTCAGGAGGATTATAGGATTTGAAGGCTTAATCTTTACCCACACCGCAGATAGCACTTAAAGTCTATCGCGGAACGACTTTGGATTTGGAGTTTCTTTTCGTAAATCACTATCCGAAGTGCTCATACTTTCCACCGGCGATCAATCAACCTTTACAACTTCGTTTTCCCATTGAACCAAATTACCGATCTCCGTTCGTAAGGTTGGGTTACCGCCATTAGTCCTTATATTTTGGGTTTTAAGCCCATTCCCTAGACAGTGCAAGCCATCTAATCTTTGGGTAAGCCCTTTGTCAAAGGGTCTGCTATATTATCCTTAGACTTGATGTAATCAATGGATATTATACCCGTGGTGATCGGTTGCCTAACGGCCTTATGCCTCCGTCGAATATGACGAGACTTGCCGCTGTACATAGCATTCCTCGCGTCTCTTCCTAGAGCCGATCGACCGTCGCAGCGGATCATTACCGAAGGTACGGGTTTGTTCCAACACGGAACATCCTCTAAGAAGTCATGAAGCCACTCGCCTTCTTCTCCTACTTTGTCTAAAGCGATAAACTCCGATTCCATTGTGGATCGGGCGATGCAAGTTTGCTTAGAGGATTTCCAAGACACGTTTCACCACCAATTGTAAATACATACCCACCGTGGACTTGGTGTTCTCTATATCGATATCCAGCTTGCATCACTGCACTTCTAGTACACCGGATATCTCGAATAGTGTAACCCGTAATTTAACGTGTATTTCGGTATTGTAATACCCGATTCAACGCCTTCCAAAGTGGTTATCACTCGGATTACGGGTGAACCTAGCCAACTTATTGATCACGTAAGCAATATCGTGTCGGGTGCGCTTTGTTATATACATCAAACTACCGATCACCGCGCATATCGCTTCCCGGTATACAGTGCACCAAGATTTTTATCAAGCTTTTGATTTGTATCCATTGGTGACTTTATCGGTGAACTGCCTAACATCTCAAACTTTCTCAAAACATCCTCGATGTAGTGAGACTGAGATAAGACCAGCCCGTCAGACGCCTTAGAGATTTTAATCCCTAAGATGACATCTGCGATACCCATATCCTTCATGTCAAGCATTGTTTCAACATGTTCTTAGTCTCTAGGATTACCCTAGATCGCTTCCTCGTGATTAACATGTCGCCTACATATAGGCATATCATAACAAACGAGTCGAGTTGCCTTTCGTGTAAACACATTTATCACACTCATTAATGGCGAACCCTTCGATAGTAGAGTACTATCAAATTTTTCGTGCCATTGCTTCGGCTTGTTTCAGCCCGCAGACAGAGATTTGATAAGTCGACAGACTTTCTTCTCTTGCCCTTGAACCACGTACCCCTCGGGTTGGTCCATATAGATTTCTTCTTCCAAATCGCCGTTTAGAAAGGCTGTCTTAACATCCATATGGTGTATCTCAAGCTCACGTAAAGTCGCGATCGCAATAAATACCCGTGATGGATGTCATTCGGGATACCGGGAGTAGGTATCAAAGTAGTCAAAGCCTTCGTCTGGCCGATAGCCCTTGACTACCAACCTGGCCTTGTACTTGTCTATAGACCCATCCGCCTTGTATTTCCGCTTGAGTATCCACTTACACCCCAACGGTTTATTTCCTGAGGAAGATCAACCAACTCCCGTATGGTTGTGCGTAATGGAGCTTATTTCACTCTCAATAGCTTCTTTCCAGAGCGGTGCTTCTGGAGTTGACAACGCCTTAGCAATTGTCCTTGGTTCATCATTAACCATATAAGCTACAAAGTCAGGACCAAAGGATTTATCCTTCCTGGCCCTTTTACTTCGCCTTAGATCCATCTCTGGAGTCTCCAAGTTCTGAGAATCTGGAACACTAGATTCCGGATGTTCAGCCACCTCGAGATTCGCTAGATCTGAACCATTCAGATCCGGGCAGTCAAGGACTCCCAGTTCTTGAGAGCTTTATGCATAACTTCGTTTGAGAGAGGTTATGTCTTTCTCCTTTCTAGGAAAGGTACTTTCAAAGAATAAAGCATTTCTTGATTCCATTATTGTACCCTGGTGGATATCTGGAATATCTGACTTATGCACTAAAAAGCGATAAGCACTACTGTTATTTGCATATCCGATGAATATGCAATCTACAGTCTTAGGCCCAATCTTGACCTGCTTTGGCTTGGGTACTTCAACCTTTGCCAGACAACCCCACACCTTAAAGTATTTGTAGGTGGGTTTCTTTCCTTTCCATGATTCATATGGAGTTTTGTCCTTACCCTTATGTGGGACTCTGTTAAGAATCATATTAGCGGTAAGGACGGCTTCTCCCCACATGTTTTGGGGAAGACCGGAATTGATAAGCAAGGCATTCATCATTTCCTTTAATGTGTGGTTCTTACGTTCCGCCACACCGTTTGATTGAGGTGAGTATGGAGCCGTCGTTTGATGAATAATGCCTTCTTGGGCACAATATTCCTCAAAAGGCGCTACATATTCTCCCCCTCTATCGCTACGAATGAATTTAATTCGTAGGCTAAGTTGATTCTCAACTTCTGCTTTGTAACGTCGGAACGCTTCAAAGGCTTCATCCTTACTTTTCAACAAGTAAAGGTAACAATACCTTGTGCTATCATCTATAAATGTCACAAAGTACTTGTTCCCCCCTCTAGTTTGTGCAAACTTCAAATCACATATATCTGTGTGAATAAGTTCTAGAGGAGCGGTATTCCTTTCGACGGATCGAAAAGAAAGCTTAGTAAGTTTTGCCTCTACGCACACCTCACACTTATGTTGAGGGTTTACGTCGATAG
Organism: Anisodus acutangulus; assembly: GCA_029783415.1. NCBI lineage: Eukaryota > Viridiplantae > Streptophyta > Magnoliopsida > Solanales > Solanaceae > Anisodus > Anisodus acutangulus. The sequence continues at coordinate 19,615,058 of CM056507.1, read as the reverse complement.
ACGGCAATAACTCCATCTTTACCAGCCTTTGAATAGACTTGTAGTTAACGTGTCCTAATCTATGATGCCATAAATTAGAAGACTCAAGCAAATAAGAAGAAGGTTCAACTTTATTTCCTTGACGCAATACGCATATGGCATTCACTTTGAAGAGGCCTTCACAGACGAAGCCCTCCCCACAAATGTGCCATTTTTAGTGAGTACAAATTTATTTGATTCAAACACTAGCCTAAAACCAAAGATTAACCAATAAAGGTCCGTAAACTAGATTTCTTCTAATCTCTCGGGACGTGCATCACTTCCTTCAGAGTGAGTTCCTTGCCTAAGTCATCTTCAGGACCACCTTTCCAACCCCTAGCACGTCCGAGAAGCGTTGTTGCCCATGAACAAATTTTCTTGTCGGAGACCGGAGTGTACGTGGAGAAGGCATCTTTGTTGGAACAGATGTGTCTTGTTGCACCTGTGTCCACCCACCACTGCATCGGATTCTCAACCAAGTTGGCTTCTAGCACCACGGCCGAGAGATCCTCAATCATGTCATCCAGGAGCGTGTCCTTGACGACGTTAGCTTGAGCCTTGCCTTACGACTTGGCTTTCTGTTGTTGCTCAGTCTTGAGCTTGCGGCATTCCTTGATCTTGTGACCAGGTTTCCCACAGTGATGACAGTTACCTCTGAACGTCTCCGCTGCGGGGGCTTTGCCGTCTTTGTGGAACTTCCGCTTGTTGCTTGTTTTCCCTTTGGCCTCAGCCAGATTCGCCTTTGCCTCAGAATGTTGTCTACCCTTTGGCAAGGTCTTCTTATTATCTTCCTGAATTTGCAGTTTGATAACAAGCTCTTCAAAGGTCATCTCCTTTGTCTTGAGTTTCAAGTAACTCATAAACTCATTCCACGAAGGAGGTAACTTTTCAATCGCTGATGCAACCAAAAATCGCTGCTTGGCTTTAGTCCTTCCAAATCCAGGTGATGTAAAATCATTTGGAATTGCTGGACCTGGGACATCACTGCTTTGCTGCCCACCATTTGGAATTCTAGCACTTTCCCACCCATGACCTTCTTAGTACCCGCATCTTGTGCGTTGTACTTCTTTTGCAGTTTTTCCCACACCTCTTTGGCGGTGCCAACGGTAGAATATACCGTGTAGAGAGGGTCTGCCAAGCGATTCAAGATATAGTTCTTGCACATGAAATTGCTATGATTCCACGCATCACGAACCATCTTCATGCCGTTAATCCACATGGATACCAAGGCCCCCTTCACCCGCTTCAAGAAAGCGAAGAGTCCATTTCATCTCCACTTGTGGAGGATCTTCCAGAAGGAACCGCCATGCCCATAATCATAAGTAGAACAAAGCATCTTTGTCGCCATCTTTTAAATTCTCGATCCCATGAACTTTTCAGGCGATCATGGTGGTGTGAAGAAGAGGGGAGCTCCAACAATCGGAAGGCGGCAGCAGCACGCTTTGAACAGAGCCGCAGCAGCAGTAGTGAAGCGGCAGAGTTACCGCTTTGGCCAAGAGCGATGGGGAAGGCAGCAACGTTGCCTCGAGAGGCAGCAGCAGTAGCAGCAACATCGGTCATATTTCCAGCCATGTTATTGCAGTTACCGTAAGCAAGCTATTGTCTTAAGTTGTTGGATTTTACAAGGATTGCAAGAAACGGAAATTACAAGTAACTGCTTATGTAAGAATTGAAATTACAATTCAACTAGAAAACTGGAAATTACAATATCACAATAAAACCGAAATTACAATTTTTGTAGAACAAGAAGACCGGAAACTGCTTTGGTTTTTTGCTGAGTCGAGTGTGGCACTCTGTCCTTAAGACAATATTGCCCCGTATGTATCCTTTATACGTTCTGGACAATTCGTCTCCCAAGATAAAACAGCAATGGAACAATTGAGCAAAGGAAACTCAAAAGCTACCGTGAAGAATATTGAATAACGAAATGATGCTTGGAAGATTAGGAAGAAACTGCTTGCTTTCTGCTTTGTGTATTTTCGTGTATGTGAAGTGTCCCTCAACAATGGTGTAAGGGGTGTTTATATAGGAGGAAGAGGGGTTGTTGATCGCTTCCATAATGTACCATTATTGGCCAAATAATGACCATTATGGAGGTAGTAAAGCCACCAAATAAATGGAGAAAATTGCCAACGGATTGGCCATTATTGGAGGTGTAATTCAGCCAAAATAAATGGCTGAATTGAGGCCGAACGCTTCGCTCGACCGTCGAAATTCGACTTTCAAAACTTCAGGGACCAAACTGTACATCTTGAAACTTCAGGGACCAAACTGTACATCTTGAAACTTCATGGATCAAACTGCACATTTCAAAGAATTCTGGTCCAAACTGCACATCTGAAACTTCTGGGATCAAATCAGATTTCGACAAAGTTTTCTCGCCCAAAGATAATAGCCCAGAGCCCGACGACGGCGGCGGCAAGGCATGCGTGTGGTCTTTCCTTGAACCGAAGCACATCTAGGTCCTCCCTCCTTTAAACACATGGGATACCCCTTGGGGTCCCAAACCCCAAACACATTTCGAGTCTTATATACACAACAATTCTTTCTTCCTCTACCGATGAGGGAGAATTGAACACAACACCACACTTTCCATGCTTCAAACACCTCACTTCGTGAACCAATATCTCTTTCATTTCTCAATGAAATTTGATTTATTCTTGGCCCTACGGTTATCTACGTACTTAGTACATCATGCATGTGTGAAGAACCGGATTCTCCAACATACGTAACACTAGTGTTTAAGCCGTTAAAGTTGGTCGGTCGCAACTCCCGCCAAAGGCTAATTTCCAACAAAATATACCAGAATGATATAATGAGTAACTATTACTTTTAACATCCCAATCATAACCGTGTTCACGTAGCAAGGACTGATATAATATTTTGCACACATTCTGGTACATAGTAAAAATTGTTTAGTTCTACAAACATGCCAGAAGGAAACAAAAGATGGACATTTCCTACGGTTAAGACAACAACGTTTGCACCATTGGTAGCTCGAAGCTCCACTTAACCTTTAGCAAGTTTTCTACCTCTGCTCAACACCCGTAAGGAATTACATATATGAGCACCACATGCAGTATCCAATATCCATGAGGAAGTAGAATGATGTATATAGAGATTAAATTTAATCATAAAGATATCCAAGGAAGAAGCAACATTTGCATCCTTTTTCTTGCTATCAAGAAGGCTTTGTAGTTTCTCATCCAATGTACTTCCTTCCCACAATAGTGACAAACTCCTTTAGCTTTCACACAGTTGGGCCTGGTCAACTTATTCAACCATTAAACCACAAAATAATACAGAGGATGCTATTTTTGTAGTAAAGATACATAAATTTTAACAACACATAAAAGAAAATTCATTGTATGATAAAAAATTATATTAGATAGGCCTTTATTTAATATAGGTCTCCCACTATTTTTCTCATTGCTCATTACCCTCTTATGAGAATGGGAAACATTGTTGAAAGGCTTCCTAGAGGGCATCAAGATCCCATTAGTTTCACCAAGACCTTGGCTTCGGCACAAAATCTTGATGAACAATAGCTAAGGAACTCTTTCCTAATTATATCATATATAACTCTTGATGATCTCGTTTGCCTCTTAGTCTCATAATCTTGGCTTTGGCACAATAAACTATAAGGCTCAGTTAAGTTATACCCACCATTTTATAATATAAAAATGTAATAATGCACTTAGAAAGTTTTCAGGAAAGACGGGGGTCACATATAGTTCCATTTAAAACCCGGACTCCTTAGGTAATATATTGGCCTTGTTGAAAAAACATTCGAAGATGTGTCAATGCATTCCTATTTTATGAAATTTGAAGTTCCCATCCTTGGCTTTGGCACAACTGTCACGATCCAAAATCTCATTTGTGTCTTGAGGGGCACCTACCCTAACCGTAGGCGAACAACTAATTATACAAGACATAGCTATATAAATGTAAATGTGGAAGAAGTATATAACAACAGAAGTGATGTCAAAGTCTTGACACTTAAAGCATAAACCTTAGAAATATCCCCCAAAACCTAGTTTTCATAAGTACAGAGCTACTAATTCAAAATACAGGTCTAAAACTTTAAATACAATCACTATCTGAGATATAGGACAGAAAAGAAAAATAACAAGATGAAGAATTCCAGTTCCAGGATGAAATCTACAGCTCACCATGGACTCCCAAGAAGAATCTCCAAGCTTTGCGTCAATCTCCTCAACTGGCATCCGACTCAGTACCTACACATGGAGCAGTAAGTGTAGAGTGAGTACGGGAAGCACGTGCACCCAGCAGCATCATTGACCGATCCTAACTATAGCGGTTACGAGGATTTGTACTCCTAATACTTCTCTTCTTACCTGGTTAGTTAAATGTATGATTTATATATAACTTATACCATTAAAGTAAAGATGCTAGAATCCCACCAAGTCATAAAGTTCATTACTCTTTCAAAAACATCATAAAGTTTCTAATTTTACCACAATTGAGACATATATGGTAATAAGGTTTCAACCTTTGCCAAATCGGCATCTAAGTCATCAAAGATTACATCTTTTCATTAATTAAATAAGTTCTACTCATAAAGGTCCAACCCTTTTACAAATTAAGGCACAATCACTGTCAAGAATCGATCTTTTATCCAAATAAATAATTTTACCATTAAAGATTCAATCTTTTTAGTTCTTATACTAAGGAACATGTAGAAATTCCATCTCCATATCGTTTCTAACAATCCAAGTCATAAAGATCCCATCTTTATTAGCATTTCTAGCAATCAAGGTCATAAAGATCCCATTTTTATATCATCACCATACTGTCTCATATTTCGTCTTACATCAAGAGTAGGTTACAAGGTGCCAGTATTTCTTTCCTTAAAAGTCTCATGATCATAAAGTATATGGCTTTACATTACCAAGTACACATAGCAATAATTACACGTCAAGAAGTATGAATGAAATGCTATGCAGATGATATGTATGCAATGAAATGACCATATGTCCCAGTATACACATGCTGCTACAGTAGCTATCACGTGACCCATGGGGGACTCAAGAGGTCCATATACCCATCTGATCCCATCTGATACCAGCTCTGTGGCTTAAGCGTCATCATCAGTCATCACTCTCGTATCATGTACCATATCCAATAATAAGCTTCCCAAGCCCCTTTTCAGCAGTATATCAACAATAAAATGTTAATATAATATGTATGAATGATATGGATGTGTGTACACTATGTAATCAGCATAATCAATACAATCAATATTATAAATTTCTTTTCAAGTATTTAGACGAGATGTAGAGTGATAAATGCATGACAAGTCAAATGAAGGATAGAAATATTAAACATGGCTACGAGCCCAAGTAATCAGCAATCATACCAAACCTAAGCAGATTTATGCACCGCGCTCATGGCCCGAAGGCTAAACACATAATCTCCTTCAAGTTTATCATACTAGTTCATTAATTACCCAAGTTAAGTTCATCGGTGCCCGTATTAGTGCTCGTCACCTTACTAATATGGGACCCCTAATACCACATTATTCTCATTAAATCATTAACAGCATACCAACACATAACTCTATACTAGAGTCTAGTAAGTCTCAACTTTCCTGATTCTAAGCCGAAGAATCACGCAACAGCTTTCCTCTTCCATTGAGCCTCATCACGAACCCACTATGGTAATTTTTATTAACTACATGAGATCACGGGTCTAACGATATCCATATCTATATGCAAAACTAGAAACCCCAAGTTAAATTAGAAAGGAACCCCGAGCCCACATTATCAAAATACAAACTTTATTTCCCAACTAATACCAAAACAGATAATTATAATCTCAAGTTAATTTTACAACTAAGCCCGAATGGATTCTCAATTTCATGAATTAGAAAAAAGCCCCAATTCTAACCTTAGAATTTCCCCCAATTCCGAAAAGGGATTCTAACATGCAATTAATCAATTAAACACCACCCACTAGTCTAACACTACACTAGTTACAATATCAATAATAATAATTTAATAATCCCCAAATCTCAATTATTACTCTCTTATTCTCAACAAAGAAATTTCCTAATTTATTCCAATTAAGAATCATACTTAGGATAGAACTTAGCTAATACACATTATCTAAAGGGTGGAAAATACCTTAAATGATTAATCCCCCTTGAATTCTTCAAGAACACCTACTGCCCAAACTCTGATTCCAGGGACAATGTTTTGGGGAAATGAAAATAACTTCTAGGTCATTAACTCTTATAATATGAACAGTGATTCCGTTCCAGCAGAATTGACTTCGTTGGAGTGGACCCGCTTTGGCGGAAAACCCATCTGTTGAGGCAAGGTCACTAAAAATCCTAAACTACACTGGGAGGAAGAAAACTCCATAGGGGCACACACGCCCATATGGGGAACTTGTCCGCAAAAGCGAACCCTCGGCATATGGTCAAGTCTTTCTTCTGCGAGACAGACCCCCGCAGAGTCAGACCCGCAGAAGTGGACACCAACTCGCTGGTGCGAACAACAGACACTAGCAGCAGTCCAAAATTCATGAACTTTTCGTCAAACATCCGTAACACTCCTGGGACCTCCCAGATACAAACCAAACATGCATTCCTATTAGAAAACACATTCTAGACCTGCTCGCGCATTCGGAATTCCCAGAAAGGTCTATAAGGTTCGCGTTTGACTAAAGTCAACTCATAAGTTCTAATTGCACAATTTCACAACTAAACCCTCAAAACACACGCGGCTGCCTTGGGAACTGAAACAAAAGCTCGACGAAGTGATAAATGTTATTTCGGAGCTAATGAAATCGACGAAATTATGAAAAGAGCGTATTTACCTAAAAATCAACTACGGGTCAAGCCTCCATATTCTCTTAACTTAGAAATTTCTAAACTTCCCAAAAGGAATCCGAAACCCACCCGATTAACTTGGAAAACATGTCACCCAAGTCATAAAAACTAAGATAAATCTATGGGAAGTGTATTTTTTAGAAAACAAGTCTAAAAGTTCAAAACGACCGAATGAGCCGTTACAACAACAAAGTGAGTCATTCAATATTCCATTGTAAGATCCCCTGTTTTAAAGAGATAGGTCACCTTTCCTCACGACATGAGTCTTGGTTTTTGCATAACAAACTCATGTCCTGGGTCCATTACGTTACTATTCCTAAATAGTGGGAGGCACGGGTGATATTCTTAATATCTTTCGCATTATTTAACTTAATTTTTTGTGTGAGGGATTTTTAATTTTTTAAGATCTCACTTATGTTATTACATCACATGCAATACAATAATTAATAAGTATCTATTTATGATGAATAAACACATTCATTCACATGTCTTTATGAATGAATATTACAAACAAGCTAACTTAAATTTATGTTAGTTTGCAATACCAATCAAGTTATATGTTGTGCTCTTGATCATATAACTGATAAAACACTTTTATCAATAAGATTTTTGGTCAAAACTAGATAAAACAAAAATGTGCAAGCAATACGAAATAAAAATACAGTTTTGCACCACTTTAGTAAAAGAGTCATATCTCCCAATTGGAGTATCAAAATCAGGCACTGCTATTTTTTTTTAGAAACTTGATTAATAGGGCTACAACATATAATATTTTCAGATTTTAACTCCATGTATATTAAATAATTTTTTTCTCTAAAATTGGCCCAGACAACTTATCTTAAAATTCATTTCGGTTAACTTTGCATTCTAGTAAAGTTTCCAAATTTGTTTTTTTGATCAAGACTCACATTAGATGGACTTAGAAAATCCATACTGCAAATCTAACATGCATTAACATGTATCTAATGAGAGTTGCTATGATACCACTTGAAGGAAACGTTTGATCAGACAACGCAGTGAAAGCATTTAATTTTAAATTTTTTTAATGAACCAACTTTTCAACCAAGGATCTTTCTCATGAGACTACACATAAATGATAAAAAATAGAAGTGTACCAATAAACTCCTTTGCTTCTTAATCTTGTTGATGTAGATGTTTTTCTTATCTCCAAGGAGTCCAAATGCCCTCCCCCAAAGCTAGTCCACCAAGATCCTTTGGATATCTCTTGCACTAATATGTAAGAAGACTATATAGCTAAGTAGAGAAACTTATATCTCAGACAAGAGATGAAAAATTTAAATAAACACTTGTGTTGGATTTTTTCACTTAAGGCTCTCTTATATAGAGCTCAAAGCATTACATGCAAATAGACAATTCTCAAGTCTCAAGAACATGTGTCTTCCTTCAAAGATAAGTGTTGTTAGACTTCAAGACAAGTGTCTAGACAAGTGTTTTCTTAAGAAAACAAGTGTGTAGTATTTATGACACATGTAATATCTTATATATTACATTATTTTTCTCTCTTTGTAGTAATTTTCCACTTGGCTCATCTAGCCCATTTTAATGGTTCAACAAGCTCATTATGAAATTACACAAATAATAACCCATGCAAAGTCTATTCTTTTATTTTAAGTGTATAAGAAACATTAATTAGGTGCTAGCCAAGTAAAATTATTTCTCAAGACTTCTCTAAGTATTTTAGACAATATCCAATTGAATGTTATACGGTGTGACCCTTTGGGATTCCGGTCAAAGCTGGACATGGACTACTACTCGACCAACATTTGATCAATAGTCACTATAAATAATTTGTCAACTCTTTGACATAATTATTTGTTCCAATTAATCAATTAACGCTTTAATTGATTAAACCAAGTAGAAGAACTCTTTATTTCTTATCGGGGCAATCCAAATTATCTAAATTACCGTCTAGCAATAGGTCAAGACCCCAATAACCTAGGACATGGTGGAGATACTAAAATCCCTTCCACGGTAGGTTAACATGCAATCCAATCCCTCATGTCGTACATTCTTGATGAGATAAGGAAATGGATATTGTCAATCCCAAATTCTCATATCTATGTGTTCGATCTATGGATGTATGACTTAATGAAAAAATTCTAGAAACTCTTTTCTAGACCTTGTCCAACTCTGGCCAGTGATTCCCAAGTCATAATCCCACGAGATCACATAGGACGTATACTCCTCATACTAAGAGCAATTGATCCCATTTTGATCCACTCATTACCTTCAATATACACTTCCCTACTTGCAAAGCACCCCGTGAACATCCATACATGATGCGCCTAAGGTTAATCAATGTATCGGTTGGTGCATATAAGATACCATGGTGATCTCAGGTCTAAGGATCACTTGCACAACCTCCACATGAGTACTTTCTTATTGACAAGCTAGTAGGGTATCCATTAAGGTTTCCTCATACGGGTCAATCCAGTGAACTCATTCTCTAATAAGCACCCACATTCTTGTATCAGTATCACACACTCAAGTGGTTGTGAGATCAATCACCCTCTCCATTGATCATACATAGAATATGCCAGTCTAACCAATTTACCGGTACCATTTCTCGATAAACCATAACGACTAGGGATGTTTAAAATTAGGGCTTTCGAGTCATCGAGGTCTCATTGGTATGATTGCTATTACAACTCTCAAATTTTTTGCCCTAATCTAAGGTTTTCATCATCGTTTGAAAGTTATGCAAACAAGAATAGCAAGATGATAAAGATTGCCTTTATAATTATATATATACAATGATGATATTTGTTATAAAAATATCCCTATCACATCTCTATGTTATTGACATGAGGGCATATTTCCAACAACACTGAGCCCTATATGTGGTCGTCTAGCTATACTATTATATTACATAAGAGTTGAGTCAGAGCAGGTAAGTGCTCTCTAGAGTATCTTTGATTCACAATTGTTTGTTTCAGATTTAGTTATTCATTTGCCTTACATACTGGGTACATTATTTCATAGTGACGTCCATTTTGCTGGGGACACTGCATTTCATGCCTGCAGGTCCTGACAGACAGGTAAAGAGACCTCCACAGTAGAGTGTACCCAACATCAGCCAGATTGGTAAGCTCCAGCTCATCCGGAGTTACCAGGTCTCGAATTGAGAGTCATTTTAAGCATAAATAGATATAATGGGTAGGTTGGGGCCCTGTTCTGACCATAGTACAGTTGTATTCTCTTTTGAGATTTGTAGACTAGTCATGTGGGTATATTAAGTCAGCATGGTGGCCTTGCCAGCCCACATAGGTGTAGACAGTTGGCTTGATTTCATATCAGGTTTAGAAAATTATAATTTACAGATTGTTCAGAGCACGGTCTTGTCAGCCTAAGATATTATGATTAGTTTATAAATCAGCCTTGCCATCCCAAATTGCTTGTTTGTGTTTTCAGATCCCACGAGCTACAGATGGTACACTCGGGGTCAAGTAAGGCACTGACTGCCGGCGATGCCTCCCTAGGTTTGGGGTGTGATAACATTCACATCAAACAATGCTGAGATGGTCGTCCACCTATTTTTCGCAGAACTGACGAACAAATGAAACTTTGATCACCAAGAGGGTAAGACGTATGTTGACCAAGAACAAATTAAAGTGAATGTAGAGCAACATGGAACTTTTCTTAGCAGCGAGCTAAGTCACATTGCAGAAGAGAGGTGCAAACTCTTTGGACGAGAGTTGAGGATCACCTTTCACCACAATCAAACTGCAGCCCTGTAAGAAGGCATGTAGGTTATTCATTTCGAGATCCTCATCTTTTATCTTAGCACCAAAGGTTACTTTCGCATAAGTAATATCATTTTCCACTAATCAAGTCGAACTACATATTGCCTGATTTCTAACACCGGAGATATGTAGAAGAACTCAATACCTGAGCTCGATCGTAATCCAAACTCCCCCAATCATGTCCCAAGCTGCCCAGATCCTCATAAATTCGATACTGGGGCAGTTTTAAAAAAAGTTTTTAAAATCAACTCAAACTAAAAGTGGCCTGAATTCTCATACAGTTTGAGATGTGTAGGAAATCAGTGTCAGGATCCGTCCATAATTTTTAAAATCGCATGCATTTTTCTTTAAAAGATGAGTTGATTTTGTCGGTCAAAATCAGCTTTGTCAAATTTCTTTGCCCATATTTGCCTTCGTCATCCCTAGACAAAGAAAGTGGCAGTTGTTAACACTCAATTTTGGTCTTTCACACTTCAATTAACTAGTCAAGCTTCTTGGACTTGAAACAAAGTAAAATAACTATTCATAAAAAATCGAATATATTTTCTTAACTAGTTTGGTGTTATTTTTTTACTTCATTTGGTAAAATATCCTTGTGCTTCGGCCCTTCCCCGGATGCTGCGCATAGCAGGAGCTTAGTGCATCGGGTTGCTCTCTTTTTATTTTGCGAAATACCTTAATATTTATTATGTATATTATACGTATGATTTAAGTATTAATTACGCTATTTTGTTAACTTGAAAATCAATTTATATAAAAAATACATTTTTTAATTAAGTACATATTTTCAATTAGTAAATATTTTACTCTGTTAAGTCAAGAAGTTTAATTAATTAATTAAATTATTGATTCGTCTCAATTTTATTTCAAATTAGTCTTATTTTAAAAAAGCGGTTTTAATTGAACAACATTTGATTACAAATTGATTTAGAAATGGTTACAGCTTTACCTATTTGATTACAAATTGATTTAGAAATAGGCCACCAGTTAAATTCAATTATAGCCAACTTTTAATTCCTAAACCAATTACCCTTTAAGCTTTGGGTAAATATGGGTTTTAATTTTGTTATTCTTCAACCTTTCAATTGATAACTGGTAGACTATAAACCTCTTTCAATTTTGGTTCTTTTCTATTTTTTTGGATTGTATCACATGTATGATGGCAATTTAAAATATTGTAATGAGTTCATAAGCATACTTCCACGGCTAGTTACTTGCTCTATCACAATTTACGTAACACTTTTCATTTTTCAAAAGTCAATTTAACTAACATTTGAAGCTAAATTGAATTTAAGTTACTCAAGATTTTAACATTAAAATTTAGTTATTCAAAAATTATAACAAATATATTATAAGTCACAATTATTCTCATGTCGAAAAATATATTTTGAGATATTAATAAAAGTTTACATAGTTTGAATTTCAAAAAGCGAAAAATGACACATAATTGAAACAGATGAAGTATTACATACTTAAAAATGAATACGAACTTATTATATAAATATATATTCAACTAAGAAGTTATGCATGTTTTCTAGACCTGGCTAGTGGGCCGGGACGGCCCGACCCGGTCCCACCCCGACACCGCCCCCGTCCCGCCACGAACCCGAGTAGTAAAAAAAATCGGTATCGGGACTCGAACCGGGACAGGACAGTCTCGTCCCGACCCGCCCCAGTCCCGATAGTCCTGACCCGATCCCGATCCCGATCCCGGCCCGTAACTTCCCTTTTGCAAAAATAGTCGTTGCACCAACGACCATTTTACATTTTGGCCGTTGTGCAACGGCCATTTTTGGCCTCTGTGCAATGGCCATTTTTGGCCTCCCCCCTACCCCTTAATATTTATATTTAATCGATAAGTTATTATATTTACACTTTAACCCAATTTTCCAACTATAAATAACTCATTTTCTTTTCATCTTACTCACAAATCTTCCTACAATCTCTCTAACCTCTCAATTTATCTCTCTACAAGTCTACATTGTTTACTAAATATTCAATTTTATTTATTCATTTGGGAATTGGGAGTGAAGTTGGCAACTAGCTTGAGGATCTTCCATCGAGAAAAGTTTCAATTTTCAACCTCTCGATTACACGTCGACGTTACGTCGGCGTTTGGTACATTCGTTCCTTCATTAAATTATTATTGTCTGTTTATTTTATTTAGCGCACTTAATTTCATTTACTTTAATTATTTATTAGTACACTTATAAATTTATAATGGAAGAATTTAAACGTATGCTTAAGGGTAGGGGTCAGGCTTCTTCTAGTAGGAGCAACAAGGGCAAGGGTACTTCTTCTAGTCATCCTATTCCCACAGGATGATTTTGTTGATACTGAATATTTTTCTACAATACGATTAGCTTTAGACGAAGAGCTATTTTCTGGAACTCAAGAAGACTTTAATTTAGACGATGATCTAGATGATACACCCACTAATGTTGATGACAACACACCCACTAGTGCACCTTCAACTGAAATGCCTCATATTCCCCGTAGTATGAGACGAGGTCCAGCAAAACGGCCATTAATATCAGATGTATGTATATTTTTTTATAGGGACGTAGAGAATCAAGTAGCTAGATGTAAAATTTATACATATGTTTTAAAATTTAAAACTGGAAAAGGTCACGGTGGGATGGGCGGTTTAATGAGACACGTAGTAAGGGCTCATCCAGCTAGGTATGCCAAATACCAGGCTTCAAAACCGGTTGCGGAAATGTCCGCTCCATCGGGACAAGGTTCACATACTGATACTGTCCCGGACCAAGTACAGGGTCAAATTAACCCTATGATGGGGGGAATTGTAGGCCCTAAATACAATAAACATAGAGATAGGGAAGCAATATCAAAATTAGTTGATGTGGAGGGTTTGCCTTTTTCATTTCCTTCATCTCCCGGTTTTATTCATTACATTAGAGATATATATAATCCTGCTTTTAACGGTTTTCCTAGATCAACTGTTAAGAGAGATGTATTTAAATTCGCACATGAATATCAACAATATTTACGTTATTCATTATATCATTTTAATGGCAAAGTATCTATCACGTCTGATATAGGTCATAGTACTAACGGCCATGATTATTTAACGGTAACTTGTCATTGGATAGATTATAAATGGTCTATGCAAAAACCGCCGGAACCCGATCCCGATCCCGATCCCGCACCCGACCCGATCCGCCCCGACCCGATTCCGACGGGATCGGGATGGGACTTCGGCAAATCCCGCATGACCCACCAGCCCTGATCCCACCCCCTTCACCCATCTCGCCCCGACCCAACCCCGCAAAACCCGGCTCACCAGACCCGAGCCCGGCCCACTGGCCAACACTAGTCATAACACAGATAGCCCCTATGATTAGAAGGAATACCTATGAAGACACACGGGGTGGTACAGGGTGCTAATTTATGAGGTGCAATGGAGGCAAGGTTCGGGTAGCACAGGCAACCAAAAATTCTAAGGTGGTCATATGAGGGGATCCGACGGTAGAGAATTTCGGTGGGGGTTTTGTTGTGAAGAGTACTGGACGTAAAATATTAAGGATATATTCTACCATTTTGACTGCATAGACCCAGAACGGTGGAGGGAGAGAGGCATGTAAAAAAAAGGTACGAACCATGTTGTTGATAGTACAGATGATTCGTTCGGCTTTTTTGTTTTAGGGTGAGGTGTGAGGACAGGAGAAACGAAAGACCATGTCATTATGGATTTTTCAAATTGTGTTTTGATAAAGTTATGAAACTCAAGGAACTTTCTATAGACTTCAGATTTGAACTTTAGAGGGTAAATCCATATAAAGTGCGAAAAGTCATCTAACAACACAAGATAAAATTTATGACCCAGTGAACTAACAACAGGAGATGTCCATAAATCTGCATGATTAATATCAAACAGAGAGAACGTAACACTTAAAGAAGACTAAAAAGTAAGGCAAACGTGTTTGCCTAGAGGGCAAGACAAATATTTTTGGGCCGGTTTCACACTAGAACAACGAATTAAATTATTGGTCCGAAGAAAATTAAAATCAGGGGCTCCGGGATGTCCAAGTCTATTGTGTCAAGTAGACGGAGAGATTGTTGCTAAAGCTGTGGGGGAAGTGACTTGGGCAGTGAGAAGAGATGTAAGAGGGGTGACACTGGAAGCGAACGTGGATAGGAACGGATAAAGGTCCACTTCACTATTGCATCTCGTTAAGAGTTTTTCGGTATGTAGGTCCATTACAGAAAACCCAAATTGGTCAAAATTAATTGACACAAAATTATTTGTGGCAAATTTTCTAACAGAGATTAGGTTTTTGATAATGTGTGGGGCATAGAGGATGTTATTTAGGGAGAAGTGGGGATACGATGGTGGGGTAAGAGTATGGCCAAATCCTTGAATTGGAATGCGATGACCATTACAGATCATAATAGACTGTGGAGTATTTAAATTCCGCAATTGAGTAGGATTACCAGAATTGTTGGTGAGAAGAGACGTGATGCTCGTATCCATAAACCACGCATTATCGAGTTGTTGATGAGTCAAGGAAAACAATGATTTGTTTTCGAATAAAGGATAAAATTTTAATTATTGTCGAGTAAATGAGAAAAAGATATCAAAAAGCAGAAAAGTTATGTGGCTTTTGTTTCTCAAAAAAGGAAGAGGAAAAGCAGAGAAAAGCAATCAAAACGTGTTGGGAGGCACATTTATTATTTCTCGGGTAAAAAAATAGGCGGAGCAGTGGAACAAGAACTTTACTTGTTGTTTTAGTAAATAAAAAAAAGGAAAGCAAATCAATGGCTTCTTAGGTAATGGACATACATCAATTCTGACACAGTGCAGGCCGCAGAAACTGAGGGGAAAGAAAAGAATTAGGGTTTAGATTTTGGCCCATGATATCATGTAGAATTATATTAATTTTCCTTGGAGAGTCTTTCTCATTAAATATATGTAGGTAGGGCTGGCCAGTGGGTCGGGTCGGCCCGATCTTGCCCCGAACACGAATATTTTAAAAAAAAAATTGCGGTATCGGGACTCGAACCGGGACGGGACAAGGTCTCGTCCCGACCCATCCCGACCCGATCTCGATCCCGCCCCGGTCCCGACCCGATCCCGCCCGAAACTCACCCTTTTGCAAAAATAACTGTTGCACCAATGATAATTTTACATTTTGGCCGCTGTGCAACGGCCATTTTTGGCATCCCCCCTTCCCTACCCCCTTAATATTTATTTGTAACCCACAAGTTATTATATTTATACTTTAACCCAATTTTTCAACTATAAATACCTCATTTTCTCTTCATCTTTCTCACAAATCTTCCTACAATCTCTCTAATCTCTCAATCTATCTCTCTACAAGTCTACATTGTCTACTAAATATTCATTTTATTTATTCATTTGGGAATTGGGAGTGAAGTTGGAAACTAGCTTGAGGATCTTCCATCAAGCAAAGTTTCAATTTTCAACCTCTCGATTACACGTCGACGTTACGTCGGCGTTTGATACATTTGTTCCTTCATTAAATTATTATTGTTTTTTTATTTTATTTAGCGCACTTAATTTCATTTACTTTAATTATTTATTAGTATAATTATAAATTTATAATGGAAGGATTTAAACGCATGCTTACGGTAGGGGTCATGCTTCTTCTAGTAGGGGCAACAAGGGCAAGGGTCCTATTTTTAGATAGAATCATATTCCTACACAGGATGATTTTGTTGATACTGAACATTTTCGTACAATACCATTAGATTTAGACGAGGAACTATTTTCTGGAACTCAAGAAGACATTAATTTAGACGATGATCTAGATGATACACCTACTAATGTAGATGACAACACACCCACTAGTGCACCTTCAACTAAAATGCCTCATATTCCTCCTAGTATGAGACGAGGTCCAACAAAACGACCATTAATAGCATATGCATGGACATTTTTTGATAGGGACGTAGAGAATCAAGTAGCTAGATGTAAACTTTATAAAGATGTTTTAAAATTTAAAACTGGAAAAGGTCACGGTGGGACGGGGGGTTTAATGAGACACGTAGCAAGGGCTCATCCAGCTAGGTATGCCCAATATGAGGCTTCAAAACCGGGTGCGCAAACGCCCGCTCCATCGGGACAAGGTTCACATACTGATACTGTCCTGGACCAAGTACATGGTCAAATTAACCCTATGACGGGGGGAATTGTAGGCTCTAAATACAATAAACATAGAGATAGGGAAGCTATAGCAAAATCAATTGTTGTGGAGGGTTTGCCTTTTTCATTTCCTTCATCCCCCGATTTTATTCATTACATTAGAGATATGTATAATCCTGCTTTTAACGGTTTTCCTAGATCAACTGCTAAGAGAGATGTATTTAAATTCGCACATGTATATCAATAATATTTACGTTATTCATTATATCATTTTAATGGCAACGTGGCTATCACTTCCGATATAGGCCGTAGTACTAACGACCATGATTATTTAACGGTAACCTGTCATTGGATAGATTATAAATGGTCTATGCAAAAATGTATCTTAGCGTATAGATATATAGATGATAGGCACACTGATACTTTTATTGCAGAAAATATTTATCAAGTGTGCGATTATTACAGAATAACTGATAAAATTATGACTATTACATTAGATAATGCTTCTTCTAACAATTACGCTATTACAATTTTAAAAAATAGTTCCATCTTTTCCAGATCATTTTCATATAAAATATGTGTGTCATATATATAACTTAATTGTAAATGATGGTCCATCACTTTTTGAAGACACTCTTAGTAAAATACAATTTGCTATAAACTTTATTTTTAAAAATAATAGAATACAATGAAGAAAAGAATATAAAAAAACTTGTCACGATTGTCAACTACCTTATACAAAAATTCAGAAGAAGTACCCACTAGGTGGAATTCTTTATACGAGCAACTACTTGTTGCTTATGACTATAGAAAACCTATAACTTTATTTTTTAACTCTCATAATCAAAATCCAGCTGATATGGTTGTAGATAGTGATTGGGTAAAAATTTCCCAACTTATGGTATTTTTAGAAAAAAAATTTCAAGTAACAAAAGAATTTTTCGGTATATATTATCCTACTATTTCAACTATGTTGTTTTATATATCTCTAATATTTTTATTACTTAGTGAATATATGGAAAAACCAACTTATATGGCAGCTATTAAAAAATGTTTATCAAAATAAAAAATATTTTATTCATATTCCCACTATTTATATTATTGGTGTTGTATTAAATCCGACTATTAAAATAGATGGTACTAAATCACTTATTGAAACTATTTACGATTGTATAGAAGTACTACCACCTCCAAGTCCCAAAAATCCAAATCACCCACCACCTATTGAACAAACTAAAGAAGAAGTGTTGTCTAGCGTAGAAGACCAATGCAAAAATATATATAGGTTTTACCAACAAGAAAGTGCTAGTAACCTACCGGCTTCCATACCATCTCTTCTTCTTCAACACAACCTCACAAAAGACATGCTGTTTCTGCGGCTATTATTGAAAGCCTCAGAAATAGAATGTGTGGTCGTACCGCTACTAACCAAATTAGCGAGTTTGATATTTTTGTTTTGCAGTGGTTCTCAGATCGTACCTGGGCAGTTCTCAATGAAGAAGGACGTGAAGACTTGCTGAAATACTGGAGGGGGAATGAGAAGACCTTTCCGACACTTTCAATGATGGCCCGAGATGTTTTGAATATTCAAGCGTCATCAACTGCGTCTGAAAGCACTTTTTCTGCCAGCAGATATCAAATAGGAGACCACATACACTCATTAGCCGGAGACAGCTTGGAGATTGTAGTATTATTCAGAGATTGGATACGAGCGGAGCGGAGAAGGTGCGGTCAACCGGAGATCGATGAAGAAGAAGACGAAAACTATAATGAAATCTTATCCAAAGGTGGTGGAAGCGATGTGGATCAATTTGACCAACAAATACCAATTCCAACCGAAGAACCACAGGAAATTATCAAGAAACTAGAACAGGTTTTTTTCAGAATGTAATTTTTTTAATTGCAATTTTACTATGTAATTTGCAACTTTTGAACAACACTACAAAGTTGCAATTTTGAAAATTGTATTTGTATTACAAAAAAATCATGTCTATTAAATAATATAAGAGACACAAAAATAGCCTTGGGATGTTTTTATTACACTATCTTATTTAATTATTGAGTTTTTTATATATATGTTATTTTTTAAATTAAGCGCAAAAAAAAACCGCTTGGGATCCCGATCCCGACCCGATTCCGACGGGATCGGGATCGGGCGGGACTTCGGCAAATCCCGCCTATCCCGATCCTGCCCTTTTCCCCCATCCCGCCCCGACCCGATTCCGCCAAACTCGGCACGCCCGTCCCCTAGCCCGGCCCACTGGCCACCCCTATATATAGGTGTACTGTGGGTACAATAATTGTAGGAAATGAGAAGTAAATAAATATTACAAATGCTAGAAAGGATAAACTACTCAAGATTACAACAAACTGGAAATAAGAACGATTACAAACTCCTTGTGATTTGCTGAGTCGAGTGATGTCACTCTGTCTTTAACACAAGATTGCCCCGTATATATCCTTTTACTTTCGTGGGCAATAGTCTCCCAAGATACAACAACAACTAACAAATGAGCAAAGGAAACTCAAGTGTTACTCTTGAAGAACTTTGAACATATAAAACTTGCTAGAGAGGAAGAAGAAGATTTCAGAAAATTTCTAAAAGTGTTGAACAATTGAGCCAAAGATCTCAATTTATAGTGTAAGGAAATGACCCATCAACTAGTCAACTAATGGCCTTCAATAGCCATGTAATGGCACTTATTGAGGGGTTACATCCAGCCAAACAATGGCTAAATTCATGTGCCAAATAATGGAGATTCAATGCTCCAAAACCAGCCCAAAAGTCAGAATTCTCCATCTTCCCATCGCAGCATTCTGCCTCTGAAGCGTCGCGGCTCTGCGAATTAGCGCCTTTGAAGCATCGCGGCTCTGCGAATTAGCGCCACGGCTCCAATAGCCCAACCACTATTTAGCATCGCGGCGCTCCGGCGCCGCGGCTCTAACGGTGTTGCGCCACGATCCTTCACGCCTCCGCCGCGAGTTCCGACTCGTTTCATCTTACACTTCTTCTATCGTTTGCCAACGTGGAATACTTGTCATTTGGCCAATAACCGTCCATCATTCTACGTCTCAAACGTATTACGTATGTACCAATATCTCTTTCACTAATGAAATTTACGATACTTGGCACTACGTGTATACGTGTGTGGAAACGACGATTTCGACGTGCGGGGCCCCAATTATTCGAGTCATAAATAATGGGATAAACTTAATTCCACATTAGTAAATTTCCCACAATCCCCTCTTGAAAGAGATTTTGGCGCACTCACAAGGTGCCTATTTTCAGCAATCTTTCAGCGGACAGATGTTGCATCTAGATAGGTAGCTTCCACTTTGAACCTTCCATAGTTGAATACCATCAGACTTACTTACTACGCGTTGAACGTGATGTCTTGAACCATCAGTGTTTAGTGTAAGCCAAGTCAACGGTACCACCACAACAACTTCCCTTACTCTGTTCTTTGTAATGTTTTGTCCGTTATGGCCGTGGACACTTCTTGGATTCTTAAGTGCGTTTATTTGACGCGACCTGTACTCACACTTAAATAGGTGGTCTCCTACAAGGTATCTTGGAACCATTAAAAGTTTCCCCAAACCTAACCTCAACTGTTGAGGATCATCAAAGGTTTTGGAAACTTAACCTTTACCCACACTGCAGACAACACTTAACGTCTATCGCGGGAATGGATTTGGGTTTATGTTCCTTACAGAGATCATAACCCGAAGTGCTCTTGCTTCCATCGAAGCGCTCAACTAAACCTTTACAACCTAGTTTTCCCATTGAACCAAATTCCTGGGATCTCCAGTCAGTAAGGTTGGGTTACCACCATATTGGTTCTTAAAGCTTGGATCTTAAACCCATTCCCATAGACAAGCATAATATTTGATCTTTGGGTAAGCCATTTTTCAGTGGGTCCTCTATGTTATCATTTGATTTTATGTAATCAATGGATATTATACCCGTGTTGATCAGCTGTCTAACCATCTAATGTCTTCGTCGAATATGACGAGACTTGCCGTTGTACATAGAACTACATTCCCTTTCTAGAGCCGACTGACTATTGCAGTGGATCATTACAGAAGGTACAAGTTTGTCCCAACAAGGGATATCCTCTAGAAAGTCGTGAAGCCACTCAGTTTCTTCTCCTGCTTTGTCTAAAGCGATAAACTCCGATTCCATCGTGGATCGGGCGATGCAAGTTTGCTTAGAGGATTTTCAAGACACTGCCCCACCACCAATTATAAATATATACCCACTGGTGGACTTGGTGTTCTCTATATCAAATATCCAGTTTGCATCACTGTACCCCTCTAGTACAACTGGATATCTCGAATAATGCAACCCGTAAGTTAGCGTGTATTTCATGTATCGTAGTACCCGATTCAACGCCTTCCAATGATCATTACTTGGATTACGGGTAAACCTAGCCAACTTGTTGACTGCATAAGAAATATGAGGTAGGGTGCAGTTTGTTATGTACATCAAACTCCCAATCACCTGTGCATATTGCTCCTGGCATATGGGTGTACCACACTTTTTATAAAGATTTTGATTCTATCCAGTGGTGACTTCATAGGCGAACTGTCAAACATCTCGAACTTTCTCAACACATCATCGATGTAGTGAGACTGAGATAAGACCAGTCCGTCAGACGTCTTAGAGATCTTTATCCTTAAGATGACATCTCTGATACCTATATCATTCATGTCGAAGCATTGTTTCAACATGTTCTTAGTCTCTAGGATCAAGCTAGGACTGCTCCATATGATCAACATGTCATCTACGTACAAACATATCATGATGAACGAGTCAGAGTTACCTTTCGTGTAGACAAGTTTGTCACACTCATTAATGGAGAAATCCTTCGATAGTAGAGTACTATCAAATTTTTTGTGCCATTTCTTTGGGGCCTATTTCAGCCCGTATAGAAATTTGACAAGTCGACAGACTTTCTTCTCATGCCGTGGAACCGCATACCCCTCGGGTTGTTCCATATAAATTTCTTCTTCCAAATTACCATTTAGGAAGGCTGTCTTGACATCCATTTGATGTATCTCAAGGTCACGCAATGCTGCAATCGGAATGAATACTCGTATGGACGTCATCCTAGACACCGGGAAGTACGTGTCAATATAGTCAAGGCCTTCCTTCTGTCGATAGCCCTTGACTACCAACCTAGCCTTGTACATTATCTATAGACCCATCTGCTTTATACTTCCGTTTGAGTATCCATTTACAACCCAATGATTTATTTCCCGGAGAAAGATCAACCAACTCCCAAGTATGGTTATACAGGATGGAGTCTATTTCACTCTCAATAGCTTCTTTCCAGAGCGGTGCCTCTGGAGTTGACAATGCTTTAGCCATTGTCCTTGGTTCATCATCAACCATATAAGCTACAAAGTCAGGACTGGAGGATTTATCCTTCCTGGCCCTTTTACTTCGTCTTAGTTCCATCTCTGGAGTCTCCCAGTTCTGAGAATCTGAAACACTAGATTCCGAATATTTAGCCACTTCGAAGTCCACTAGATCTGAACCATCTAGATCCGGGCAGTCAACGACTCTTGTTTCCTGAGAGCTTTGTTCATAACTTCGTTTGCGAGAGGTTATGTCTTTTCCCTTTCTAGGAATAGTATCCTCAAATAATTGAGCATTCCTTGATTCCATGATTGTACCCCCGTGGATATCTAGAATATCTGACTTATGCACTAAGAAGCAATAAGCACTACCGTTATTTGCATATCCGATGAAAATACAATATACAGTCTTAGACCCAATCTTGACCTGCTTTGGCTTGGGCACTTCGACCTTTGCCAAACAACCCCACACCTTTAAATATTTATAGGTGTGTTTCTTTCCCTTCCGTGATTCATATGGAGTTTTGTCCTTACCCTTATGTGGGACTCTATTATGAATCGTATTAGCGGTAAGGATAGCTTCTCCCCACATGTTTTGGGGAAGACCAAAATTGATGAGCAAGGCATTTATCATTTCCTTCAACGTGCAGTTCTTGCATTCAGCAACACCGTTCGATTGAGGTGAGTATGGAGCAGTCGTTTGATGAACAATGCCCAATTTGGCATAATATTCCTCAAATGGCGCTATGTATTCACCCCCTCTATCGCTACGAATGGATTTAATCTGCATGTTTAGTTGGTTTTCAACTTCTGCTTTGTAACGTCGGAACGCTTCAAAGGCTTCATATTTACTTTTCAACAAGTAAAGGTAACGATACTTTGTGCTATCATCAATGAATGTCACAAAGTACTTGTTCCCCCTAGTTTATACGAACTTCAAATCACATAATCTGTTGAATAAGTTTTAGACGAGCGGTATTCCTTTCGACGAATCGAAAAGGAATCTTTGTGAGTTTGCCTCTACGCACACCTCACACTTATGTTGAGGGTTACGTCGATAGACGGCAACAACTCCAACTTCACCAACCTTTGGATAGACTTGTAGTAAACATGTCTTAATCTATGATGCCATAAATTAGAAGACTCAAACAAGTAAGAAGAAGCTTCAATTTTATTGCTTGGACGCATTACAGACATGGCGTTAACTTTGAAGAGGCCTTCACAGACGAAGCCTCTTCCCACAAAAGTTCCATTCTTGGTGATTACAAATTTATTGGACTCAAATACTAGCCTAAAACCAACATTAACCAATAAATGACCTGAAATTAAATTCCTCCTAATCTCAATGACATGCATCACCTCTTTTAGAGTGAGCTCCTTTCCAGAAGTCATCTTCAGGACTACATTTCCTACCCCCAACACGTCATAGGAAGCGTTGTTACTCATGAACAGCTTCTTGTCTGTAACTGGTGTATATGTGGAGAAGACATCTCTATTGAAATAGATGTGTCTGGTAGCACCTGTGTCCATCCACCATTGCATGGGATTCTCAACAAGGTTTGCTTCAAGCACCACCGCCGAGAACTCCTCAATTATGTCGTCAAGAAGCATGTCTTTGACGACGTTAGCATGTGACTTGCTTTTGGCCTTGGCCTTCTGTTGTTGCTCAGTCTTGAGCTTGCGGCAGTCCTTGATCATGTGACCAGGTTTCCCACAGTGGTGACAGTTCCCCTTGAACTTCTCCGCCGCCTAGGTCTTACCGTCTTTCTGGAACTTGCTCTTCTTGCTTGGGTTCCCTTTTGCCTCAGTCAGATTTACCTTTGCCTCAGCGGGTTGTTTTCCCCTAGGCAAGGCCTTCTTATTATCATCCTAAATCTGGAGTTTGATAATAAGTTCCTATGATGCAACCAAAAACTGCTCCTTTGGTTTCATACCTTTCAAATCCAGGTGATGTAGAATCATTTGGAATTCCTGGACTTGGGACATCATAGTTTTGCTATCCACCATTTGAAATTTCAAAAATTTCCCAACGATGAATTTCTTCATACCAGCATCTTGTGCGTTGTACTTCTTCTGCAGTTTTTCCCATAACTCTTTTGTGGTGCCTACGGTGTAATACACCGTGTATAGTGGTCTGATAGACAATTCAAAATATAGTTCTTACACATGAAGTCACTATGACTCCATGGATCAAGAACCATTTTCATGCCATTAACGACATGGATACCTTGGCCCCCTTCAGCCGTTTCATTAGGTTGAGGGTCCACTTCATCTCCAACTTGTGGAGGATCTTCTGTTAGGACACAAGTCATTCCCATAACAGTCAGATAAAATAACATATTTTGCTGCCATCCCTTGAAGTTGGAGCGCATGAACTTTTTTGGGCGTTCATGGTGGAATCCATAGGGTGGAGGAACTGTAACATTCCCTTGAGACGCATGAAAGGCGTTGGATGTGCCTTGAGCAGCAGTGAAGGCATTGTGTGTGCCTTGAGCAGCAGTGGGGAAGGCAGAGGGGTTTCCTTGAGTAGCAGCAACAGTATCAAAAGCGAGTTGTTCTCCTCCAATCATCTTTCTAAGCACTTACAACGATCTTGTCTTAAAATTGTGGGTACAACAATTGTAGGAAACAGGAAGTAAATAAATATTTTAAATGCTAGAAAGGATAAACTACTCAAGATAACAACAAACTGAAAATAAGAACGATTACAAACTCCTTGTGATTTGCTGAGTCGAGTGATGTCACTCTGTCTTTAAGACAAGATTGCTCCGTATATATCCTTTTACTTTTGTGGGCAAAGGTCTCTTAAGATACAACAGCAACTAACAAATGAGCAAAGAAAACTCAAGTGTTACTCTTGAAGAACTTTGAATATATAAAACTTGCTAGAGAGGAAGAAGAAGATTTCAGAAAATTTCTAAAAGTGTTAAACAATTGAGCCATAGGCCTCAATTTATAGTGTAAGGAAATGACCCCTCAACTAGCTAACTAATGGCCTTCAATAGCCATATAATGGCACTTATTGAGGGTTTACATTCAGCCAAATAATGACTAAATTCATGTGCCAAATAATGGAGATTTAATGCTCCAAAACCAGCCTAAAAGTCAGAACTTTCCATCTTCCCGTCGCAGCAATCTGCCTCCCAAGCGCCGCGGCTCTGCGAATTAGCGTCGCGGCCCTTCACGCCTCAGCGGCGATTTCCGACTCATTTCATCTTATACTTCATACACTTCTTCCTTCATTTACCAACGGAGCCCCAATTGTTCTAGTCATAAATAATGGGATAACCTTAATTCCACATTAGTAAATTTCCAACACTTAATTTCACATTAGTAAATTTCCAACACTTAATTCCACATTAGTAAATTTCCAACATGTATAATGTTGAATCCTTTTAAAATAAGGATCTCAATCCTACCATAATTATACATTACAAAATATGGTAAATATGTAACCTAGTCTAGATATTACACGTGCTAATACTGTTGTTGATGGAATTGAAGTCCTTGTGGATTCTTCAAACGTTTTCCTATCAGTAAATCTACTTCGTAATCTTGTATACTCAATTATAGACAAGAAATTCATCTATGAAACTAGAGATACATTTTTTCTTCAAAAATGTATATATTCTTACTATATGCTGCAATTTATGCTGGAATTATAATGTACAATTTCTAAGGGGAAAAAAATGAATGTTATAGATGTTTTTCTATTAAAAAGAATCAAGAATTTTCAAGACAAGTGAAGCTTGCTCTAGTGGTTGAGCACCTCCACCATCAATCAGTAGATTGAGAGTCACAATCCAAAGGTAAGTGGAAACACTATTCATCCTCCTAATGGGGTGGGGTGGAAACAAAAAATAATCAAGAAATTCTAGAGGACCAACTGACACAGTCTGAAACTCGGTAGATACCATCCTGCCCCTTAATCAACTTAAATACAATATTTTTATATGTAACAAAGTTTGAATTAGTGACATACGTCTAATCCACACATCACGTGTATAGCGCTCTTTACTATTACACCAAAGGAGGTAAAACTTGGAGGTGTTATTCTAATGCTTTTTGTGTTGGTTTTCTTTTTTGAAATTTTCTGATAGGATTGGCGTGGAAAATTGCAAAGGGGTAGTAGTTATTTCAGCAATATTCAATGACCATGAAAAAATCAGGCAGCCAAAGGGACTTGGTAAAGAGACACCCTACTGAGTATGCTTTTACATGTTTGTAGATGATGTGACACTCAAGGGACTTCAATATCACAACTTAATTTCAACAACATCAGAGGAGAAGAATTCAGTTGGAGTGTGGAGAATTGTGAAGGTTGAAAAAGAAAATTTGTATGAGAATTCAGCAATGAATGGAGTAATTCCCAAATATTGGTTCATAGGCTTTTCCCAAACTCAAAATATAGTATTTGGGTGGATGCCAAAATGCAACTAGTTGTTGATCCATTTTTGTTGATTCACTCACTTGTTGTTAAGGAAGATGTTGATATGGCTATTTCAAGACATCCTTTTTATGTTCATACAATGGAAGAAGCCATGGCAACTGCTAGATGTAAGAAATGGTGGGATGTTGATGGATTGAAAAAACAAATGGAAACATATTGTCAGAATGGCTTGCAACCTTGGACTCCAGAAAAGCCTTACCCTTCAGGGAATGTTAAAAACATGATACACTTCTTAGCTGCTCGGACTCTTCAAAAATATCGCCGAAATGCGTGTTGGATCCTTTAAAAGTAGTGTATATTTGGAGGATCCGACACAAGTGCGACAATATTTTTGGAGTCCAAGCAACATAGCTTCTTACTAAAATAGCTACTATTGCTGGTCCATTTTGTGTAGCATTGTTTCCTTATCAGTATGTAAAAAAAGAATGATATTTTTCTATTTTGGAAATAATTTAACTATAAATTTCATAATTTTTCTGTATAATATGCTAAAATAGCCATACAATTTTTTTTGACATTTTAACATCAAAAAATTTCAAAAAAAGAACTTTCTTTCATAAATTTTGTTACAGTCAAACATTATCACATAAATTGAAACTTACTGAGTAAATGATGTACAAATTTGCACTATTTGTTCAGGTCCTTGGTGTCCTTAGTGAGGATTACAAGTGGGAAAATTGATGCTTCTTTAAATTTTCAGAAAAAACTTTTTGAGAAAGCATTAGTTGTCTATGATGCTTGGAGTTATATAACATTAAATAAGACATACTCGTCGTTGCCAACAAGAAAAAGGGAAAGTAAAACACAAAATATTCATGTTAGACGAACATCCATATTTTTATTAATTAAATTCAGTTTCACATATTCAAATAGTTAATCTCACTTTTTAGAAACAAGGTAGCAGTATTACGTATATTGTATCTAATAGTTTCTAGAAAGAAAAAAAGTTTGAGGTATACTATATGTTAAGTACAATGGCATTATCACATTATGAGCAAAACCTTAACAGCAATCATTATTTTGAATAGATATATTGTAAACTATGAGCTTTAAGCCTTTTCTTTCTCTTGAGATAGGTAGGGCCACTTTGTAACCTTTAACCTATTTTTACTCTTTCCCATAATCACTATTCCAAACTGTTTTATGAAGCTTCTATTTTGATTGCTTCTTCTAGGGTATTCTTAATGAAAGTGTCTTGTTTTGATCATTGTTCAAAGAAAAAATGTCCTGGTTTAACCATGATTCTTTATAAACATTACAAAAAAAAATGGATTAAGACCTAGTTCTAGCACTATGAGAAAAGAACTAACACTTGCTCCTGAACTCAAACTGAAACTTCACTGTTCTCATACAAACAGTTCATATAAAGAATAAGTTTAACCGGTGGACTATGAAAAGTGTCAAAACAAAGAGAATTGGATGAAAATGTGTTAGGTTGTGAAGAAGGCATGCGCCGCATGTCCATGGATTGGAATACTCCGAATTTCAGAGGAAAAATTTCGAACAAAATGAACAAACTTCCTGTTGGAAATTTGCCTTTGGCGGGAGTTGCGACCGACCAACTTTAACGGCTTAAACACTAGTGTAACGTATGTTGGAGAATCAGGTTCTTCACACATGCATGATCTACTAAGTACGTAGATAACCGTAGGGCCAAGAATCGTCAAATTTCATTGAGAAATGAAAGAGATATTGGTTCACAAAGTAAGGTGTTTGAAGCATGGAAAGTGTGGTATTGTGTGTAATTCTCCCTCATCGGTAGAGGAAGAAAGAATTGTTGTGTATATAAGATTCGAAATTGGTTTGGGGTTTGGGACCCCAAGGGGTATCCCATGTGTTTAAAGGAGGGAGGACCTAGATGTGCTTCGGTTCGAGGAAAGACCACACGCTGCTGCTGCCGCCCGCTCGCCCGTCCGGCTCAGGTTCACGGCCGCTGGGTCAGGGCCGGGGTCAGGGTCATGGGTCTTCTGATATTATCTTTTTGGGCCAGAAAACTTTGCCAGAAGTACAGTTTGATCCCAGAGGTTTTAGATATACAGTTTGGACCAGAATTCTTTCAGATGTGCAGTTTGGTCCCTGAAGTTTCAAGATGTACAGTTTGGTCCCTGAAGTTTCCAGAAAAATCAGAATTTCGACGGTTCAAAAACAGAAATGCCAAGCACTCAATTCAGCCATTTATTTTGGCTGAATTACTCCTCCTATAATGGCCAAAACAGTTGGTCTTTCTCCCATTTATGTTGGTGACTTTACTACCTCCATAATGGCCATTATTTGGCTATTATGGAGGCAGTTTTCAGGCAGTAAACAGCCCCTCCCTCTCCTATATAAATACCCCATTACACCATTGTTGAGAAAAAAAACATATGCACGAAAATACATAAAGAGATGCAGCAAAACAGTGCACGAAAATACACAACCAAAACAGTTTCTTCCTACACCTTCCAAGGCATCATTTCGTTACTCAATATTCTTCACGGTAGCTCTTGAGTTTCCTTTGCTCAAGTGTTCCATTGCTGTTTTATCTTGGGAGACAAATTGTCCAGGACGTATAAAGGATACATACGGGGCAATATTGTCTTAAGGACAGAGTGCCACACTCGACTCAGCAAAAACAATTTCAATTTTTCCATCTTCTACAAAACTGGAATTTCCAGTTTTCGTGTGTAACTATTGTAATTTTCATATTACTAGTTGAATTATTGAATCTTTGTTTATCCTTTCGAATACTTGTAATAGTGATATACTTCCCGTACTGCTTTATAAAGTACCATAGAGCAAAAATACCCAACAACTTAAGACAATATTTGTATAGTATTACTATTAGTGTTCGAAAGATGTCGGTCAAAAGTTGTGTGACCAAATCAGGATATGGAAATGGTTTTCTGGTAGAAGAGAGTGATGATGATGAACGTATTCATACTGTCACCGCTACCAAGACTGGTGGGAACAAGCGCTCTCGAGAGCCTGAGGATGTTAACTGGGACAAGAGGAGAAGACTGAAGATGTACTTCTATCTTGCAGCAGAAGGCCTGTATCTATCCCAGACAAAAGATCCGAATAATGGTAAGAAGGAACTGGACATTCAGTCTGATGAAGTGACTGAAGTGAGTCAGAATCCGAAATTGGGATAAGTATTTTTCTTACTTGTCAAGAATAAAGATTAGATGATGAGTATTTTTCTTACTTGTCAAGAATAAAGATTAAATGATGTCTGATTTAAAATGGATTAAAGTAAGGAGGAATATGAAAATAATTTATATTCCTTACGCTTTAACAAATCAGAAGTTTAACCTCATCTTATTTTCCGTTTAAAGATTGGAGTTTGTAAACGACTTAAAAAGATCCGTTCTTTTAAGTGTAAATTATTAAAAGCGTGTAAAGTATGTTCGCACATACGATGGAGAAAGATCCACTAACTGTGCGAAAACTGTTACCACTCTTAAGTAAGCGCCAAGAATTATTTGGGCACCAATCTTAATGGAAGGAGTCTAAAAGTTAAAGGCGTAGAACCTGTCATA
Organism: Anisodus acutangulus; assembly: GCA_029783415.1. Taxonomy (NCBI): domain Eukaryota; kingdom Viridiplantae; phylum Streptophyta; class Magnoliopsida; order Solanales; family Solanaceae; genus Anisodus; species Anisodus acutangulus. The sequence continues at coordinate 19,584,964 of CM056507.1, read as the reverse complement.
CTATTTGGCAGAAGATCCTTCATAGGATGATATTGGACACTCAGTCATACAAAGCCTCCGGGCGACTGGAGTGGGCCAAAATTCCTTTGATATGATGATATTGGACACTCAGTCATACAAAGCCTCCGGGTGACTGGAGTGGGGCCAGAATTCATTTCATAGGAGAAGTAATGGACACCTAGTGTGGTGGGCCAGAGTTTCCAGGTCTTAATGATCTGAAGGCCTAAAGAAAGGCAGTAAAGAAATTGGACACTCAGTCTGCCAATGCAACTGAAGTGGGCCAGAGTATCGAGATCACATATGATCCGGTTACGCCCTAACCACGGGCAAGAGGTTGTTCATGTGAAGCAACGCCACCTCTAAAATCAAAGGGGCTGGAGAGGTTGTCCTCAATAGGACTTCAGGGAATGAGATCCCTCTAAAAGAGGTGATACATGTTCCTAACTTGGTTTAAGGGACGTTGTTGGTCAAGTTGTTTTGAGACTAGTCCAACAGGTCTGTAATAACTAAGAATGGTACAATATGTCTATAGTCCAATGAATGATATATTTGTAATCCGTGCATCTATGCCATCATAGATTAAGACACGTTAAATAGTAAGTCATTCAAAAGCTAACGATGTTGAGATTGTTGCCTCCTTTCGACATAAACCCTCAAAATGAATGTGAGGTAGGCGAAGAGGCAAAATCACCTTTCCAAATTCCGTCAAGGGAATAGCGAAAGAAGCACCGCTCCTCTAGAACTTAGTCACACCTACTTGGGTGATTTGAAGTTTATACAAAATAGAGGGGGGAGACAAGTACGTTGTGATCTTCATTGATGATGGTACAACGTATGGAATCCTTTGTTTGTTAAAAAGCAAAGATGAAGTTGTTGAAGCGGATAAGCGCTACAGCGTAAGTTGAAAATCAACTAAGCCTATGGATTGCGAAATTCATAGCGATAGAGGGGGAGAATGTGAAGCAGCGTTCATTAAACGACTGTTCATTACTCACCTCAGTCTAACGGTGTTAGCCAAGCGCAAACCCGTACGCCTAAATTATGTGGGGTGGCTTGGTAGAAGTTGGACTACCGAAACAGGTCAAGTTCGACCTAAGACTGTAGATTGCATATCCTCTGGATCTGTAAATAACAGTAGTACTTATCGCCTCTTGGCGTCAAAGAATGTTGAATTCTTATAAGATAACTTTCCTTGAAAAAGGAAAAATGAGTAATTGCTCAAGGTTAAACAAGAACCCGCGAGGGCCTGACTGTCCGGAACTAGACGTTCCGTATCTACAGGACTTGAAAGTTCTTTGGCTATCCCAACTTAATATTCCAGATCTGCAGAACTCAGGGATTCTAGATGTTGAACCAAGACGGAGCAAAGATGGGACAAGGACTTGTTCCAGTCCTTCTAGCTTGTATGGTTAAGAACGAACCATGGACTATTAACAAATAATTGTTATCTCCAAAAGCGCTGCTTTGGAAAGAAGCTAAAGAGAGAAATATATTCCATCATATAGAACCATACTTGCGTAATGGTTGATCTTCCTCCGGGAAAAGAACCTTTGGGTTGTGAAAAAGGATACTCAAAAGTGAGTACAAAGTAGATGGATCTACTGACGAGTTCAAAGCCTCGGCTACTTGTACATGTGCTCCCCTGGGAGTAGCTTAACATCATGGGCCATTGCAGTCCTGCGTGGCATGAATGTTAAATGTACCTTCCCAACCTGAGAGTTGGAAGAAGAGAATCGAGTTAGTTTTCCTGACTGTTGGGCTTCTTCCTGAACTTTCATCTTGGTCCCCTGAAATGTTTACATTTTGGTCCTGAAAGTTTCAGATAAAGCAGAGATAATGAATCGACCACGTAAATATTGACTGGTTAGAAAGCCAACAGTTGGAGAATCAACAATCTGAAAGTAAAAGTCATATTGAAACAAAGTCTCGATATGAAAGATATGGATATCACAGATGACATCTTAAGAATTGGATTTCTAAAGACATCTAACGGATCGTCGATAGTTGGCAGTCTCGTTGAAGCCATCAATGGATATGAATCATAGAATCGATTGGAATCATGGTGCACCCATAGACAAGGAGCGATATGCACAGTCATGTGTAGTTCAATGTATTGTACACACTACAACCGACCTGGTATCGCCCTATTTAACAGATCAGTTGAACTAAGGTTCACCGATAATCTTAATACATGATCAATAGAAGGCGTTAAGTCGGATATGACGATATCCGAATTATTCGCTATCTTCGGATTATAGTATTCGATGTCCAAATGATTACGGGAGAACACAAGATGCAAATCGGACATCAAGATCTGAAGAACACCAAAGCCACAAGTAAATGTGTATGGTGGATCTTGGAAAATCCTCTAAGCAAACTTGCATCGTCCGATTCATGATGGGATCGGAGTTTAGCGGTTTATACAAAGCAAGAAAGAAGTTGAGCAGCTTCACGACTCATTAGAGGACGCCCTTATTGGGAGAAACTTCGTGCCTTCAGCAGCTTATACATCGTGGCTAGCCGCTCGGCTTTAGGAAGGACACGGATGACGGCGCCTGGACATATCCGTCAGGATTTGTCGTGAGACATAAGATCAGATGGCGCTTGATCATCACGGGTGTCACTTCCTTGTTTACTAAATAAGGGACTACCCGAGATCAAGTGTTCTCGCCTGTCTAGGGAACGGGCTAAAACCCAAAATATACGGACCAATACAATGAAACCCAACCTTTAACCCAGATCCCAGTAATTTGGTTCAATGGGAAAACTAAGTTGTAAAGGTTCAGTTGATCGCTTCAGTGGAAGCATGAGCACTTCGGATAGTGATTTCTGAAAAGAAACACCAAATCCAAAGCCGTTCCCGCGATAGACTTTAAGTGCTATCTGCAGTGTGGGTAAAGGTTAAGTTTTCAAAACCTGTAATGCTCCTCAACAGTTGAGGTTAGGTTTTTTGGGAAACTTTTAATGGTTCCTAACACTTGTGAAGTGGGGTATAGCAGGATACCTTGTAGGAGACCACCTATTTAAGTGCGAGGACGGGCCGCCTCAAAATGAACGCACTTAAGAATCCAAGACGTTGTCCATGGCCAAAACGGACAAAACATTACGAAGAAGAGAGTAAGGGAATTTGTTGTGTTGGTATCATTGTCTTGGCTTACACTAAACACTGACGGTTCAAGACATCACGTTCACCGCGCAGTAAGTAAGTCCGATGGTATTCAACTATGGAAGGTTCAAAGCTGAGGCTACCTCTCCTTATGCAACATCGGTCCACTGAAATATTGCTGGAAATGAAAAGACACCATGTGAGTGCGCCAAAATCTCTTTCAAGAGGGGATTGTTGGAAATTTGCCTTTGGCGGGAGTTGCGACCGACCAACTTTAACGGCTTAAACACTAGTGTAACGTATGTTGGAGAATCCGGTTCTTCACACATGCATGATCTACTAAGTACGTAGATAACCGTAGGGCCAAGAATCGTCAAATTTCATTGAGAAATGAAAGAGATATTGGTTCACGAAGTAAGGTGTTTGAAGCATGGAAAGTGTGGTATTGTGTGTAATTCTCCCTCATCGGTAGAGGAAGAAAGAATTGTTGTGTATATAAGATTCGAAATTGGTTTGGGGTTTGGGACCCCAAGGGGTATCCCATGTGTTTAAAGGAGGGAGGACCTAGATGTGCTTCGGTTCGAGGAAAGACCACACGCGCGCCGCCGCCGCCCGCCCGTCCCGTCCGGTCCGGTTCCGGTTCCGGTTCCGAGTTCCGGGTTCTCGGGTTCACGGGTCACGGGTCGTGGGCTGTGGGTCTTCTGATATTATCTTTTTGGGCCAGAAAACTTTGCCAGAAGTACAGTTTGATCCCAGAAGTTTCAGATATACAGTTTGGACCAGAATTCTTTCAGATGTGCAGTTTGGTCCCTGAAGTTTCCAGAAAATCAGAATTTCGACGGTCAAAAACAGAAATGCCAAGCACTCAATTCAGCCATTTATTTTGGCTGAATTACTCCTCCTATAATGGCCAAAACAGTTGGTCTTTCTCCCATTTATGTTGGTGACTTTACTACCTCCATAATGGCCATTATTTGGCTATTATGGAGGCGATTCAGCAAGAAATGCTCCCTCCCTCTCCTATATAAATACCCCATTACACCATTGTTGAGAAAAACATATGCACGAAAATACATAAAGAGATGCAGCAAAACAAAGGTACCTAAAATACACAACCAAAACAGCTTTCTTCCTACACCTTCCAAGGCATCATTTCACTCAATATTCTTCACGGTAGCTCTTGAGTTTCCTTTGCTCAAGTGTTCCATTCTTTGTTTTATCTTGGGAGACAAATTGTCCAGACGTATAAAGGATACATACGGGGCAATATTGTCTTAAGGACAGAGTGCCACACTCGACTCAAAGAAACAATTTCAATTTTTCCATCTTCTACAAAGCTGAATTTCCAGGTTTTAGGTGTGTAACTATTGTAATTTTCATATTACTAGTTGAATTATTGAATCTTTGTTTATCCTTTCGAATACTTGTAATAGTGATATACTTCCCGTACTGCTTTATAAAGTACCATAGAGCAAAAATACCCAACACTTCCAACAACAAAAACTCTCACTAGAAAATGGTTTTTACTCGGTCATCAATAATGGAAGATGATTTTTACTTGCTCGCCGACAAGGAAAGATAGTTTTTACTCCATCATCGATAACAATCAATATATCCCTGTGTGATTTCACAAGTTGGAAATGAGAAGGACAGAATGTACGCAGACCTTCATTCTACTTTGTAGATAGAGATTGTTTCCAATAGAATTTAGCTAAGGAAAACATTTTCAAAATAAGTTTGAAAAATATAAGGGTGAAAGAAGCTATGATGAAAATACGAAGAAAAGAAAAATATTAACAAAAATAATACGATAACCAAAACAAAAATAGTGATAAAATATTAAAGAATAAGATAATAATAAAATAGTAATAATAATATTGATAAGGAGAAGAGAGAGGAACTAAGGTGCTCCAAGCTAAAATCATGCTCTCCCACGGGAAAGAAAGGAATGGCTCGACTATACCTACTAACCTTCTTCTCTAATTTCTAACTTTCATGTTCTTCTATCTAGGGTCATATTCTTGGTGAGCTGAAAATGTTACATCCTATCTAATGAATTCTCTCAATTCTTTTTCGGTCTATCTCTAACTCTCGTTAGGTCTATCACTGCCTACCTTTCGCACCTAATCATTGGGCATATGTGCTCCTCCGTTCACATGTCTGTACGATTAAGACCTAGTTCTAGCACTCTGACAAAAGAACTAACACTTGCTCCTGAACTCAACTGAAATTTCACTGTTCTCATACAAACAGTTCATATAAAATAATATTTAGAAAGAGAGAACCGATGATTTCTGTCACAAAATAGTGATACCGTTTCCAATTCTTACATCTGTACAATGGCATCTCAGTTTACTCAAGATGCTAAACCAAATCAATACTTTTTCTTTATGTGGTATGTATTCAATTGAACCCAACTCATTGATCCCAAAAATACGTACCTTGTGCATATTTGGAAATTTGGCAACAACCAGTATAAAAATTGGGATTGTGTTGACGAACAAGAGTGGATGTTGATAATCAGTTGTATGAGAGGCTATCAAAGGGAGACCAACTGAACCAACCCCATTCGATTTTAGAGGGGTTCAAAACTTAAACGTGGAACAATTTGGAGTAGATTTTGAATTAGATATGAGTTAATTTTTGAATCTGAATGTTTTGAGTTTGTTAGTTATTTTGATTGGATGTTGTTCCAATTGATTCTAAACATAAAAAGAGTTCAAAACTTAAATTGGAAGTGATTTAGAGTAGATTTGAGCTAGATTTTTGAACAGGCACAAAGAAGAAGACGAAGACAACATTTGTACAGGTATAATATTGTATAATAGTGTATACGAGTGTATAATCACCTCTTATAATTGTGTATAATGTATATATTGTTTATTTATGTATAAACACCTCTATTAATTTTGTGTAACGTGTGTATACTGGGTGCATAATATTGTATATCAAGTTTTTAAATATTATTGTAAAAAAAATAATGTTGTATATCGTGTGTAGAATGTTGTATACCGAATTTTTGGACACTGCTGTAAGAAAATAGTGGGCTATGCGACTGAAAACTTAAAACTTGGCCACATAGGTAATGTAGTGTTTTGGCATGTATTTTTGTGAAATTATCCCTAAAAACAGTTGGAAGAAAGTAACGAGCTTAAAAAAAAGAATAAGTTTAACCGGTGGACTATGAAAAGTGTCAAAACAAAGAGAATTGTACGAAAATGTGTTAGGTTGTGAAGAAGGCATGCGCCGCATGTCCATGGATTGGAATACTCAGAATTTCAGAGGAAAAATTTCGAACAAAATGAACAAACTTCCAACAACAAAAACTCTCACTAGAAAATGGTTTTTACTCGGTCATCAATAATGGAAGATGGTTTTTACTTGCTCGCCGACAAGGAAAGATAGTTTTTACTCCATCATCAATAACAATCAATATATCCGTGTGATTTCACAAGTGGAAAATGAGAAGGGCAGAATGTACGCAAACCTTCATTCTACTTTGTAGATAGAGATTGTTTTCGATAGAATTTAGCTAAAGAAAACATTTTCAAAATAAGTTTGTGTTAAACAAAGCAATATACATGTGATATACACTACACTGAATATACAACAGTGTATATCACATGTATATTGATGGACTAAAGCAGTCAGCAAGCAGCAGTGCAACAACGGCCCAGTGCAGCAAAGGACCAGCTGTTGTTGGGACTCTCGGCAGAGGCCAGGGCAGCCCATCATGGGAGCAGCCAGTGCAGCCCATCACGGGAGTGAGGGCAGAAAATCAGTGGACAAATCTTGTATATTAAGGAAAGTATATTGTGTGTATATTGTAGTATATTTGTTACCTAGATTAGGATATACACTTACCATAATTAGGATATACACTTACCATATTGTATAGTTAAAATTATGGTAGAAGAAGGTTTGTAACTTGTATATATATCTATTCAATCAATGAAAATAATCAAGGGGATTATTTCTTTCATGGTATCAGAGCTGTGTGGAGTTTTGCTCATAAAGAGAATTCAGATGGGTCATTTGCTCGATATAAGGCGCGACTGGTTGGTGATGGTAAGACTCAGCAGGTTGAAATTGATTGTGGTGAGACGTTTAGTCCGGTGGTCAAACCGGCTACCATTCGCACTGTGCTTAGCTTGGCTCTTTCAAAGACTTGGTCAATTCATCAGTTGGATGTCAAGAATGCTTTTCTACATGGTGATCTCAAGGAAATAGTCTATATGCATCAGCCGTTGGGTTTCAGGGATGCCAACCTCCTTAATCATGTCTGTTTGTTGAAGAAATTATTATATGGGCTTAAGCAGTCTCCACGGGCCTGGTATACACGATTTGCTGACTTTGTTTCGACTATTGGGTTCACTCACAGCAGGTCAGATAATTTCTTGTTCATCTACCGCCGTGGTTCGTCATTGGCCTATATTCTGTTGTATGTGGATGATATCATCTTGACTGCCTCCTCCGATGCTTTGCGCCAGTCTATCATGGTCATGCTCAGTTCTGAATTTGCTATGAAAGACTTGGGGCCCTTGAGTTATTTTTTGGGAATTGCTGTCAAACGTCATTCAGGTGGGTTGTTTCTGTCTCAAAGGAAGTATGTCACGAGATCATCGAGAGGGTCGATGTCATCCTGTAAGTCCACTTCCACGCCAGTTGATGCAAACCCAAAGCTAAGTGCCGCAGCAGGTGCACCATACGAGGACCCGACCCGGTATCGCAGTCTTGCAGGGGCTCTCCAGTATCTTACCTTTACCAAATCGGATATTACATATGCGGTTCAGCAGGTGTGTTTATTCATGCATGATCCCAGAGTTGAGCACATGAATGCAATAAAACGCATCATTCGGTATATCCAGGGGACACTGGACTATGGGTTGCACTTGTATCCTTCATCTACATCCACACTTGACTCTTACACGTATGTTGATTGGGGTGGTTGTCCCGACACCAGACGGTCGACTTCTGGCTACTGTATGTTCCTTGGCAACAACTTGGTCTCTTGGTCGGCAAAACCTCAAGCAACTCTATCACGCTCCAGTGCAGAGCCAGAATATCGAGGGGTAGCGAATGTGGTCTCCGAGTCATGTTGGCTACGTAATTTGCTTTTGGAGCTTCATTGTCCCATTCAGAAGGCAACCTTGGTATATTGCGATAACATTAGTGCCATCTACCTTTCAGGTAACCCAGTTCAACACCAGCGCACCAAGCATATCGAAATGGACATTCACTTTGTCCATGAAAAGGTTGCAAAGGGTCAAGTTCGCGTATGCCATGTCCCGTCTCGTTATCAAATTGCAGATATCTTTACAAAGGGTCTACCAGCGGTTCTCTTTGAAGATTTTAGGGACAGTCTCTGTTCAAAACCGCCCGCTATGTCTCAAGGGTGTGTTAAACAAAGCAATATACATGTGATATACACTCAATATACAGCAGTTGTATATCACATGTATATTGATAGACTAAAGCAACAAGAAGCAACAAGGCAAAGAACGGCCCAAAGGCAAAGAAAGGACCCATTGTTGGGCCTCTCGGCAGAGGCCAGGGCAGCCCATCACGGGAGCAGCCAGTGCAGCCCATCACGGGAGTGAGGGCAGAAAATCAGTGGACAAAATCTTGTATATTAAGGAAAGTATATTGTGTGTATATTGTAGTATATTTGTTACCTAGATTAGGATATACACTTACCATACTGTATAGTTAAAATTATGGTAGAAGAAGGTTTGTAACTTGTATATATATATCTATTCAATCAATGAAAATAATCAAGGAGATTATTTCTTTCAGTTTGAAAAATATAAAGGTGAAAGAAGCTATGATGAAAATACGAAGAAAAGAAAAATATTAACAAAAATAATACGATAACCAAAACAAAAATAATGATAAAATATTAAAGAATAAGATAATAATAAAATAGTAATAATAATATTGATAAGGAGAAGAGAGAGCAACTAAGGTGCTCCAAGCTAAAATCATGCTCTCCCACGGGAAAGAAAGGAATGGCTCGACTATACCTACAAACCAGTCCCTATTTCCTCCATGGTCTCTGACCCTTTGATGGACATGGCTATGGAGCTTGGAGAAGATCCATACTCATAGCTTTCTCAGCCAAAAATAAGCTGGGATACATTGAAAGTGATTCAACCATTCCTGCATCTGACACTCCTGAATTCAAGTTATGGAGTAGATGCAATGATATGGCTGCTGAATTCTCTTTCAAAAGAGATAGTAGGAAGTGTCATCTACTCCAAAACTGCAAAGGAGTTATGGAAGGACCTTGAGGACAGGTTTGGACAGCCGAATAGAGCTCTACTTTACCACCTGCAAAAAGAACTTGCAGATTTAGTCCAAGACTCATCAGACAAAAATAAAGAAAATATAGGATGAGCTTGACACTTTGTACACCAAAGTGACTTGCTATTGTAACTGTGGGTGTAGTGGTAAAGAGAAAATGTACAAAGCTTTGCAATATGAAAGGTTAGTTCAATTTCTTATGGGACTCAATGATGTGTATGCACCTGGAAGAAGCAATATTCTTATGATGTCACCTCTCCCTAGTGTAAATAGTTTTACAAATTTCTACTAAACTTTTAATATCCTAATTTTATTTGTATAAGAATTCTACAATTATAGTAATTATACAACATAATTAACTACTTCTCTCTTAATGCAAGATGAGAAACAAAGGAAGAGTTTCATGAACACTCATTTTCCTGGTAATTCTAGCTCCTTCGTGACCGCTCAACAATACCCTATGATGCAGGATGCTAATTCTAATGCTGGAGCTCTAACTCTTTTATGGTTAGTCAACAATATCCTGTGGTGCAAAGAAACACCAACTCTGATTTTAGGGGGAAAGAAGAACAACAGTCTAGTGTGTTCAAACTAAGGTTGGCCAGTGGGCTAGGTCGGCCCGGTCCCGACCCTGCCCCAGACCTCCCTAAAAACAAAGTGTTGGGACTCGAAACCGGGTCGGCCCGGTCCCGACCCAGACCCGCCCCGACCCCCTCTTTACAAAAATGACCGTTGTACAACGACCATTTTATATTTTGGCCGTTGTGCAACGGCCATTTTTTGCCCCCCATCCAATAAACCCCCCTATCCCATTAATATTTATTTTTAATAAGTTACTATATTTACACTTTAACCCAATTTTCCAATTATAAATACCTCATTTTCTCTTCATTTTATCTCACAAATCTTCCTACAATCACTCTAATCTCTCAACTCAATCTATCTCTCTACAAGTCTACAATTACATTGCCTACTAAATATTTTATTTTATTTGCTCATTTGTATAATTGTATCAAAGGTAAAAAATTGGGACTGAAGTTGGACACTAGTTTGAGGATCATCCATCGAGCAAAGTTTCAATTCTCAACCTCAATTACAAATCGACATTTCGTCGGCGTTTGGTACCTTCGTTCCTTCGTTAAATTATTATCGTTACTTTATTTTAATTATCGCACTTAATTTCATTATCTTTAATTATTTATTTGCATAATTAAAATGGAAGGATTAAAATGTATGTTTAAGGGTAAGGGTGTTTCTTCTAGTAGGGGTAACAAGGGCAGGGTAATTCTTCTAGTCATCATATTCCTAGACATGATGATTTGATTGATTACACTCATATAGATGAAACTGAATTTTTTAATGATATACCATTAGATAATGAGATATATTCTGCAACTGAACCACACTTTAATTTTGAAGATAATCTAGATGACACACCCACTAATCTAGATGATACACCCACTAGTGCACCTCAAACTGAAACTGGAACGCCTCCTATTCCCCTTAGTATGAGACGAGACCCCATACAATAAAAATTAAAATCAGCTGCATAGGTTTTTTTTATAGGGACCAAGAGAATCAAGTAGTTAGATGCAAAATTTGTAAAAATATTTATAAACTTAAAATGGAAAAAGGTCATGTGGGACGGGAGGTTTATTGAGACATGTACAAAGCTTTCACAAAGATAGGTGAGATGAATACGAGGCTGCAAAGTCGGGTGCGCCAATGCGCTCTCAGTCGGGACAAGGTTCACATAGTGTCCCGGACCAAGTACAAGGTTAAATTAACCCGATGATGGGGGAATTGTAGGCCTTAAATACGATAAACATAGAGATAGGGAAGCAATATCAAAATTAGTTGCGGTGGAGGGTTTGGGTTTTTCATTTCCTTCCTCTCCCTGGTTTTATTCATTACATTAGAGATATGTATAATCCTGCTTTTAACGGTTTTCCTAGATCAATTGTTAGGAGAGACGTTTTTAAATTTGCACATGAATATCAATAATATTTACGTTATTCATTATATCATTTTCTTGGCAAAGTATCTATCACGTCTGATATAGGTCGTAGTACTAACGGCCATGATTATTTAACTGTAACATGTCATTGGATAAACTATAATTGATCTATGTAAAAACGTATTTTAGCATATATCATATTGATGATAGGCACACTGGAAATTTTATTGCAAAAAATATTCATCAAGTTTGTGATTATTATGGTATAACTGACAAAATAATGATTGTTACGTTAGATAATGTTTTTTCTAATAATTATGTTGTGAGACTTTTAAAAAATCTATTAGCTCCATATTTTTCTAATCATTTTCATATAAAATGTGCGTGTCATATTTATAACTTAGTTGTGAAGGATGGTCTATCACTTTTTGAAGATATTCTTAATAAAGTATAATTTGCTATAAACGTTATATTTAAAAGTAACAGAATACAAAGAAAAAAAGAATATAAAAAACTTGTCACGATTGTGGACTACCTTATAGAAAAATTCCTGAAGAAGTAGCGACTAGGTGAAATTCTCTATATGAACACTACTTGTTGCTTACGATTATAGAAGACCTATAACTTTATTTTTTAACGAACATAATCGAAATCCAACTGATATGCTTATAGATAATGATTGGGGGAAAATTTCAAAACTTATTGTATTTTTAGAGAAATGTTTTCAAACAAGTAAAGAATTTTCTAGTATATATATTATCCTACTATTTCAATTATGTTATTTTATATAGCTCTAATATTTTTGTTACTTAATGAATATATGGAAAACCCATCTCATAAGGCACCTATTAAAAACATGTTTATCAAATTAAAAAAAAATTATATTCTCACTATTTATATTATTGGTGTTGTATTAAATCCGACTATTAAACTAGACGGTTGTAAAACACTTATTGAAACTATTTATGATTGTATAGCAGTACTTCCACCTCCAACTCCAAAAAATCCATATGAACAACCACCTAAGGAACCAACTAAAGAAGAAGTTTTGTCTAGCATACACGATGAATGCAAAATAGTATATACACATTACTAACAAGAAAGTGCTAGCAACCAACCAGCTTCTATACCATCTTCTTCTTCAGTATAACCCTATAAAAGACATGTTGTTTCTGCGGCTAGTATTGAAAGCCTTAGAAATAGAATGTTTAGTGGTGCCACTGCTAATCAACTTAGCGAGTTTGATGTTTTTGTTTTGCAGGGTGTTTTACCGTACCAAGTAGTTCTCAATGAAAAAGAACGTGAAGACTTGCTAAAATACTAGAGGGAAAATGAGAAGACATTTCCGACACTATCAAAGATGGCCCGAGATGTGTTGAACATTCAAGCGTCATCAACAGCGTCTGAAAGCGATTTTTCTACCGGAAGATTTCAAATAGGAGAGCACATACACTCATTAGCGGGAGACAGCTTGGAGATTGCAGTTTTATTCAGAGATTGGATACGAGCGGAGCGTAGAAGGTGCGATCAACCGGATATCAACGAAGAAGATGACGAAAACTACAATGAAATCTTGTCCGACGGAGGTGGAAGCGACATTGACTAATTTTACTGAAAGAAGTAATCCCTTGATTATTCTTATTGAATGAATATGTATATATACAAGTTACAATCTCCAAATATGGAAAATCCTATTCCTACTAAACTTCTAATATCCTAGTTCTACTTGTACAAGAAGTCTACAATTATGGTAATTATACAACATAATTTACGAGTCTTCTATTTATGGTACAAGACTATGATATACACGGTATTCTATCACACCCCCGCAGTCATAGCGGACGGTTGTCGTACGTTGAGACTGTCCCTAAAATCTTCAAATAAAATTGAGGGAAGACCCTTCATAAAGATGTCAGCAATTTGGTATCACGAGGGCACATGTAAGACACGTACTTGTCTACGGACTACCTTTTCTCAAACAAAGTGAATATCCATCTCGATATGTTTAGTGAGTTGATGTTGGACCGGATTGACAGAAAGATAAACTACAATAATATTATCACAATAGACCAAGGTAGCTTTCTAAATAGGAAAGTGTAGTTCTAACAAAAGATTACGCAGCCAACATGATTCTGACACCACATTCGCCACACCTCGATACTCAGCATTTGCACTGGAACTTGATAATGTAGCTTGTCATTTTGCAGACCATGAGACCAAGTTATCCCCAAGAAATATACAATAACCAGAAGTCGAGCGTCTGGTATTAGGACAACCACCCCAATAAGCATATGTATAAGACACAAGTGTAGAAACAGACGTAGAATACAAATGTAATCCATAATCAAGTGTGCCCTAGATGTATCATATAATGCGTTTGAGTACATTCATATGCTCAATCCTTGGATCATATATAAACAAACACACCTATTGAACTGCATAAGTAATATCAGCCCTTGTGAAGATAAGATACTGAAGTGCCCCTGCAAGGCTGCAATAGTAGGTGGGATCCTCAAGCTTAGTGTTAGACATAACACTCAGCTTCGGGTTAGTATCAACCGGAGTAGAAGTAGATTTACACGATAACATACCAGCTCTTTCAATGATCTTAGCAGCATACTTCCGTTGTGATAAATATAGACCATCTGAATGACGAGTGACAGCAAACCCCATGAAATAACTCAAGGGCCCCAAGTCTTTCATAGCAAATTCGGAACTGAGAAGTGTCATGATAGACTTGCGCAGATTATCAGACGAAGCAGTCAATATAATATCCTCAACATATAACAAAATGTATGCCAGAGAAGTACCACGACGATATATAAAGAGAGAATGATCAGATCGACTGTGAGAAAAACCAATAGAAGATACATAATCTGCAAACCTTTTATACCAAGCCCGTGGGGCCAGCTTAGGTCCATACAAGGACTTCTTCAGCAAACATACATGACGAGGATGATTGGGATCTCAAAAAACCAAGGGTTGATGCATATAAACTGCCTCCTTAAAATCACCGTGTAAAAAGGCATTTTTCACATCCAACTGATGAATGAGTCATTCTTTTTAGAGAGTCAAACTGAGAACAATATGAATAGTAGCTGGTTTGACCACCGGACTAAACGTTTCACCACAATTCATGTCAACCTGTTGATTTTTACCATCGCTTACAAGATGAGCCTTATGCCTCTCAAAAAAACCGTTAGATTTTCTTTATGAGTAAAAATCCACATAGACCGAACAATATTAACACTAGAAGGACGAGGCACTAACTCCCACGTCTTATTTTGAATAAGAGCATTATATTCGTCAGTCATAGACAATTTCCAATTCGGGTCATTTAATGCGGACACAGGGTTACGCGGAATGGTGAATTTAAGGACATTAGAATTGAGATTAAAATATCATTTTGGTTTAAAAATACCCTTTTGACTACGAGTAATGGGCCCTTGACTAGAGAAGGAATTGGATGGATTTTGGGCAATGTGTGGAACGGGGATGGATCGCCAAAGAGTTGGGTTTGTTGGCCCAACAACCGAATCGAACAAGAATGTGTTTGGAATTGGGTTGAAACACTGGAACGGTACCGAGATCAGTACTGGACCATGTCATCGGCCCACTGGGCAGAATAGTAGTTGCGGTAGACTGTGGGCCAGCAGGCAATGGGCATGCTGGCGTAGTTTGGTCACGGGACAAGTCAGAAAAATGGTGGATAATATATGGCGAGACCTCGTCATCTAAAAAATTATATGAACTCGGCATGGGACTACTCACTTTAGTAAAAGGAAATTGAGTTTCATAAAAAATAACATGACGACTAATTATGATTTTATTAGATAATAAATCAAAATATTTATAACCACGATGATTAGACGGATAACCCAAAAACACATAAGTGATAGAACGGGCCTGAAGTTGTTCATTGTAGTTGACGGAAAAAATGGATAGCATAAACACCTAAAGACCCTAAAATGAGAATACGAAGGATCCTTATTATAGAGAACTTTAAGGGGAGATTTAGATGTTAATCCTTTGGTAGGAAGTACGTTAAGGAGGTAAGTAGTCATTTGTAGTGCATAATGCTAAAAAGAAGGGCGTACAGAAGCATGGGCTATTCAAGTTCGGACAATATTATTAATGGTATGAATTTTTCGTTCGGCTTTCCCATTTTTTGAGGACGTATGAGGACAAGAAAAATGAAAAACTATGCCATTAGCATCACAAAATTCCCGAACAACCCATTATCATATTCCTTGCCATTATCACATTGAATACTTTTAATTTCCCGTTCGAATTGGGTACGGATGAATGTTCTAAATTTTAAGAATGTGGAAAAAATATGAGACTTTTAGATAAAGGAAAGGTCCACAAAAATTAGAATAATCATCTAAAAATAGGATATAATAACCATGGCCCACAAAACTTAACACGGGGAATGTCCATAAATCACTATGAATAATGTCAAAGGACATCAAAGTACTAGAAGTAGAGGCTACAAATGGTAATTTAACATGTTTCTCTAAGGGACAAGAAGGACAAAATGGAGTCCTACACGTACCCTTACAAGAAATAAAATTATTTTTATGCAAAGAAGAAATAATTGACGATTCCGGATGACCCAAACGGGCATACCACAAGGAAGGAGCAATGGCGACAAAAGTAGACGGTATGGCTTGACTCGCGGAAGTGGTGGTATTTGTGATAGGATAAAGCTCTCCCCTACTATTGCATCTCATTAGAGGTATCCCCATTATTAAATCTTTCACAGAAAACCCAAAGGGATCAAAATTAACCGAAACCCAATTATCAGTGGTGAATTTTCAGACAGACACTAAATTTTTAATTAAGTGAGGGGCATGAAGGGTATTTTTCAAAACTAGAGGTGGATGTGGGGAAGACAAAGTTGTATGTCCATAATCGCGAATTGAAATTGAATTTCCATTACCAACAATAATACCATTTTTGCTCAAATTAAAATAAGACGAGAGAGTACCTTTGTCAGACGTCATGTGAGAAGTGGCTCCGGTGTCCATACAAAAATC